>JANZXR010000002.1:5210676-5237895 GCA_027575705.1 Erythroxylum echinodendron | reverse complement strand
AAATGAGGAAAAAGTTGGATTTTAAAGTAAATAATGATATTGGGATTTTCTTATGATGCTTTATAAGTGAATAATGATATGATGCCATGTGAAGTAAATGTAGCGACCTATGGTAGCCCGCCCTTATTGTATGATATGTACCAGAATGACCTCTGGGCATCCCGGTGTATACCCTATGGTAAGGGAGCGCTACATGTCTCCTTTCCATGCATAGCTTGATTTATTCATCAACACTTCTTAAGCTCAATTTGTTGATGTCTTTCATTAAGCTTCGTATAAGATTTTGGCATCAACAAATGTATGTCAAATTGAATTTATTAAAGTCTCCTCGAGCTCTAATTTGAAGGAGGATATTAGCAATAGACAAATGCAATACTTGTATAGTTAGCGTGTCATTTTTGTAATTATAGAATAATGTAGTCAGTTTATTCTTGTGGAGACTTTACCACCAATATATCAGCGTATGAAATTACTTATCTATGAGCTTAGAATAAAGGTCAGCGGCTTGTCTTAGTAGAAGTTTTAATTATTCGTTATCCTTTCTTTCTACAAAAGTATTTTCCATATGAGTTTGTGTACTTTTTAAAAGTTCAAATATTATAAAGTATATAAGTGAGAGATATTTGTATATATTTTAGCTTTTTGAGGGAAAAGAGAAGCTAAAGTGTATGAGCATTGTTAGATAAAAATCAAGCTAAAGTGTATGATTGATGAAGTGCGCAGGAAAATTAGAACAAAGAGAGATAAGAAGAATCAGACTCGTCTTGAAACAACACTAGTCCCTCTTGACCATCAGTATTTAAAGTTCCAGAATTCATCATATCGTTTCAACTTTTGCGGGCAACTCCTTTTTCCTCAGGATAGAAAACAATCTTAACTTTCCCAATCGTCAAAATAAAAAACAATCTCAACGCTATCTTTGAAACTTAGCAAGGTCTTAGTTGGCGCAATATTGACTATTATGGGCCATCATTAAATACAGAGACGAGTACTTATTTGGGTTTACCAAGTCTTATTAGGCCCAATAAGAATATCATACTAGGGTTTTTAAAGGACAAAGTTCAGTTTCGTATTCAGAATTGGGAAAGAAAATTGCTCTCTAGAGCTAGTAAGAAACTCCTTATTAAAATAGTGGTTCAATCCCTTCCTAAATATGCTATGAACGTAGAGAGATAAGAAGAATTAGACTCGTCTTGAGGCAACATTAGTCCCTCTTGACCATCAGTATTTTAAGTTCCAGAATTCATCATATCGTTTCAACTTTTGTGGGCAGCTCCTTTTTCCTCAGGATAGAAAACAATCTTAACTTTCCCAATCGTCAAAATCAAAAACAATCCCAAAGCTATCTTTGAAACTTAGCAAGGTCCTAGTTGGCGCAGTATATACTGTTCTCAGCCATCATTAAATACAGAGACGAGTACTTATTTAGGTTTACCAAGTATTATTGGGGGCAATAAGAATACAATACTAGGGTTTTTGAAGGACAAAGTCCAGCATCGTATTCAGAATTGGGAAAGGAAATTGCTTTCTAGAGCTGGTAAGGAACTCCTTATTAAAACAGTAAATATGCTATGATGAGATTGAGCAGATGATGGTGCAGTTTTAGTGGAATCAAAAGACAGGTCAGAAGCATGGTCTTTATTGGATGTCTTAGGATATAATGTGTAGAAGGAAGAGTGTAGGAGGGCTGGGGTTTCGAAATTAACATGATTCTAATTTTGCTTTACTCAGCAAACAGTTGTGGCGTTTATTGTTGAGGCCTGAGTCTTTGGTTAGTAGGATTTTCAAGGCTCATTACTACCCTTTAGGCTCTCCTCTTATAGCTGAGTTGGGCTCCAATCATTGGAGGAGTATAAGGGAGAGTCAAGAACTGCTTCAGGGTGATGTCTGTAGATATATTGGGAGGGGGTTGGATGTCGAAATTTTGGAGTCTCCTTGGCTTCCTCATGAGCTTAATCTATTTGTCACCACTTATCATCCTTCTCTTGTCGGCTGAACGGTGAGTTGCCTTATGAAGTTGGGTTTAGTTGAGTGGGATTTGGAGGTTATTCAAGACATCTTCAATGCTAGAGATTGTGACCTTATTTGTAGTATTCCCCTTTCTGATTCAGAGCAAGAAGATAATTGGTATTGAATGACGGAGTCATCAGGCTGTTATACAATTAAAAGTGCCTATTTACTACTTCAACAACTCAAAGGCCATAATGATCAAGCTGATAATTTGGGGTTGTGGAGGAAAATATGGAACTTGAAAATTCCCCCAAAATGAAGAATTTTTTATGGTGCGCGTGTAGTGGCTGTCTCCCTAGCAATGTTCAATTGGGTACTAAACATGTGCCTATTACACCTATTTGTTCATTGTGTAATGGTGCACCGGAGTCAATTTTACATGATTTAGCTGTCTGTAATTTTGCTTCATCTTGTATCCAAAAGGTGGGGTTTGGATTGATTCAAAGAGTTTGGTTTTTTTTTTGTGCTTGGTTGCAAGGAATGTTTAGTGTTGGTGATAGAGAGAAATGATAGCTGATTAGTATGGTTTGTTGGGGTGTTTAGAAAGCTCATAACCTTTGGGTTTGGCAAGGCAAGAATTCTTCAGTTGAAGAAGTGGTGCTTCAGGCTCGTGTATATCTTGAGGAATAGGAGAAAGCGCATCATAAATTTGAGATTCCATCCGATGCTACTATTGTAGAGGATGACTTGACGCATTGGTGTGCACTGATAGGAATACTCTCAAGTTCAACATTGATGGAGCTACTTTTAAGGCACAAGTTAAATATGGTTTGCTTTCATTTTGTGTGATTGGGTAAAACAACTTATTTATGCTTCACAACACTGTTTTCTTGGACATATACACGCTGAAATGGTTGAAGCCTTAGCTATAGAGGAGGCATTTGGTTGGATAAAACATCAGCCGAGCTAGTCTTGTCTTGTCGAGACAGATTGTTTGTGGGTTGTGCAAGCAATTCGAAGTTATACTTTAGTGTTTTCTCCGTGAGGTGGGGTGATTTTAGATTGTCGCAACTTGTTTGTTTCTTTGCTGAATGTTTCTATTCGTTTTGTTAAATGATCAGCAAACGAGATTGCCAATTTCCTAGCTTGAGATTTTTGTTTTATTACTAGTTGTATTATGCAGAGGAACGTTCTTTTTATTGCTCTTTTTTACCTGATTCACACCGATTTGGCTTAATAATGAAGTTTAATTTTGATGTAAAAAAAAAAAAGGCGGGTGTGGATATCATCACAGGTGGATGTCTCGATAAGAATGCTATGCATAAATATCAGGTTCGATTTATCTAAATAAGACTGGTAAGACAATTCTTTTGTTTTTTAACACAACTCCGGAATCTGGATAGCTCCTAACTCAATTCTCGAATGGTAAGACAATTCTTTTGTCTTTTAACACAACTCTGGAATCTGGATAGCTCCTCACTCAATTCTCTGTTTCCACCCTCTCAACCTCCCGGTAACCATGGTCAAGCTGGTGTTCAATAAGAATCTGTGGGGCCTAGTAGCTTAAGCAAGATTGAATTTCTTAATCTGAACGCAGGAAATGTATAGATATTCTCGACGTTATTATTATTCTGTATTGATTGTATTATCTTAATCATTTTATTTTCTGAAGTTGTCAGAATATATGCGCACTTCAATACTTCTTGTCGTTGAACATAATTTATCAAATATAAAATTGTGAGGATATCTAAGATAGAAACTGTATCATTTATAAAGCCGTCAACACAAAACACTAACATTCTTAGTATACAAGATAACCTTTCCAACACATAGAAACAACTTTACCAGTTATTTCAAAAATTACCCTCTATTTATAATGACAGACAGAAGGGCCATATTACTAAAGTGATACCCAAAATTGGCACATATAGGTCATAAGATAAATAAAATTATTAAAACGAGGTCCTAAAATAAAGTTATTAAAATATAAAAGAATTAATAAATGATAAGATAATGAACAAAAGCAAATCGAGCGAGGACAAGGAAGCTGGTATCGACCGTTATAATTATATTTGAGACTGATTGATACCTAAATGTCTTCGATACAACACCATTATATATATATATATATATATATATATAATATCATGATTAAGGAAGATCGAGTAAAGCTCCAGTTTCTCTCTCTCTTTTATATTGGTTATTGTTTACGTAAACATTTCAACTCTTAGCCCTTTTTTCCTTGTCTTTATTCATAGAGATGGAGCAACAGGTGGGTTTGGTATATTTGTAGATTGATCTTTGTGTCATTATAGTTAATAAAAGCGCTTTTTATCTGGATATGAGTTTATAAAGGCATGAACGTTATCTTGCTTTGGTGTAAGATTGCTGTCATTTATTTTTAAGATTTCAAGTAAGGATAACAATGTATGATAGATATTGTTTTAAAACTTTTATAAATTTAAAAATAAAATATTAACTCATTTATACTATTTGAACAAATTTAAATTTTTATTCAAACAAATAAATTTAATCTATTAATTTCAGTTAAAATTTAGCTTCAAAATTGTCAAATTTGAACATTTTAATAAAACTTTTGTACAATATTTATATAAAATATACAATATAATAATAATATTATTTAAAAAATTATTTACATTTTTATTTTTATTTTTGGTGAGGCATCTTTTTTCCACATTTATCACAAAAACTAAATAATGGTCACATCGTCAGTAAAGTGAGATAAAAAGGAACGTTGACGGAAGAAAAGTAAATATATGGGTCCCTTCCTTAACTGTAACGGACACATATACAAAACCCCAAAAGACTTTCGTCCTTTTGCGGTGGGGCCCGACCAACCGACCGAAATCCGGAACGAAGAGTAGCTGGAGGTGGACGGCACAATAACTTATCCCAATTAACCACACTCGATAAACCATGGTTAGCACTTAACGGCAGTTATGTAGGGGGAAAAGACGTGGCATGAAAGGACAAGGACTCGTTAGCTATTGCAAGCGACGTGTTGTAACCAGGGTTAGCCGTAATTTTATGACTCGTGATGTGAGCCAGCCACGTGGACTGTCCGTATCGTTATTAGTGCTGTGGGTCCCTTCCCAGTAAAAAAAGAGTAGACAGGATTAGAATAGTTGGTATGTACCCCGAGATATAATTCTAAGACTATAAATCTGATAAAAGCCAAATTAAAAGTGATCCAAATGCATTTTATGGGTATATACTATAAATAGAATATCAAAGGGAATCCGACCTTTTTCTTTGTTGATAATAAGAATCTAAGAAAGAAAAGCCGTGCCGTGCTTAATAAACTTCAGAAAGAGAATCTCCTAAAAAGGGGGAAATGTAAAAATAGGAATCTCTCTTTCCGCTCCAACGAAGTAACCAGTATAATGACATTAAAAATATTTAGCTTACAATGGGATTGATATTTCTTAGCGTCTGTTTGATTGAATTTTTATACCGTAAATAAATACTTTTTTTACTACAAAAACTTTTTATAAAAAGAGAATATTTAACTGTATAATTAAAATTACTTTTTTAGTATATGTAATTTTTTTGACAACTAAAATATAATTTTTTAAGAACCTCAATTAATGAGCCGTTTTTTAGTCATTTTTATTCTTATGTTTTACACATAATTCTTACAGCATCCACAAACTTATCTTTACGTTTATTTTGAGATTTATATAATATTATTTGACTTTTTTTTATAAATTTAAATATTTATTTTTGATATTAATTTTACTTATGTTATAATTAAAAAAAAATATTTGATTACATATATTTTTATTTATGCTTTATATAATTTAAAATTATATAATAATTACTATATTGTGCTTTGCATATTGTTTAATATAATTTAAATAATATTTATATGTATAAATAATTTTTATTATAAAATAAAATATTGTTAAAATTAAAAATATTTTTTTATTTTTATAGTATCAAACAACTTATTATATGAAACTCTTCCAAACAAATTCTTTTTTAAACAACAGTTAAACAGTCAGTTAATTTCTTAAAAAATTCTACTAAAAAAATCTATTAATACAAACTTATCTAAACAGAAAGTTAGTAAAGCATCAGTTGGTAATTTAGTAATTACAATATACACAAGCGGAACACGTGGCAAAATAATAGGTTTGAGTTTACCACGCTGGACCGCTCACTATCTTAAAAAACAAAACCGCGTAGGTTGGTTATTATTTTAAAGAAATCTCACCGTTTAAACGGCGGTTAGAGTGGAGCCCGCAGAGGTTATCTTGTGGCCCACTCAGTGGCTCCCACGTGTCATCCCCAGACATCTTCTCCACAACGTTATAAATATAAAAGTCCGGATACAGCTCCTCTCGCCCTAACTGGAGCCGTATACTGTTTGTTTCTGAGTACATTTTCCTGTTTGTTTCCCAAGAAAACATTTTCCTGTTTGTTTCATTCCTTACTTTTCGTTTCCGGTTCCTAACCGTCTTGTGCTTTGCCCTTCTGTTTTGCAACTTGTATCTTTCTTCTTTGCTGATATTCACTTGTCCACATAATTTCCAAGGTAATTTCTTTGATTTCTGCGTTGTTGTTCAGTATCAGTTTTCCTTTCTCTTCTTCTTTCACGTGGTTGGAATATAACTTATGCGTACGATTCTCACCACTCACTACTACTCCAAAGTCGTCTAGTTGTTAATAAGTTGGTTTTCGCAGTATATAATTATAATACAATGACTCACTTCCTAAACGACGATCTCGAGTACGTCGATTATTACTACGACGTCACCGATTTCGAATACGAAGACCATTTCAGCCAACCCCAACAACCTCAGAGGAACCATGATCACGAGTCCATGGATTCCGACTTCGAAGATGACTTCGAATTAGTATGCTCCCCTTCATCTCTTTTTCGTTGTTGAGTTTCTGTCTTTTCTTGCAGATTGTGTAATTTTTAGAATTATTACTGTCTTGGTGTATTGTAGAGTAAGGTCAAGACCGACACCTCGGCAGTAGAGGCAAGGAATGGGAAAGATATACAGGGGATACCTTGGGAGAGGCTCAATTTCACGAGGGACAAGTATCGCGAAACCAGGTTGAAGCAGTACAAGAACTACCAGAACATGTCTATTTCACGCGACCAGATTTGTAAGGTCTATATCATTTCTCTATCTTTGTTTCACCAGATTTGTAAGGTCTATGTCATTTTTCTATCTTTGTTTCACCTGTGTTTTTGTTCTCTTGGAAGTTTTTAGTCTATTTTGTACTCTTGGGAGTTTGAGTTTGGAATTCAATTTAATAGATAGGATTTTGAAGCTCTAAACTTTCTTTATATCTCTCCCCCCAATAAACTGGACGATGTTTTAATTTGAAGGGATTATCTTTGAAACCATTGCCACGATATTTTGAAAATCTTTTGGAAACTATCGGGGTATTGCCTGATGGCTAATTCATCTACTAATGTTTGAATACTAGCTGGTGGAAGCGTTGGGACGGGGGAGCAGTTTTTCTATATTTTCAATTCTGATATATTAAAAATTATATTCGATTCGTTTGAAATAGCTATCTATATATATGTTTTGGTCTCCCTTATCCCAGCAAAAAGATAGAATTTTGTTTTCTCTAGTTAAAATAATATTTGCTGTTTTGATTGGAGCCATCAAACCTACCCTTGTTAGCCACGGTAATATAAGAAGTTATTTTGTCTGTTCCTTTCCCTTCGTCTTTAAGTTATGAAATAGGCTGATAGCGGGTGATGCAGCATGTCTTTGTTTTTATTTCTCGAATAGTATAAGAGGTGGAACAAAAAATGTCAAGTCCTGTTTAAATTATGATTTTCGTTATATGCTTCTTTAGCTGATTGCTTTTCCGCTTGACTTCGTTCTTTGTTTTAACCTGAAAGTATACTAATTACAGGAATGCCTGCCGGTGGAGAAAGGAAGTACGTTTTATGATTTCCATTTCAACACAAGGCTTGTCAAGTCCACTATTACACATTTTCAGGTAGTGACTTTTGCTCTTCTATGCCGGTAGAGCATATTTGAATGCGGGAACTCTCATAATTGGTGAACGAAATTCTGTCGTTTCATGTGACGTGCATGACTGTGTTTTGATTTTAGGTTTATTGAAATCTAATCGATTGTATTTCCGGAAATTAGTCACTTCGACTCTAAACTACTTTTCTTTCCATAAAGTTCGATGCTATAGGAGGTCAGCCTTAGATTTTCTGGCTCATATGGATGTTTATTTAACTGTTTACATCTCATCACATTCATCAGTCTCCTTGAAGTACTATGATAATTTTCATAACTTGGAAGGTCTTGAGGAGTAACAATCTTGTTATCATGACACCATAGAAATGTCTCACGTATCAAACTAGATGTATTGAGGATTAATAATCTTGTTATCGTGACACCATAGAAATGTCTCACGTATCAAACTAGATGTATTGAGGATTAATAATCTTGTTATCATGACACCATAGAAATGTCTCACATATCAAACTAGATGTATTGAGGATTAATAATCTTGTTATCATGACACCATAGAAATGTCTCACATATCAAACTAGATGTAGTAAGCTAACATTATCTGATAATTATATAATTGGCTATGAAACTTGTCTTCTCTAGAAAAGACTTCGAAATTTCTGTTGCAAACATATCGTTAGTCTTTAGATTTGCAGGTACTTCCAGTCATGATACCATCATTTTAAGGATGTTATTTGTATGTTATTGGGCATTATGCTTGAACTTGTTGAAGGTATGGCAATAGAAATCGATATCTCATCATTGGCTCAAATATTTTTGTTCATCTTATATGCTTTTGATTTTTGAACCTCTAACGAAGCTGTTCCAGATGTAAGTTATTGCCAGCGTGGCCATTATAACAAAGCTTACTCCAGGCCTGCAAACTGATGAACTAAGCCTTCCAAGAAGTATTTGGAATTCAATTTGATCTGTCCTTAAAATTTCTGTAGCACTCAACAGACATAATGCTTTGATATGTGGCTTTAGGTTCCCCCAAAGTTAACTGGGTCAAGTAAGGTTGTGTTTGCTAGGTTCTTCCTATGTGGATTTATGATGATGCTTGCTTTATGCATTAGTTGTTTGGCGCTTTTTACAATAGAAAAATAGAAAGTTAATAGAAGGTACAATCTTGAATAGATGCTAGTTCTGCATAATATTTCAAGTAATCAACATAGATACAGAATATCTCAATCGAAGCTAAACCTTATTTGCTTCATTCCTGAGTATTTCTTTATTGATTATGACACCACTGAGGCTTCTATAATAACGAAAACACTTCAGATTTAAACATATGTATAATAACGAAAACACTGCAGATTTAAACATACTTTTTGTCAGTTTTAGTGTGTGCATTTTCTATTGTTCTCAAAGCCTCCTGACCTGCAGTAACTGTCTCATGCTTAACTGGTGATGAATAATTTTCCCATCATGTTTGGATGTGTTTGGCATGGTTCCAGGGTTTGAACACGTGTCATACTTGTATCTTAGCATTAAAACATTTGAAGGTCCTGTGTATCATTGACATTGTGATTTACTTTTTATCTCCTGCAGTATCTTGTGCACCTATATTGATGTTCATAGATATATTCGTAAGTTAACCCTGCTGTGGCATTTTAGGACTGTTATTTCTCTTTATTTCAGCGTTTTAAGCAGGGTGGAAGTTTTATGTGAGCAGCTGGCGGGATTAAGGATTCGTTGTATATATGGTATGATAGGAAATATCTGAGCATTTCACAGGCCTCTGAACCAATTCCTGCAGTTCAAGTGCTATTATTTTGTCAGATTTGAGGGCCCTTAGTAACATGGATATGCATTTCTGTGTTCTTCTTCCATTTAGCGCATCATCTGCATTGCAGCATTCACACTGTTTGTCATATATGCATTATCATGTTTCATGGACTTTCCAGTTATGTGTGCTTATGCTTATGTGGTCTGATTAACATAATAACAATAGCAATTTATGTCTACCATTTTGCATTTGTCTAAGTAGATTTCTGCAATCATGCATGTGTCTAAATGTTGGTGAACTGACCTAAAATCTGTCTTTCTTCACTGTTTCCTGCCTTATCCTGAGAAAATACATTTGGCCTACAATGAGAACATCCCTTTGTTTCTTGTATTTGTCGAGAAATTTTCTGTTAGTTCGTTTTATATGTAGGAGTCTTGTTATTTGCAATGTTAATTCCTTGGAGTGACGTATGATTTTGTCTGTATGTTTATTGCTTTGTCGAATTATGCTAGTCACAGGTTTGTCAATATTGATTCCAATGTGATTTGCAGCTGAGGAACCTACTGTGGTCAACATCTAAACATGATGTGTACCTCATGCAAAATTACTCTGTGATGCACTGGTCTTCATTATTGCGCAGAGGGAAAGAAATACTCAATGTGGCGAAGGCGATTCTTCCTAGCCTGGTGTGTGACTTAGGTGCCAAATTTGTTCCTACATGGATTGGTTGATAACTGTTTTGAACAATCGTTATTGTCTTTTAAACAGAAGCACCCAGGATTATTGTCTGAATCACTGTTCAGGGTGCAAATAAGCACAATGGCTGTCAAAGAAAACTTGATGGTCGCAGGTGGTTTTCAGGGAGAGCTTATTTGTAAGGTATGGAAATGTTGAAATTTAAAGTATATGCATGTGAATTTGGCTCATTTTCCTGATTGCATCTTTCATTTGTTCAGCATTTGAATCAACCTGGTGTAGCGTTTTGCACAAAATTAACTTCAGATGAAAACGGCATTACAAATGCAGTGGATGTATATCGCACCAAGTGAGGAATTTTATCTGACAATAAAATTGAAAAATTTCACTTCTCAAAGATTAACACTGAAAACTTCCAATAATCATTCTGCAGCGGTTTGCTGAGGATAATGACTGCAAACAATGATGCTCAAGTTAGAATACTTGATGCCGAAAATTTCTCTTGCATAGATCGTTTCTCCTTTGAGTGGTCGGTAAATGTGAGTTCCTTTCATCATCAGAAGTTTGTCATTCATTTCAGATTACTCGTTAATATGCTAACCGGTTAAATTTATGGTTCCCAGAACACATCTGTTAGCCCAGATGCTAAACTGATGGCAATCCTTGGCGACAGCACGGAATGCTTGATTGCAGATGCTAATTCTGGGAAGATAACTGGGAGACTTAAGGGGCATTTGGACTATTCTTTTGCATCAGCTTGGCATCCTGAGGGTCACATTCTGGCTACTGGTAATCAGGACACGACATGCAGGCTTTGGGACACCAGGAATCTGTCCAAGTCCTTTGCTGTATTAAAGGGGAATATGGGTGCAATTAGAGCATTGAGGTTCTCTTCGGACGGCCGATTTCTGGCGATGGCAGAGCCTGCTGATTTTGTTCACGTCTTTGACACGCAATCTGGGTACACAGAAAGCCAGGAGATTGATATATTTGGTGAGGTTGCTGGCATTTCATTCAGTCCTGATACAGAAGCTCTGTTTGTCGGGGTTGCTGACAGGACCTATGGTAGTATGTTAGAGTTTGACAGAAGACATTTCAACCATTATTTGGACGCATTCTTCTAGTGAAGAGTAGAGAGAATTCGTACTCTCGGTGATGCGGGAGGCTTACAGATGTTTATATTTAGTGGAAAAAGAGTTTTGAAGAATTATCTTTGGAAGTTTTAGGGCTGCTGTTTTCGTTGGGCACAGGGCACACTGTTACAGAAATTGGAAACATGTTCGGTTTCGAAGAGCACTTTCGTCGTTTTAGCATGTGTAATTATTGCACAGTAATTAGTTTTTACTCGGTGCTATTTGTTGTGCTCATCTTTCTTTCATTTTATGTTAGATTTGTCATATATTGTGCTGCACTTGTATTTTGTTTTTAGATAAAACCAATTTTTATCTCATTGAGAAATCTTCAGGCTACACCTACACGGCACTCCGACTTCGACCGAGCCAAATCAGAATCTTAAAAAACTTGTCGAGTCAAATTGACGATGACCTGTTCGGAGCAAAGTGTTGAAATTTCGGTGGTCTCTCTATCAAAATTTATGGATCTTTTTGCTCAAGTCCGATCCCAGAGTCAAACCGTGTTTAACGCGTGGTTGGATAGTTTAGTAGAAAAGTCCCCGCCAGTCTCATCATAGTGACCAATCCTCGTAATGTAGCAACAGATGGGGGCAGGTTGGCCGGCTGATTGTTGAAGTATCGAAGAGCTGTTTCACTAAGATGATGGGCTCGTTTGATAAGATTACCGTGGGATTTTAATTTTGGTACAGTTAAAAGAGTCACGGTTTACTAAACAAACTCATTGGTAAAACATTATTAAACAATTGGAAATTACTGTTGGAACAGGTACGTTGAGAAAGTCTCCCCGTGATGCTTTGTACATGTCACACCAGTTCACTAACCAGAGAAGAAAACATAATAATCAATTTTCCGTTTCAAACCATTCCATGAAGATTTCTCAATCTTTTTTTATTCTCTAATGGTTCAAAACCCTAAGAATGAACAGTTCAATGTTAATGATTTTGCTTGGAAGGTGCTCACTATACTTGGATTTATTGTGGTTAGCACAATTTTCATTTTTCTTGTCAAAATAGCTCGAACGCTGGAAAAGTCAGACGATCAACATCATGATCAATGCCCTCTTTTTTTGTGCAAAAGCCCTCTCTTACTTTGGTTAATCTATTCCTATTATATTTTATTTACATATTTACGTAAATTTAAAAAAAAATACGAATAAAATGTTATGAAATAGAGTAAAAATAAGTTTAACTTGAACATAAGATTTTATCCATTGCTCTACATGCACAATGCACCTTTTTGTGATGATCAGGTGAAGTGCCGTGAGAAAGTTGGAGCTCCAAATGACGTCCACAGGCCCCATCGTCTGAGAAAAAACGTCCTTGCTTATTAATGGCATCAAAATTTTTCGACTCTTTGAAAAAGTCCATCCTCCATAATTACGTACATGCTGTCAAATTTGATTGAGCTGGAACCTGCCCTTTCCAACCCTTTACAGCTCAGACAAAAGAAACAAGTTGATTATAGTGTTGCATAAATTTGAATTTATGCCTGAATATATTTTCAAATAACTCTTAACAAATAACCTTTTATAGGATATTTTTTTTGAATTTAGTATTATTTTGCGAGAATGACCATATATTTAACGACGGGATGCAGAATTTGTTTACTTATCCTATGACCTACTGTGTTTTATTCCGGTGAAGAAGCACCGTAATCACCTTGTCCTATAAGGCCAGGAATCAAACTATTTGCTAGTATTAACCTTCCTCCCGTGATTGTACTCACAATCAGTAATCAACCTTGTCCTATAAGGCCAGGAATCAAACTATTTGCTAGTATTAACCTCCCTCCCGTGATTGTACTCACAATCAGTAATCACTCTAACCAAGAAAGGCCGTGTTTTGGCCTAGACAACTTGCCTTGCCTTTTGTAAAATGAAGTCCTGAGAGAACAACAATTGCATAATTTTGAGGCAACAAGTATTGAATTTAAAAGCAGTCTTAAGTCAGGCGAAATGTACATGACTAGTGAACTTTTCGTCCAAATTAAACACGAGAATAAATAAGGGGTTCGTAGCTGGCAGTCTCGATGAAAAGGTCAATTCGACGTGGCCGAATATGAGCTTCTTCCTGCTTCCGAACAAAAAGGAAATTACTTGGTGAAAGAAGAGGTCTGGGTCTCACCAAAACCGCGTGAGATATTTAAGAGTTGGAGTCTGCTCCACTGATCATCATCTGGAAATTCAGCCAGTGATGGCTAAAAGTGTAAGTTCTTGTTTATTTACACTGAATTAATAACAAAAGACTCAGAAAAAAAATCAAAAAGATCCAATAAAAGGGAAATAAAGGGAAAAAAGACTCGTGATGTGAGGCGGACTAAGCAAACTTAGTCCCCTTGGAAGTTGAAAGAGACCCCGTAACTTGTGTATTAAACCGAAAAAATATGGAGCATCCGGAGCAAGTGAGATCGGGTCTGGGTCCCCGCCGACACAGCCCGATATTCATTCTAGGGTTCTCTCAATTCTACGTTACTCCAATTCGGTCAACTTACTGCAAACCCGATGCGCGTGGGTCAAGCTTTTGCAAACAAGAACCGTAAAGGTCCCCGGTCACTGGCGCCGCAAATGAAGAGATCACATTGGCAGCACGTGACATGTTTCATTCCGTTTCAATTCCGAAGACGTCATCGTTGACGTCAAGATTCATGCCAGCCGCAGGATTCTCGGACAACGGCGTTGTTTAGTCATCAAGTGGCTGTTATTCTTCCTTGCAATAAGAGCTGTATGATTTGAACGATAATTAATTGCATATCAAAGAGAGTTGGAGAAATTTTAAAATTGTAGCCAACGAAAAAATGATGGTATAAAGGACGAATGGACTGATTAACACGTTATTAATTGTGATTGAATATATTTAACTATTATATAATTATTATCATTAATTTATGATTAGAATTTGCTTATCGCGTACTAGTTAGAAAATCACAACTGTTCATCAACTTTCTCAACGGTCTAATCTTCCCTTTAATTTAATCCCGACGATGTTGTTCTTTAGGGATTAGTTTATACGCAATCATTCACTGTATGATTTAAGCAACTTATCCGGAGCGTGCTAATATTTGTCACCTGTAAAATAAGAAGAAATGGAGAGGAATTGCACACCGCACACGACGGTGGTGAGAGTGAGATAAAGACTGTTGTGCTGCAGCCTCCAAAGAGAAAATGTGAACGCATAAAACAAAGTCAACAGTGTTAAATAAGAGTCCGCTGACACCTGACGGTGAGTGATGGACAGATGTCAGTCATTTGACGGACATGAGACACGTGTCGTTAGATTAATGGCCTGACATCACTGATTGAAGTGTTCCAAACGTCAGAGAAGCAGGTAAGAAATTGGAATTGCGTGGTACGCGTAAAAGAGTGATAATTCTGAGAAATTAACAATTCTGATTTAATTAAATTACATGATTATGGTCTTCACCTTCTTTGCGCCTCTCACTATATAAATGACAAAAGCTAACGCTGCAGTGGTTATAACAAGGTGAGGTCGAGAGACTTGTGAGTGTACACTCAAAAAATTGAGAGGAAAAAAAGAGAGCTTTGAGCGTCCTAGTTGTTCTAGATCTTTGCTTCTACTTCTTTCCCCCCCTTTCTGTAACATCCCGCTTCTCTGAATCCCTTTCTGTTAATCATCTGTCTTTCAAGTTTCGGTTTGTTTACTGATAAGAGTTTGAAATTGGGTTAAAAGCAAACTTGAAAAAGAAGGATTTCTTAGAAAGCCAGGTGTTTTCAGAATCGAGATCCAGATTTATTTTTTGTTCATCCTCTGATTTTCGCATCATTTTTGGGTTTAATTTTTTCCGTTTAGTGAATTGACTTGGAGGGTTGTTTTTTGATCCCTCAAGGTTGATCTTAGTCTTTCAATCGTCTGAGGTTGTCTATTTCAAAACCTCTTTTGATCTTTTTCTTATCTTGTGCCAACAAAAACCTGTTCTTTAATTTAGACAAGAAGCAGGTAGATTCACTTTTGAATTATATAGTTGTAACCTATCTTTTGAGTTTTGAAGGTAAATGGCAGCCACATCCACAATTGGTTTCTGTGATAGCGTATCTCTTCTTCAATCAGGTAGTGGTGGTGGTGAGTTAATGGAGGCACTTGAACCTTTTATGAAAAGTGCTTCCTCATCATCATCATCAACAACCCAATCTCCTTCTGATTCCTCCTCTCTATATTCTTTCCCTTCTACTTCTTACAACTCCTTTTCCTCTAGTTCTTTCTCTACTCTACCACCGTTGCCACAACTTCATCATCAACAACAACCACCCTTTCTGTACCCAGATGGTTACTCAACTGCGTTCTCGACCCTTGATCTCTCGGGTCTTGAGGAACCTAGTACCATCGTGTCCAACAACTTCATTCCAACCCAGATCCAATCCCAAAACCACCTCCAAAATCATGCTAATTATGCTTTCAGCACATACTACCCCACAAACTCGAACACCCTCAGTTTGTTGGCTCCAAAACCCGTACTCATGAAGAACTCGGGTTCTCCACCCAAACCCACCAAGCTCTACAGAGGAGTAAGGCAACGCCACTGGGGCAAATGGGTCGCCGAGATCCGTTTACCCAAGAACCGGACCCGACTCTGGCTCGGCACTTTCGACACGGCCGAGGAAGCTGCTTTGGCCTACGACAAAGCAGCCTACAAGCTCCGAGGTGACTCTGCGCGGCTTAACTTCCCAAACCTTCGACACCAGGGTTCTCACATAGAGATAAATGGCAAGTTTGGAGACTACAAGCCTCTCCATTCCTCAGTTGACGCTAAGCTTGAAGCCATTTGTCAAAACCTGGCTGAGTCGCAAAAACAAGGTGGAAAGCGACAGAAGCAGTCGAAGAAGAAAGTTGCCGATGTTGGAGTTGAGGTGGTGGCCGACAAGCGTTTGAAGGTTGAGACACCGTCTCCGGCTCCTACGGACAGCGAAGTCTCCGGTGGATCGTCGCCGTTGTCGGATCTGACGTTCCCGGATTGCGAGGAGGCTCCGCTGGACGTTGATTACGGCAACTTCTTGCTGCAGAAGTATCCGTCAAATGAGATTGACTGGGCTTCGATATTGTCCTAGAAAGTGAAGATTATTGTTCTTAGTAGTTTTTAGTATTTTGTCAGTCTGATGTTGAATTGAACATCTCCTTAGGGTGGAGAGGGTGTCTGCACTGGAATATTTGGCAGCTGCAGAGCCGTTGTTCTCTTAGTCCAGTTTAGTTGGGTCTTTGGTCAGCTGGTTTTTGTCATGCTAGACCACGGCTTGGAGGGTGTCAAATGTAATTGAATTCTATTGTTAGTATAATTATGTATGCAAAACCTGTTATCTTCATTTGATGTTTATGAATATTATTGTGTCAACTGCGTCTCACAATTTCTTATCTCGTCGTGCTTCTTATTAGTCAATCAATGGCCTTGACCATGTTCATAAGCTTTCATGAATTGCCGCGTAATTAGGCTTTTTAAATAACATTTTCAATAACTATAATTATAAATAAAATTTACTTCATAACATAAACATTAATCACTTTGTCAGTAGTCATTATAAATATTATATCTAGCAATGTGTGAGCAAATGAAAATAAAATTGCAATACACAGGAGGATTAAATAATGATCACATCCTCAACTTTGATTCTTTTACAATATACACAATGTATTCAAGAGCAAGAATATCAATCTACTTCTTAGCGACCTCTTTTTCATTGCCACTATGTCCATTCATCATAAATGCCCCAGTTATGTAGTCATATAGAATTTATAATTTAAAGACAAAAAATATATGTTATGCTCAATATAAAATAAATAAATATACTGACTCAAGTGAAAAATAATATATAAAAATCTTACTCCACTGTATAAAAAGATTAGTTATTCTCTAATTTACGTTTGCAAATTTCTCATAGATAAAGATTATACAAAAACTTTGAACTTTTATTGGAAAATATCAAGTTTAATTGATCAAATAAATTTGCTAGTAAAACTCATATGAGGTAAGGAAATAAAATGTTTAGAAAATTTTAAATAGATCATATGATAAGTATGAAATTAAATAGTTATTATCTTAAGAAATTTAAAGATATTTTAAAATTTAGGTAAAAAGGCATAAACATTTTTTGCAATTTCAAAACTTAAAAAAACTTTTTGATCTTGAAAATTTTCTTTTTAATTCTTAATTTTAAAAAAAATATTAAATTTCGGTTAAAAATTAACGAGGATATGTATATTAGATATCGACTAATCAAATGTTAATTATATGATGGTTCAACCTAACTCTTAAAAATAAACTAAATTAATTAAAAAATATACCCGCGAGGAAACTATGAAACAAAATTTGCAACAAAACATTATTGTAAAAGATTTAATGATAAAGAAATATAATAGTAAAAACAAAGTGAGATCGGGTGAGTAATCAACCATAATCTCCAACATTTCATTCGATACACTTCATATGGTGCTGTCCATAAAGATTTGTTCTATTTTCAATTGGTCAAATCAAACGAGTCTTTTTAAGACTTTTATTTTAAAAAGTTGAAACATCAAGTTTCTATACACACCTTTCACGAGTATGTTTGAAATCAAGATCTTCACTGTATAACTTAGGTCGTGATTGGTGGGTTTGGATTCTAAAGATATGAACTGAGAAAAAAATTAGTGGTTTGCATTTTGGCTTTTGCAATTGTACAGTTCCATATCCGCTTTATACTTTAACCTTTTTGAAGCAAACATTATCCGTAAATCTAATCAAAGCACTCATTAGGCCACTTTAACACGAATATTTTGACTCTTCCCTCTTCAATGCTTTAAGAGAATTCTGCTGAAAAGAAGATTTAAGATTGTGCAGAACTTAGGATATGTATTTATCGAATTTTAATCTAAAGAAATTTTACAGAGCTAACCGAAAGAAGTGTGAATGGAAGACTTCCCTGCAAAAAGCAAAGGGAGAGGATAATTAAAATTGAGCTTACAACGAGGGCAATATACTTTCATAGGCTACGCTCAGAAGAATCAATATACAGATAAAAAGATGGACTAAATTGAAAACGGCAAAAAAGTTAACGTATGAATTATACCTTATCTTTTTCCTTTTGTAAGGAATTTGTTGACGTACAACTCAAACTCATTCGTCTCTAAAAGTTGGTAATCGATAGGTTCTAAACTACGAGAAGCCACAGGAGGCTCGGCGTGTTTTATCCAATTGCTAACCTTCATTTGATGTTTCTATTCGCATTCTTTTACCTTCAACTTTGATTTTTCACTGATCATGGCAACGCAATTTTCCAATCTTCCAAACAGTGAAGTTGCTGGAACCAGTAAATTCGTTCACTTATTATTCTCGATTGTACAGTCAACGATAAGAAAGCAAAGCATTTCTATAATTTACCTTCGGAAACTTTAAAAACTATATTAAAAAAGGAAAAAGGCAAAAATAGAGCACATGGGGCATTTAGTTTAAAACGAATAGCTACAACGTGAATCATTAATGAGTATTATGTTCCAATCCAGAGCTGGCCAAAGCTTGTCAGGAGGTCGTCAACCCAATTCTACTTGAAAAGCTAGCGAATGGCATACCAACCAGTAAGATACTCACTGAAACGGATTGCATCAGCCTCAACTAAATTTACCAAGTTCCATCTTCTTCTTGATTGCCTTTTGACTATGATAAATAAATGAATCCAAGATCCCTGAGACAGTGAAAATGCCTGATGGAAAGAAAAACATTATCAGTCCAAAAACATCAATACCTGTAATAGCAGGTCGTTTTGATAAACTTTTTATGCTTCTACACAGGAATATCTATGTCAGAAACTGTCCCAAAAGTAATAACCTAACCGAGAAAAATGAACATTGTAAAATTTGTCCACTGCAGAAAACAATGCACATAATATTAGACTAAGTGAACCTGCAATCTCTGCACACAATACGATTACTAGTAACTAAGTTACAGAAGAAATAAAAGTTTTAACTCGAGAGATCGCATATCATGTTTAAGTTGACAACATAACGTTAGGATTTAGCAGCAATCAATAACATATAATATAACTAAACTATAGCATCCAGTATCAACAGGCAAATAGTAGTCTAGCGTATTCATATCTTCAGGTCTTTGAATGAGAAATCCATCTTAAATCCTATATATGTATCCACAAGGGTGGCATAATCCAACTAGTTTATCAACTCAATTACAGAAACAGATGAAAGCAACCAATTCTAAGGAAATCGGCGTCAATCACCATTCAAATATAAATTGAAAGAAAGGATTACTTACCTCCTATAATGGCACAAACATTTGTTAGAAAGTGCAAGAAAGACACATGCCCCTCTATAAAGGTCACCTGCAAAATGCACCAAGACGAGCATTAAAAACCAGTGAAAATAATTGCAGAATCAAGTGCAAATTACATGACCAAGCAATGCCAATTTACCAGATCTCAAACATTCTCATGAGTTATGACGGCAGTAAACCCACCTTAATAGGAGAAAGGTCGTAAAAGAAGAAAACACCTGGGACAGACCGGAAGCTGCCCGCTTCTGCATTCTTAAAATGTTCGGTCACAGAAAACTGCAAAGAATAATTGCTGTAAGGTGAGTTTACCTTTCAAGTTTTAACAAATGAAAGAACCCACTGATGAGCATCACGGCACAGGTTCAAACCCTTCAACTGAAATGGTCAGATCTATAGGGTTAGAACCTATCATTCACGTCACAACAAAAGCCTTAAAGATAAGCTTGGACTTGATCATCAAACTTTATGGACATCAATTAGGACATGAAAAAAGATGTTTGGGTTGAAGATGAGCGGATTATTACGAGTTAGGTTTGATTCTCTAATGTGCTAAATTACTGGGCCTCATTCAGAACTCGTATTAGGATATTTTATATTAGGACTAAAATATATAAATCTCTTATGATTTAAGAAAGTCGACCTATTTTTTTAAATTCTTGAAAAAAAAAATCATAATTTTTTATTTTTAAAAAAATTCTTTATTTTAGATTTTGATTAAAAAATAACAACAAAATGCATATAATATGAACGTCATATGTAAATTGAATCACATGTCATTGACATTATAACTCAACTCCAATCTTAAACTCAACTCAAAACAATAAAATTCAACTTAAATTAATATTTTAAAATAACTATAATAAATTATTAGTATGAATCAAGTTGGATTAGTTAAATTCGAATTTAAGAACTGGGTTGGATCGTCATATGAGTGTAACGTTTATCTGATGTATATTTCATCATTATTATTTAACAAACGTTTAGAGAAGAAAACTTTTATAGAAAAATAAAAATTATAAGAAAAAATTTCAAAAACTTAAAGATTAAAGCATTTTTTTTAAATTTCTTCAACTATAAGATCTATGTCTTTCACCTTTTATATTATTGTCATTTAGATTAAGGAGTAAAAGACACAAACCTCCTTTATAGTTTAAGAAATCTTAGAAAAACTCCCTAATTTTTAAAATTCTTGAAAAAATCCTTATATTTTTTAGTTTTTCAAAAAATATCCTTTCTTTAAATTTCAATTAACAAATAACAATAAAACACACGTAATATGGCCATCAAACATAAACTAATAAAGAAACTCAACTCTTAAACTCAAACTTAATTAATTAAATCTAACTCAAATTAATAATTTATTATTATTATTTTAAATTATTAATTTAAGTAAAATTTAATCAATTCAAGTTAAAAGCTAAGTTAAATTATCATATTAGTGACATTTGATTACTTTACATCTAATGTTTAAACTGTCTGTGTTTCGTCATTATTTTTTAATCGTAGTCTAAGAGAAGAGATTTTTTTTGAAAAACTAAAAATTAAGAAGATTTTTTCTTTTGAAAATTTTAAAGATCATGGAATATTTCTAAGATTTCTTAAACTACAAAGGAAGTCTATGTTTTTTACCAGTAGACTTGAGGCTAACTTTGACGACAAGTTAATACACACAAGTATTGCCGTTTGCTGAAGACAATCAATTGAATAATTTTGGTTAATAAGATTGAGAAGGATCTTTGTGTTCTTATCAAGCCTAAGTCATGGTGAACCTTTCTTATTGATTCTTATAATCTTGTTATCTTCACTCTTTCTTTCTAAGTTGTGGCCAGTCAAAACCTTGTCAATTAAATGTGGCGAGGCCTCTTATGGGTTCTTCATCTTATTTTTATTCGTTGTCTCCTTTCAAACTCGATTCTTGGTGCAAGATCCTACTCAAAACCGTGCATAAAGCACATCACCCACTAATGCATTGCAAAATTACCTGATTTGACTGGATGGTGTGTCCACGGACATCTGTGTATACTGTGGGTACAACCTGCAGAAATCAGAGCACTTTTACGGACTGAAAATTTCCTAGCTCAAGATACAACAGAAAGTAACAACAAAAGGCTATTGGCAAGAATAATAACCTTAATGAAGTACTGGTACATCCCATTTGGTGCTTCTTGTGTCCAATGCACTCTGAAACTTGAATAAGTGAGATCTATGCCAACATATGTCATGCAATACAGCAAAAGGAGAGAAACAGTTAAAAGTTTTATTGAATTACCCATCAAGAGGATTCATAACACCAGGGAAATGTTCTCCAAAAGATAGTTTTTTGATCTTGTGACTTATCTGCATCACATTTCCTTATTAATCAGATAGCTGGTACACCAAATTATGAAAAATGACCAGGAAAATCTGATGTACTGATTTTCTGAAGGGGACAAAAGTTCCAACAAAAGGGTTCTAATCTTACACAGAGAGGCCAAAAGCTCTAGAATAATGTCTTACATTAAAACTGTCCTTTTGAAATGTGAGTAGATCATGCACGTGACCATTAGATTGTTGAAAACTTTTTCCAGGTGCAAAATGAAAGTTTCCTGCCACTTTGTTAACTTCCAAGAAACCATAAATGTTGCATCCTTCTCCTTCCTCTTCTTTAATCCTTTGTAGAAAGCCTTCTCTTTTGCACTAATAGATGAATAAAAAGAAAGCAAACACATGACACCAATTAGGTTCACTCTTGAGAAATGATTTGAAGAGAATCCAAATACAAAAATTTATTCAACATCAGAATCAGGCATTTGGTATCCCAATTTAATATGATTGTGGATGAAAAACATAAAACCTTCCATGCAAACGAGATTTCATTAAGCGAACAAAGGGACTGATAAAGAGGGGTACTCCATTAGGATAGTAATTTTTTCCACAACAGAGAAATATAATTTTACTCAAACAAGCAATTGAAATTCACTGAAACAACCTCCTAGCGTCGCATACTCTAGAAAGGTGTTAAAAATCAATGATGTAACCAAGCATTATCTGCAAACATTAAGTGAAGAATAAAACCAGCATCACCAATTTGCTAAAGAAGGCTTCTTAGATCAGCAGACTGAGGATTAAAATTAGCCCCCAGAGAAGTTCTGATGTTGCCAAAATTAAAAACAAGCACATAGATAATCCATATGAAACCGACTTTTATATAAAAAGAAATCTTTAAAGTGAGGATTGCACATTGCTCAAAGACATGTAGCTATACATTTCTCTTTACTAACTGTTCGCATTTTACTCCATAAGAACAATGCAGCTGAAAGTATCATTTCAAGCCATATATACTCTATTTCAACAATAAATAAAATAGTGCACACTGATTTAGGGATCAAAACCAGAATAATCACATCACGAATTGAATCTACGAGGCTTGTAAAGTCAAGCATAAGAAGAAATTGTAACTATAGAAGAGAAGGCCATTGACCTGGTCAATCATATCTGGATTAGAGAGTGCCCAACCCTTTTGTCTATATGCATCACGGACTTCTTCACAAGAATTACAGCAATGCTCATTTGACTGCATAAATAACAAGATGTTAAACAAAAAGGAGTAAGAAGACTGGAAACCTTGTCAGATAACTAAGATACAGAGTGAATAACATTCTCAACTATCCAATTATAGGCAGCATGGCTTAGGGAAACTACAAAGTGTAAGCACAGAACATGCGTAATATTATATCACACAAACATATTGACGTCAAATAGAGCAAAGATTCTTCCAATTGCACACTTGAAGTGAAAAGGACACAGCTCAATGTTTACGTGCACATTGAAGATATAGAGCAAAAGATATGTTTTAAGCAATATGATATGAGAAGGCCCAAGTGCAAAAGATATTATCATAAGTTTAAGTAAATCAAGTTTTTGCATATCTGTCTAGACAAACGCTTGCGATCTTTACATAATAATGCTAAAAATAAAATCTTACTGTTTCAGCACCATAGCAGGAACCACAGTAAGTTTCATTATGCTCAAGTCTGCCTCCATGTCTCTGCAAAGGCTTCTCAATCTGCAACAAGAAAAAACTAATGAATCAAAAAATGGGGACATTCAGAAAATGTAACTCTTTACATCTATAATTTCCCAAGTACTGAGCCTGAAAAGGAAATAGAAAGAAAGAAATGAGAGTCCAGTGACGGAAGACAAAATAAGATATACATTTACATTCTCCTATTTGAGAAGAGATAAAAATCAATGAGAAAACATATTACAGAGTTCAATTGCAGTGCTACCACATCTAGTTAACTAACTAATCTAAAACATGACTAAAGCTAAATTGTTATGAAGGAATAGTTGGAAATTGTTACGAATGAATAGTTGGACAAATGAAATTAAGGCAGGCTGTCAACAAAGCAGTCATCTGGAGCTTCAAGTTTATTTAAAATATTTCTTTCAACACTGATAATCTTCCTGATTATTGCAATTAAGAAGAGTAACCACGTCAAGTCCAAGTTAGGGCAATTATTATTCTGCCTTCTACCTGAATAATCTATACAAGAACCTGTAGAACTGAGATGCATGAAATCTATTCGTGAAGCACACAAAGTTTGGTCCCAGAAGGGAAAAATTCAACAATATGGTAAAACAAACCGTAGGAGCACCAATTCCATCCTGCCGTATCTCTATCACATTTCCACGATCATCTAGCCTTCTTTTGATTATATCATGTTTCTGGCAGTTGGATACAGCAACGTTGAAATTCAGAAGGTCGTGAGCAAAAAGCATCATGTATGCATCCACATAAAGAGCTAGCGCATAAAATTCAAGTGAGAAGTTATAAGATCAAGTGGTGCATACCACATCAAGATGCTTCTCCCCACTAATGTCCATGGCATCAAGACTTAGAATGGAACAGGGAAGTGCAGGAAAACTCACGTCGAACTGCACTTTTAGTATCAACAAAGACATAGATCAACGTTTTGAGCGATTCACTAAAATTTCAAAAACACCATCAGACATGACATTTAACAATTCAAGACAACAGAGTTTCAAAAATGATAACAAGAACAACAAGGCACATATACAAAATAATCTTTGCAGTACACTTTGTTGCAGATACAACGTATTACTAGAGAAATCTTATAGTATAATGAAACAAAATAGGCATAATGAAGGCCCAAAAGGCCAAAACAATTTGCTGCAGTTCTTCAGCTGACGGTAAAAGAAAGAAAATTACATTGATACGCAGAGTTTCTCGCCGCGAAGTATCAACCACGAGCTTAGTTTCAGTAGCAGCACGGAGATACAGGCCTGCAAATAGCAAACAATTAGCAATCCACAATAACAAAAGCAACAAATTCATTCAAACGAGGGAAACATGCAAAATAAAGACGGAAAATTTTGGGAATAGAGTCCATCATGCATACAGATAAAAAAAAAAAACTACGAAAGGAAAAAAGAAAAAAGCTAAGAAGAAACATTAAACACTTCCAAACTAAGTAGCAATCTTATAAAAAGAAACGTACGGAGCTCGGAGACGAAGAGGAGGAGCATGACGAGGGAGGAGACGAGGGTGATAAGCCCGCCGGAGAGAGTGCGGGAGTAGAAATCCTCGTTGATTTTGGGATAGGCGTCCAAATTCCTAAGCTTGTTCATCATTCTTTCCATGCCCACTCAATCTCAACACCCTATTATTCACAATTCTCCAATTCTATGCTCTACTGCTACTGCTACTACTAATATACGTATATATCGTGTATATACACACAATCTTTGTAGCGACAGTGTATTTACATTTATGCATATAACCGTATATATGGATATAATATGGACTTGTTCTTTTGGTTTCAATTCATTTTCTAAAAATTAGGGTTGAAATTGAAAGTAGTCAGCGAGACGGTCTCTTTCTTTTTCATTCTACCCCACCGAATAACTCGTGTATTTTCATTAATTATTATATTTATAATATGGCCATATTTAAAAAGACGTACAAGTACAAACAAACAGTAACATTCTGAGAATTTCCTTATTCACACAGATCACTATAGCATAGATTCAAGCGTTAAAAGAGGATTCTGTCGATTAAGAAATTTAACACACGTGTTGGCATTGAAAGTGATAAGCTCATCTCAAGTTGGGCCTTACACCTATGCAATTAGCTGCTATCAGTGGCCCATTGCTGTGCCTCCTCCAATCTTCATTTCAAAAGTCACGTAACTCACCTTCCAAAGAAAATAAAAAATATTATGGGGTTGTTAATCCGGTAAACCGTTGATAGACTGTTTTTCAACTTATTGACTTGAATTAGAAGTTTGACTTGGCTGATAAACTGTTTTTTTTTGGGTTTAGTTATGAGTTGGTTGAGTTGTTTCAGTTGTTTCGTAAAAAGCTTCAAATTGGAGCATTTTTGACGAAACAGTTAAATTAGTTGTTTGTCAATGACAACTATGCCCCTTAGTATTTCTTGGCCGCTCTTCGTTCCTATTTCTGTAGATTCTCTAGAATTTTATCCTATCTTATATCTCCACCCTCGCCTTTGACTCTCTTCAACCCAACCTCCCCGCCGAAACCCTATCACCCAAAAACATCACCGCCAATTGCCAAAACCACACCTATGGTTGACACTATTTGTAAGCGCACAGAATCGTTCCTAGTACCTACAAATCAAGTATTCCAAGGTCGTCTTCTACAAGGACTAAGCTACTCACTACTGAATTAATCATAATTACTTGAACTAAAATAACAAGAAACTTAAAAGATGATTGGATTAGAGCAGACAATAAATTGTAAACACTATAAATAAATAAGCAAGTGAAATCTTATGATTTAGACTTAGGACTTTGGAGTTCACCAATTTAAGAGATTGATTAATAAATTAAGGATTTGATTAAGTGATAGGTTATAATAACAATTGCACAAATTTACTTATATTCTCTCTCAAGACATATAAGAATACCTTACTAGTTAATTACCATCTCTCAATACGAAACCTAACTAGTCAAATTCATTAAAAAAAACAATTATAAGTTATCACACTAGTTCAAGATATCTCTATCTCTAAATCTAATGTGTTTATCTTCCTAGTGCACAAATTATACTTCACCTCTCAGTCTATCATATAATTCCTAAGATTGCATCTATGGTAATCAGGCATAGACACAATAATTAAGTTCAAGAAAGATAAATATAATCAAAAAACTTTCATTCAAAACCAATCAATCCATAAAATATAAATCAATTCCCCAAATTAGGTTACATCTCTAACCTTAATTGGGATTTAATTCAAGAACATGATAAAAGAATGATACTGGTGTCGCCTGCAACCAAATTAATACTAACTCTAGCAATAAAAATGTAGTTAGTGAAGAGCTGAGATCATTCTCACGAGGAACTTTAACGGAAAATGTTAAACGAGTTGAAAATGAAATTTGGGGGGGGGGGGGGGTGTTAG
>JANZXR010000002.1:5189112-5210576 GCA_027575705.1 Erythroxylum echinodendron | reverse complement strand
ATTTTCCATGCTTGATAATCTAATAAAATAATTAAAATAAAATAAAATGTAAAAATCCTAAAAGTGGGATCCAACATCTTCACTCGGCATTCCATTAAATTGTGGCAACATAGATAGATGGATCTGTTTTAGCTCATAATTCCTTGCTGCCGCACTTAATCGAGTGCAAGAAGGGTTGACAGTAATAGATGGCATATGATAATCTCCAATTCTCCTTACAGCAGGTTTAGTAGCCACTGGTTCATTGTTATTTTGCCTCTAAATTTCAGCCTGATTTCCTTCATAGAATTGATTATTTCCATCTCTCTTCTTCTCTGGCCATTGCTCCTTTTGCAAGTCCGTTCAATTTCAGGATCTAACTCAATTTGCTGATCGTTGTTCAAATTTCTTGAATGCCTTGAGTTCATGCAGCTCCTGAAATAAAACAAAGGGTTTAACAGTAATTAATGGAAGAAAACTTAAGGTAGTTAAAAATAACTAGAATTAATAGTAGCAAATATAAATTAGTCCCTGGTAACGACATTAAAAACTTGGTTGACAATATCTGCAAGTGCACAGAATTGTTCCTAGTACTACAAATCAAGTATTCCAAGTTCATCTCCCACAAGGACTAAGCTACTTACTATTAAATTAATCATAATTGCTTGAAATAAAATAACAAGAAACTTGAAAGGTGATTGGATTAGAAATTAAAGACTATAAATAAACAAGCAAGGGAAATTTTATGGTTTAGACTTAGCACTTTTAGGTTCACTAAATTAAGAGATTGATTAATAAATTATGGATTTGATTAAGTGATAGGTTATAATAACAATTGCACAAATTTAATTATATTCTCTCAAGACGTATAGGAATACCTAACTAGTTAATTATCATCTCTTAATGCGAAACCTAACTAGTCAAAGTCATTAAGAACAAGCAATTATAAGTTACCACACTAGTTTATGATATCTCTACCTCTAAATCTAATGTGTTTATCTTCCTAATGCAAAAATTATACTTCACCTCTCAATTCATCATATAATTCCTAAGATTGCATCTATGGTGATCAGGCATAGACATAACAATTAAGTTCAAGAAAGATAAATATAACCAAAAAACTTTCATTCAAAACCAATCAATCCATAATATATAAATCAATTCCCCAAATTAGGCTACATCCATAACCCTAATTAGGATTTAATTCAAGAATATGACAAAAGAATCTATACAAGATAATCAACATCCAAGAAAGAGTAGAGAGAAGCTTGAAAGAAAACAAAACAAAATTGCTTCCAATGCTTGATTAAATCCTTCTTGATCTTCTTTTTGGCTTCCTTAGGTGCTCTCTTCGATTAGGATCCCCTTTTGTAGGCCTTAAAAATGATTATTTATAGTGCCTTGGGATCCAAGAAACTCAATTTACGTCAAACTGGGGAAGAAAAATCGCAAAATTGTCGTCCATGTCCGTTAGGCGACCTTATGTTCGTTGGGTGGACATATTATATTTTCAGAGCAAATTTCAGTCCAAATGGCCAGTAAATGTTCGATAGGTGGACTTCATGTCCATTGGGCAGACATTCTCCGGTTTTTTAGCTTTCCAACTCCATTCATGTCCGTTTGGAGGGACAAAATGTCCACTGGTAGGATATATACTGGACATTTACAAAAATATGCAGTTTTTACCCTTTTGATAGAAAAATCTCTCTCGGAGTCTACACAGAAGTTGTGGAACTCTGAGGCCTCTTTGAAAGTGTACTTGAATGACCTTAATATGACATCCATAGCTAAAGTTATGCCTTTTGCCCCAAAATCTATCCATTTGCACCTATTGAGCAATAAAGTTGAAATGTGTCAAAATTAACCAAATAAAGCTCAAAATTCACGTAGAGATAAGTAAAATTAGTTCTAATTCATCCTAAAATCATATATAAATTATTGACTTATCACCATATCACCACCATTTACGCGTTAACCAAATCCCTAACCTATCACCACAGACCAACTCACCACCGTAGGAGGAGAAAGGGTAGAATGATAGTTGGGCTCTTTATCAAAATTCAGGCCATCGATGGCAAGATTGTGGGTCCCTAACCTAAATCAGGTGAACCTTCGAATAAATGCTCTTCTCTTGTTTCACCTTTTCGTGGAGAATGTTACTCATTTGCAAGTTTTATTACTTCAGTTTTGGTATGTAGTATTTTGATTAATATATAATGTGCCTATTTTCAACAGGTTGATAAAGTTCTTGGGTAGTCATTCATATTGAAGTTGACAGATAAAGAAGGGAGAAAGGAAATTGAGTGTTCTATGCATTTCTTGTAAGTTAACACTCCTTAAATTGCACTTGAAAATGTTGCTTGTGATCTTTAAACTGAAATGAACTATTACAAAATGATAATGTGATTGCAAAAATGAGTTTATTATTGACATTAAACTTAAACAGCCCCTTATTAGATTGTTGTTGAATAGGTTGGATCGCTTTTATTCACAAGTTGTTTCTGATAGTTTTCCACTTGATGAATTGTTTTATCCAAATTTGTTTACAGATCTATTTAGCTTTTATGGGAATCAGAACTATTCTTGTAATGGGGTTCATAAGAAACTGGATCCTTAAAAGATAGGTAATCAACGAGGTAAGCACATATACATCTTTCTAACAAAAAGTTTCACTTCCATTATGGCTTTTAATAAAGATACTCCTCTACTATTTGCTTCATGACCACTTTTTAGAGTGCTTTGGTTACAAATTCCTTTAGTGTTAATAACCATCTATTTTTTAACTTGTAATAACAAATCCTGCTCTCTTCTTAGAGTTCTCGTTTTCCAAATGGAAAACTAGAAAACAGTCTAATAGGTGAAACTGATGTTGCATTTTTAGTTGAAGGTACAATTTTGTTGTCTTAGAACACAAAAATTATTTTTCTATTGAACAATTATTTGAAACTCATATTGGATCCTTATGTTGTTGAATTGTAAGTCAAGTTTGGGCAAAGTGGAAGTAGAAATGCCTATTGAAAATATGAGATTTAATGAAAATCTAGTAAGCAACAGGTAACTTTATGTTGTTGAAAATTTGAGATTTAATGAAACTAAATCTGAGATAGATTTAGTTTCAATAGATGAAGTCTGATAGTAGTTGTTGAGATCAATATCGAATTGCTGCAGACATTACTGTGTTTATCAGATTTTTTATTAAATGAAGTCTGATAGTAGTTGAGATGGATTTGTTGCAGTCTTTTGTGTCAATATCGATTTGCTACAATTAATATGGATTTGCTGCAGTCTTTTGTGTCAACTGAAGTATATTGAATATGTTGTGATCTATTGTAGAAAGTTGCATTAATTTGTCATAGATATTCTCTGTATTATATATTTTAACTCCATTTATCTCCTAATAACCCTACTGTCTCTTTTCACCTTTAAAATGGAAAAGCTCTAACACAATCTTACATTACAATATACTTATATGTAAAACTCTCCCTATATTTCACTGATACGCAGAGTGAAAAACGTTACAATAGTTCATCAATCGGATTCCAACCACTGACATCTTCTATAGTAAGTTGATTCTCTCTCTTCTTCCTGAATACTTGTTAGTCACCATTGTTAGTTGTTCTCCTTTATCATTGTTAGTTGTTCCCTGCCAACATTTTTCATTTCATTACATTTTGTGACTTATATTATTTGATATGTTGTAGAAACTAAGCTTAAATGAAAATGAATGGATTGAGCCAGAGAATTGTGAATTTGATAGTGACTACAAGAGATCAAAAGAATAAATAAAAAGCAAAGAAGAAAAAAGTGCTTATGTATAGAGTTTTAATAGTTTTATAATGTCTGTAATCATAACCATTGTGTTTTACTAGTTTTGAGATGATTGTCTCAATATTTTTTAATCTTCTCCGAATCTAGTTAAGTTCCTAGTAACATTTTTATTTACAGGGACTAGATCTAATTGAGTTGATTTATCATTGGACCCTTCAATTTGAAACATATTTTGAAGGAAATATATGTATGCAAATAAACTAGTTAATATTGTAATTGTTAGCAAGACGATTTTGTAATCAAGAATTTTTATCATCATTCTTCTATCCGAGACTTATTAAATGTTAAGGTCCATGGGTGCTAGGAATTGAGGTGCTAATCATTAAAAACTAGAAGATGAAATCATATTTTTGTGGATGCCAGGAGTATGCACTAGCTAATTGGTTTATTATGTAAATATAAACAACAATAATATTGTTGTTGCTTTATAAGAATCAAATGAGGTGTAGTATGAAGAATATGTGTTACATTTAATGTTTAAGATGGTTATCTCTAGATTTTTTATTCTTCTCCGAATCTTGTTAATACGGTTTCGTAATCATGCATTATAACTTGATTATTTAATATTTACAAATTAATATTTATCTTTTTAATATTATTTAATTATTTAATAGTTCTTTTATTACCAAATTGAATTAGTATTTTCTTAAATTATTATATTTAAACAAACAGTAATTTAATAGACAAATGTTTAATACATTTCTTATATACAATCTTAAAAGGATATGTTCGCAAGAATAATTTTTATTTGACGAACACTCATATTTTTGAAATACTGTCTCAAATTTGTCAAATTTAGTAAACAGAAAATTACCATTATTTTTTATAGTGACCTTGTTAATTTAGAACTCTCTCCTATCATTTCACTTAAGCCTAACTTGCAACTATTTTGTTTTTTTCCTAGCTCTTTTTTTCATGTTTAAGATGATTTTTTGTAGATTTTTTATTATTCTCTGAATCTTGATAAGACGGTTTTGTAATCATACATTAAAACTTAATTATTTAAGATTTACAAAATTATATTTCTCTTTTTCTAATATTATTTAATTATTTAATAGTTCTTTGTTGCCAAAATATAGTATTATTATATATTCAATAAAAATATATTACAATAAAATTTTATGTAATTTTTGAATAATATTCACAAGTTCATTCAATTACTCATTTTAAATTAAGAGATCAAATAATTTTAAATTAAGTAATTAATAAAAATATATCAATGATAAAAAGTATTTATATATTTATTTTGTTGGAATAGTCTAATTGCAACCAATTTAAGTAACTAACTAGTCAAAGCAATTGCAAATTGATTAACTAGTATATAATCTTCTCTCATCTTATATGATTATATGGCATCATCCTAAAAAAGAAACAAAGGATAAAGTCAATGGAGAATGATATAGGTAGGGTTCGTTGGCTAAAAGAAACACTTCTGATCTTTTGTGACATATGCAACCAATATATTCAAAGGAGTAAGGGAAAACGTGGTGGAGTTATTTGTCAAAGGATACCGTGGAAGAAGGTGAAGGAAGAGTTTCACAAAGCGACCAACTTACAATGGAATAAAACTAAGCTTAAAAATAAGTTTGAATGGATGAGAACTAGATAGAGTCTTTGGAAACAGTTGAAAGGGAAATAAACGAGATTAGGATGGGACTATGACAAAGGAACAATTGCTGCTAGTAAGGAGTGGTGGACTTTAAAGATTAAGGTTAAACTATTTAAAGTTATTTTCCTTTACTTTAATGCTAAATAGTTAGTTAAATATAATTTAATTATTTTTTATAGGAGAACAACAATTTTAAAACATTTAAAGAAGAAGAGCTTGAACCTGAATTTGAATATAAGTTAGAACCTGTGGTTGACCCTCCACAAGAGTTCCTTCTCCACCTGTGAGCCATAATGCTCATCATGGATTGTCAAGCTATCATGATCATGAGAATATAGATGAGATAGTGGTCTAAATAATTATCATGTCACTGGTGATTAGGAAGAGGTTTGGAGAGAAACTACCCTGACCCCTACATCTACTCCTGTTGTTACCCCTCAAGCTTCACATGATGAAGGTAGTGAGAGAAGAAAATGTAAAAGGGTTTTGGAGAATGATAGTTCACAAAGCAACAAGAGTGCAATAACTAATTCTACTGAAAGGGTAGGAAGATCTACAGTAATGTATGAAAGGCTTGACGATATGATGCAATTGATTCAAGAGAGACAAAGTGCAACAATAGAGATTACTATTTCTATTATGAAAATTTTGAACACAATGAATATTGATGCACCCTAGAGTATTGATGCAGGTGCGTCATATCAGGATGTTACGAATGTTTTGGAAAAATTATGTACTTTGCCTGATTTAGAGACTGGTACTCTTAAATTTTACTTTGCTTGCGTGTTTATTGAAGATCTGCAAAGAAGGGCCATTTTTTTCGATTTAGCAGATGATATAAAGAGAGTTGAATACATAAAGTTTATATATGAGTATGACAAAAATAAAAACATTAAATATAGTTTCTATCCATGCATTACTATGTTTAGTTTATTGTTTTTATTATTTGTGAACTTATGTTGACGTGGCATGTTTTAAGACATTATGAACTTGATTAGCTTATTTTAATATATTATGTTATCTTCTTGGTAATCTATAATTTTACTATGTGATATATTATTTATTTCTTTATATTTAGACATACAAGTGTCTTTTTTATTTAGAATATAACTGTACTTGTTGATTTGTATAGATGATAATGTTACGCAAATTATGCAACTTCTACAAATTAAGCAAGTTTTGGGATTCAGTGGCTTGTGTAGTGGATTACATTGGTGTGTATTTTTTTAACTACATATACAAGGAACCACTCCTATCAAACAAGAGAACTATGGATGAATGAATTATTGAATGGTCATAAAAAACGGTGTTTTAATACATTCAGGATGAATCAAAATACATTTCGTCATTTATGTATAGTTTTCGAAAACAATTATGGTTTGAGATCTTTGGATAGGATGTCTATTTTGGATAAAGTTGGTTTATTCGTGTATATCCTAAGTAAAGGTTCTCCTAATAGAGATACTCAAGAGCGCTTTCAACATTCAGGTGAAATTGTGAGTAGAGCTTTTAAAGAAGTTTTGACTACCATGGATGAATTCTCAAAGGATATACTCATACCAAAAGATCCCGAATTCAAGGAGATTCCACAACAAATTGCCAGTGATGCTATATATATGCCACATTTTAAGGTAATTGAATATATTCTTCCTCCCCTTCATTATATTTTTCATTGAAAAATGTTGTTTCATCATCTTATAATCATTGTTTTATATCAGGATTGCACAGGAGCTATTGATGGTACATATATAGCGGTAGTTGTTGCAGAGAAGGATCAAATGAGATATAGAGGATGGAAAGGAACAACGACAATAAATGCATTGGCAGCGTGTGACTTTGACTTATTATTTATGTATGTTTTAGCGGGCTGGGAGGGATCAGCACACGATTCTCGTATTTTCCTTGTTACAATAGGCAATTCGAGACTTAAATTTTCAAAACCACTAATAGGTAAATTTAGGATTTGTAGGATTTGCTATTCAATTTTTAGAACTTTTATGATATCATCCATACTAATTAGATTTCCTCTATGGACACTCAGGTAAATATTACTTGGTTGAGAAAGACTATTCAAAAAGAGAAGGATCTTTGACATTTTACCTAAAGATAAGATATCATCAATCGGAGTTTCATTGTGCAAATCCAAGAAAAATCTTAAGCAGTTTTTAATCGAGGTCATTCATCGTTGAGAAGTTGTATTGAGAGAGCTTTTAGTGTTCTTAAGGCTTGGTGGAAGATATTGGAGAAAATGCTTAAGTATTCATTGATGGATCAAAATAGAATAATTTGTTCAACTTTTACGTTGCATAACTATATTATAAGAAGCAAAATTGGTGACCCGACTTTTAACATCATCGATTAAAATCCTAAATTTATACCTCCAGATGTATTTCAGGATATTGAAGTTAACTCTATGCAAGAAGGCATTGAAGAATAGAGAACTTAGAAGACGACAACTATTCGTGATAATATTGCTTCCAGTTTAATGACAGTTAGGCGTCATTCTTAAATTATTCTAAATCTTTACTTTAAATGATGGTATTAATTTCTTTTGCTTTGTTTGAATTGTGTTATAAAACTTCATTTGGATTGTAATATTTTATGTATGGATATATCGTCGTCATCATCATCATTGTCTTCATCATTATTATTATACTACATTATTATTATTATTATTATTATTATTATTATTATTATTATTATTATTATTATTATTATTATTCATTCATTCATTCATTCATTCATTCATATCTTTAGAAGAAACTCCAAAAGAAAAAAGTATAAATGAATTCCTTAAAATTTTAATAAATTCGTTAGAATTTCAATTTTATTAAATTATGGTTAAGATGCAAATTTAAAGGAATTACCTTTAGTATGCGGTGAATTATGTAAATATAAATCAGCATGGTTAAGGGACAATAATAATAATAATAATAATAATAATAATTTTTCAACTTAGTTCTTATATTTTTAAAAATTTCCGGTACTGGCCAGTATATCAATATATGGCCAGTATTTATAATACTGGCTGATACCAACTGGTATTTAAATCCGGTACTAAAACTAATATTTCGTACTATTTTTTGACCGGTACGGTACATACCGCTCGATACTAGTCGATCCGGTACAGATTCCTATACCATGCTAAATAGTTAATTTTACCAAACATTTTTAATAAACAGCTGATGTTATCTGCTAGTCAAATTAGCTTATATAATTAACTATCAGCTAATGCAGTCCGCTGTTTACCAAACAGGAATTATATCAATTTGTTGCATCATGGAAGCAAATTTCGTAAAACTTGACTAAGTTTGATTCTATGTTACGTACTACTGCAACAAGAGAGATCTTTGAACTAATTGCAGCGAAGTCATAGTCATGGATTAAGGAAAAAAGCGTACCTATTATTGTTGAGCATATAATTAATCACATGTAATCCATTAATGCAGCTCTTTTAGTTTCTTCTTTTTGTCATTTGAACAATAATTGGCCTACAGCTGGGAAATGTTACGAAAGCACAACTACCGTTGAAAGTACCTTCACGAACGCCGTGAGATCTGTGGGTGATAAAAATATAGTAATACTGCTCAGGGGAAACGGAAATTACAAAAAAACAAAAAAGGACGCTAAGGTCTTCCATGGACAGAGGTTGTTTCCTGCTTTACTCTAAACGCGTGAAATTAAGTTCTTCCATTCCTGTGTTTTTGAAATATGCATTTCATATCTCAACTTTAGCGGCCTGGCCGTTCTGTATGTCACTCACTATATAAGATAAGGATACGAATCTAATCAAGAATCACTAAGTAAGTTCCCGATCAAATCAATCAAATCGCAGGTTTTTGGCTTAACTTCAGTTTTATTGGAGAACGTGTTGATTTCCAGGTGTTCAAATTCAAAATAATTGTCTAATTGTGCCATAACAAATCTTCTGTTATGTGTCATCCGTGTCTTCTGTGTTTTGTCCATCAATTTATTACAAGAATGAAATTGCAAAGAAATATAGTAGAAAGACCAGAAAATCTGTTCCCAAATTATGCATCATTTTGATTTAGAATTTTATGTGTAATTGTAAATCATGTCCCTCGAGGCATCGCTCGACTATTACCTACACCTAAAAATGTAGTTATGAATGTTAATATGTAAATTTACATATTTACTTCCAAAATGCCTTCTGATTTTAATAAATAAGATGATGATCACAAACAAGTTACCTTCTATGCTGGATAAGTTCCCTTTATATATATATATATATATTCAGATAGTGAGGTGGAGTTAAATTTCTTCGATGAGCTATCCTACCCATTGTAATGGATCTTTTGTATTATATAAAAATACTCCTAAACTAAAAGAAAAAAATTTACTCTTCGGTGCTCTTAATAATACATGCAGCATATGAGAATGGTCAAAGTGAGATAATGAGGTGAATGGAATAAAAGGTAAAGGTAAAATTAAAGGACGAACAAGATAACATGTATTGTTTGAGCTAATAATAACCACTTGGTGATACAAAGAGTCCTAAGGTAGTTTATGTTGCAGGATCTTACGTGCCATGATAGTAATAGAGAGAGACAATCAACTCCACCTTAATAAAACCAAGTGAAGTTGATGCCCTTGTTCTTTTTAAAGAATCCAACTAATCTAATCCGGGCAAATGAGTGGGATCAATGATTTTACTTTGCCTAACTTCGTCGGATAGTTAGATGCCAATAATTATGTTTTAGTACCAAGTTTACATCCCTCTAAGTACAATTAGTTGATAATTTTTCCTAGATAATTAGTACATAAAGACAAGAGTCACTGGAGTTTATAACTATCATTATAGCTAAAAATTCGCAATCCAGAAGCTCCAAAATAGACTTTTTGTGCCATATTCATGATCCTCCGGAAGAGAACCGAGGCGGGCAATCTGCCTTATTCTTTTGATCCAATTACGGGATAACATTCACTTTAATCCACCAATATAGCTACATATTCGGATTACAAAACGTGGAATTACAATGATTGTGTGAATCTTCCCTTCGATTTCTAATCCCACTAAAAGCAAGAAGTAAAAAAGCTAAAGATATACGCCAACCCTTCCTGTTGTTGCATCTTTAAACCATAAACCCTACAAAATGCTCCCAAGTCCATAGCATGCAATCGAAGTAGTCCCTTTCGATGACAACTCTTCAAGTTCTCTTGATGCCCCACTTATTGAGAATATTAAATCCTCAAAAAATCTTGAGAAAAAGAAACAAAGAGGAGGATAAACACTAGCTAGTAAATTAACAATATAATTAGGAAGATCCCATTTTGTGCCACGCCTGGTTTTCTCTTCCCTGTTTGTCCGGGGCCCCCCAAGGCCAAATGTCTCCTAATCGTAAGTCCTCTCTCTTTGTCCTGGCAGTCTTCTCTAGTGTGGCAGTTTTTTCAGTTGGCCGTTTATTCCGTTTTCGTAATTGTCGCCAGCAACATTTGCTTTCTATTTCGGCGAATATTAATATAGCTATTTGAATTTCAAAACATGTAAGAGAATTTGAATCATCACGAATATGTATAAACCACGATGATGTTTAAGAGTTGAGTCATGAAATACTTACAAGTCGGAGAAATAAGTACTTTTTGAGGGTATCCATATCTATTATAAAAGATGAAAAGGGTAATTAACACTTGTAGTTAATATTATCCATATTACCTTTTTAGCATTTTACTTTATAATCTTAAAAGTATAATATCTTGATATAAAAAGAACCTACTATTCTCTGATTCTGCATGTTCAAGTTAATTAAAATTGAAGTTTAATTAGAAATTAGAAATAAATGTATTTTATAAAAGGAGTTATGTACTAGAAAATCTGGATTGTATTTTCTGTGTAATTTACTAAGGTGCCTTTTTATACATAATCAATTGAGAGAAAAATTAATTAAAGATAAACACAAAATTACTTATTTAATTTGTAAAGTAGACTAATCTAATGTACAAGATAGGACAAGGATTAGTATTTAACTTTTATATCTATCATTAATACAAACTAAAAATAGATAACAATCTCTATTATCAAATTGATGATGAAATTAAGGCTTTAGTCATAATATTAAAATTTTATTAAAAATGAATATTGTTGATAAAGAGAGCTTTCTTAAGAACCAAGTTATGAATAAAATGAATGTTAATTTTAAAGTGTTTAGTGTGTGAACAAGGGACAATATCAAGATAACACCAATATTATCACACCATAGGATGGGCTTTGTTAAGATATAGATTATAATATTTTAATTATTTAATTTTAGACATTATTTGATAATTAGACTTAGTTAAGTTTTTGTGGGACTCTTCCAAGACAGGTTTGATAAGTTTCAAATTCTAATCAAGATAGGAAGTGATAATGGTTATCTTCTGAAAATTTAACTTGATTATGGTGGCAACATTATGGCTGGGATTCATATGTGATATGAGTTGAATGGTGTCGTTTTTGGATGACTTGGTAGTTGAGATTCCTAAGGTGATTTTCGATGATCTCTACCAGCTAATTGTGTTTAGCTACAACTTTATTTGTTACAAACTTTTGTAGGCCAAATCACGTAACTTGTGCAGATTTTTGAGCTATGTTTTATTTGTAACTATCATTGCTTATTGGATGAGAGAGCAGCTGTTTTTCTATTTGGGGTTTCACGCAACCTAGGCTAATGTGTGTATGCTCCACTTTTCTTTTGTTTTATTGTCGTTAATGTTGCATATTCTACATCTTTGCACGACAACAATAGGCTAAAAAATTGTTGATTTTGTGTGATTCTTAGAGCTTTGTTTTATTGTGCTTTGAACGTCTATTGAGGTGGGCTGTGGAGCAGGTTGAAAGTGTTGATGTTTGCAACTGGGTTTTGCTGATGTGCACATGAATCTTTCGTGGCTGTCTTATTGTTCATGGTGTTAGTTTTGTGGCTACTGATTGTGAGTAGTGGCGTGAGAAAATTTCAAAAGTTGTAGTTGCTATTCTTGATCGATAGTGTGATTTTTTTTGAGTGGATTAAGTATTGACTAGCTATGTTTTTGGTGGCTGTTGATAGTGGTGTTGGTGTGTGAAAAATTTTAGCAACTGTCGGAAATTTTGCATCTCTAATGTTTACAACGTTTTAAATAAGAAACATTTATGTTTTTTGTGAACAACTTTCTGATCTCTCTTTAAGGAAGCTGAAATTACTAGGGAAGTTGTTTTTTTTCTTGTTTAAGTTTTTTAATTTTTATTCTTTATTGTTTAATCACTTGAGCTATTTATTTCGTATCATTATCATTAAACATTTTTGAGAAAATTCTCTGTTAAGGTTAGTACGAGGTGGTCGTACTATTGGGTGTGATTTACTTTCACAGGTAGTGAGAACGAGGGATAATGTCAAGGGTTAGGTGAGTCAGCTCTGTAATGCCTTAAATAAAACTATTGTTGTATCACAGGTGAAAGTAATTAAGTTAGGTGAGGACCCTGCAGACGTAGACAAGATGTACCAAATTGCGTTAACAAATCTTAGGTGTTGAGTTGTTTATTTCGTTTTTGATTTTTTGTTTTCATTTTTGTCAAAAATTTTGTAGCGACTGTAGCTATTCATAATTTGTGCAAAATGAAATGCTTGGAGAATTTTTCAATCGGTATCAGATCAAGTCACCGAATCAAAACTTGATACATCAAGTTAATGCAGGTTTGTGTTTTGTAATTGTGGCTATAACAGAAGGGGCATCAATCTTTAGGTTACCTTTGTTAAATGGTTCAAATTATCCTACATGGAAATCATAGATGAGAGTATTCACCTAGGAACAGGAACAAAAGCATAGAACTCAGTTTTAAATTGTTGGATACATCTAGTGACGACTGATAAAAAGGGAGAAGCAATGCTTAAAGATGCATCTGAGTAGACAAGGGCCGAAGAAGAAAGAGCACTTGAAAATTTTCAAACCTTGCACACCATCTTCAGTGTAGTTGATGAAGGTCGTTTTGCTATGATATCAGCTTGTGAATTGACAGAATAAGCATGGGATACTTTGCAAACTATACATAAGGGATTGAAATCTGTGATAACCTTAAAACTTCAAATGCTAGCTGTGGGATTTGAAGAGCTGAAATTGGATGAGAGTAAAATCATTGGAGACTTCCATGAGAGACTGCAAGATATAACAAACCAAGCACATCAATTTGGGAAGAAGTACTCTAACCTGAAACTGGATAAGAAGATATTAAGATTGTTACCTCCGAGGTTCATACCGAAAAGTGCAGTAATCGAGGAAGCTCATGATATCAATGAATTGTCATTAAATAAGGTAATTAGAATTCTTACCAATTTTAAGATGGATTTGTCAAGAGGCAAACAAGAGAGGAATAAAGGATTGGCATTGTAAGACGAGATTGATAAAGCCGTGAATGACTTCAAAGATGATTCCAATGAGAATGAGGATATGAAGTTATTAGCAAGAAATTTATCAAGTTGTTAAAGAAAGTGAAGAAGGATAGACCCGAGTTTAGACAAAATGATGGGAGTTCATCAAATAGCCATTTCAAACAACAAGCTAAAACTAAAAAAGGTGAAAGAAAAGTGAAAAAAATTCAATATCATGAGCGTCAAGGCTTCGGACATGTGCAATCGGAATATGCTAATGCCTTGAAATAAAGAAAAGGGAAGTCCTGTATAAGCACTTAGAGTGAGAATGAATCCGAAAGTAAGTATGGTAGTAAAGAAGAAGTTGTAGGTAGTGCTGTTTTAGTTTCTTTATACAACAAAAATCCAATTGCTTGCTTAACAACAACTAAAAAGGAAGAAACCAATGATGAAAACGTGGATAAATCAGAAAATCTAGAAAAATGCAGACAAATCAGCTCAAAGTCTAACCTCCGATTATGATAGTGATGACAGTGGTTTTAATGACAAAAGGGAGGATATCTATAAAGCCTATGAATTAATGTATGCAAAATGGGTGCAAACATACAAGAAAAATGAAATGCTAAAGAAGGAAAACCTCTTCACGAAAAACATCATTCAAGATCTAGAGAAGAAGTTGTTGTCTACATTAGATGAGCTTAGTGAAACAAAAATGAAGTTGGTCAGTATGAAGAAAGGAATAAGGATGCTAAATGGAGGTACAGAAAAATTAGAACAATTGCTGAAAATTGGTAAGATTAAAGGAGATCTTTGAGGCATTGGCTATAAAGATGAAAGTTCTAAGTCTAATGATGAGAATAATGGCATAACCAGATTTGTCCAAGAAGAAATCTCAAGGAAGAATCGAAGGTTTAAACCTACAAGTCATTTTTGTGGGGTTATCAGGCACATATGGTCGAAATGCTGCAAGTTACTAAAAATGATATATCAAAAGGCTCAAAACCGACAATCCATACACTCTACATTAAATTTCTAGTAGCAACTCATGTTACTAAAACACACTTGGGTTAGAAAAAATCAGCCTCACACATCAGAATAGATATGCAAGGGAGTTATTATCAAAAATTATCCAGATCTACAGTTAGTTATTATTGGAAAAGAAACCAACCAGATATCTAATGACAAAGATGACGTGACGAGAAATAAGGCCAAGTTTAAATTTCTTCGAGGAGCATAGGGACTGTGTGCTTTACATTTTTTAATATATATTGTTGTTGTTTATTAAAAAAAAGAGGGCTCAAAGGAGTTAACGTCTAGACTAGATGATTGGTGTGTGTTTGGTTTTTCTTTACTTGTTGAATAGTATATTTGATATGAAAATGAGGCTTTGCTTGATAATCTGAAAGTTTAGCTTTTAGATTTTGATTTACGTAGTTATGTTAAGAATATGTTGATGCTTGATTGGAGATCTATAGGAAGATTTAGATTTTCTATGATTTGGGGTTCTCAAGTTTATCTTGGTTTTTCTTTATATCGTGGGCTGTATGAGTTTGGGCAATATGTGTTTATATGGTTTATGTGAGGAAGAGATTGATTAAGTTTGATTATGATTCGTTTAACGCATTTTTGGGGTTTTTGAATTTAATCAGTCGTATACGGATAGCTTTGATGTGATTAATGATACTTTGGCTAGTGTTTTGAATTATAGTAAATTGTCATCTTGACTTGCTTATGATTCTTTTGCTGCACCTATTGCTGATTTTTATGCTTCTTTATTCACTGAGATTGGTCACATTGAAGTCATTCTTCGTTTTGGCATTGTTTTGTCATAAGGAGGAGATATAAGATCGTTTTTGGTGACTATTCAATTTAGGGAGAGATGTGACTATTATTCTTGCCTTTTGGAATCTTTTTATCCCAAAGGAGAGAATGGATAATTATTGTTTATTTGGATATTTGTATCTTTAAATAATTGCTTATGTTTGGATGTTATTGGCTGATTAAGGGGGAGTTCTTTTGTGAGTTCTCATGTGATTTGTGACTTCAATATTACATGTCCAATTATCTCCTTGAAGGGAAGTTTCATATATGTGACAAATAATGCCAAAAAGGGAGAGATTGTTAATATATAGATTATAATATCTTAATCATTTAATTTTAGACATTATTTGATAATTGGAATTAGTTGAGTGTTTATGGGACTCTTCCAAGACAAGTTTGATATGTTTCAAATTCTAATCAAGATGGGACGTGATAATGGTTATCTTCTAAAATTTAACTTCATTATGTAGCAAGATTGTGGTTGAGATTCATATATGATATGAGCTAAATGATGTCATTTTTGGATGACTTGGCAGTTGAGATTCCTAAGGTGATTTTCGACGATCTCTACCAGCTGATTGTTTTTAGCTATGACTATATCTGTTGCAAACTTTTTAGGCTGAATAATGTGACTTGTGTAGATTTTTTAGCCGTGTTTTATTTGTAACTGTTTTTGCTTATTGGATAAGAGAGCAACTGTTTTTCTGTTGGGGTTTCATGCAACTTAGGTTGATGTGAGTGTACTCCACTTTTCTTTTCTTATGTTGTCGTTAATGCTGCATATTCTCCATCTTTGCACAACAACAGTGGGATGAAAAGTTGTTGATTTTGTGTGATTCTTAGAGTTGCATTTTCTTGTGTTTTGAACGTCTATTGAAGTGCGCTGTAGAGTAGGTTGAAATTATTGATTTTTGCAGTTGGGTTTTGTTGATGTGTACATGAATCTTTCGTGGCTGTCTTATTATTCATGGTGTTAGTTTTGTGGCTGCTGATTGTGAGTTATCGTGTGAGAAAATTCCAAAAGTTGTAGCTGCTATTCTTGTTCGATAATGTGATGTTTTTTGAGTAGATTGAGTGTTGATTGGGTATGTTTCTGGTGGCTGTTGATAGTGGCGTTCGTATGCAAAAAATTCTAACAACTGTCATGAATTTTGCAATTATGATGTTTACAACATTTTGGAGAATAAACGTTTATGTTTCTTGGTGAACAACTTTCCGATCTTTATTTGAAGAAGCTGGAATTACTATAGAAGTTGTTTATTTCTTATGTCAAGTGTTTTTATTTACACTCTTTATTGTTTAATCACTTGAGTTGTTTATTTTGTATAATTATCATTAAACATTGTTGATAAATCCCTATGTTGAGATTAAAACAAGACGATCGTATTATTAGGTGTGATTTACTTTCACAAGTAGTGAAGACGAAGGACAATGTTAAGGGTTGGGTGAGTCAGCTCTGTAATATCTTGAGTAAACTATAGTTGTGTCATCGGTGAAAGTAATTAAGTTAGGTGAGAGCCCCACAGACGTAGACAAAGTGTGTAGAACTGCGTTAACAAATCTTGAGTGTTAATTTGTGTATTTTGTTTTTGATTTTTTTCAGTTTTTCAGAAAGTTTATAGAGACCACGACCATTCATAATTTGTGCAAAACTACATCCTTCGAGAAATTTTCAGGTTTGACTAGAAATATCAATTTATATAATTAAATAATTGATCCAACATAGTTCAACAGTAGTATCTAAAATGCTATATTATTCAACCTTATTATGGGAACGAGCAATAAAAATTTGTTTCCTATTGTTTTATGAGATAAGGTTAGAAATTTGAAAAATGCAATCAATATCATAAAAGGTATTAAGGGTAAGAAAGGTGAATTTCATAGTACGTATTAAAGGTAAGAAAGGTGAATGTGGTTTAGTGAATATCATACGAAGTTATAGATCACAGATAATATAATATAATTTAATCATAGTCACTAGAATAGGGAAGGTGATGATCTTGATTTTTAGAGAGAGGCAATGTAAATTTGATGGATGGGAACATGTTTAAAAGTGTCAAGATGTGTATGATGAAAGAGACATTCTAAGTATAATTAGTTTAGGTAAAAATAAAGCCATCAAATATAGGTGTGGCTTCAATAATAAGGAAATAATGAATAAGGCTAATGAAAAAGATGGTGGAAAAAATCATAGATTAAATATTAAATAAGGGCGGGTGAAAGTTTTCTAACTAATTTGTCATATACATAAACTAAAAAACAGATTGCGTAAGATAGTGTGGTACGAATGAAATGAGAAGTTTTAAATCTAGATCAGATAAAATTTAATTTTAAAAGTTTTAAATTTAAGTAATGAAAGTAGTTACAAGAAATTTGTTTAAGACTATAAAAGATTTTTGAAGATGACAAATATAACATACAATAACAATAACAAGAACTTAGTGAAAGTTCTGTTGATACGCGAGATCTATGATAATTTTTTATCATGATGATTGTATAAGTGAACATTTGAGTTGAGATCTCTAAAGTTATTATGTATATGGATTGATATGTTTTAATACTACTTATGATTTATTCTAATAAAAAATTGCTCAGTCAGTAGTCATTGGATATAGTATGAACTATATATAGAAGTAATTGAGTGATCAATATAAGATTTATCACTCTAAAGTAATTAGGGAGAATATTTTATTATTCTTGATTAGTATTGATTCGGAAAATCCTTGACTAAGGTGGAATAATAATCTATAAATAGTTTGCAAATATTATTAATAGAATTAATAATTAATAGTGGAGAACTAATATGACTTGATTCAAAATAAAGTAAACATTGATTCCATGCTCTATGTCTAATTATGCCATTGAATGATGAAATAATTTAATTATACAAAACAATCATGTACATAAAGGTTAATTAAAACCATTTTGACATTTCTAAATTGCGTTGTCATGATGTATTGTTAGACGTCAATTACATGGATACAAATTATTTAATTATAAAATTAAAGATAAATTAAAGGAGTTTAATTTATCTAATATGAAATATGATTTAGTGTTATAATTTGCATCCATAACCAACATATTTGGAAACCTAGTAGGTCATACATAAAGAATGAGTTAAAGGGAAAAAAATATTTCAATTAAATTGGACTTAATTGTAAAGTTTGAGAAACTTTACAATTAAATATGAGATATTTAATAAATAAGAATCAATATAAAAAATTAGATCTTATTTTGACATAATTGGTATTTAATTAGAATTACTTGTAATTTTAATTACATTACTAAAATGTCTAAAACTCATTATAAATAGGTTTAAGTTCTAATGAAACTAACACTCCTCGCTTATTCCTTTCTATAGTAGTTATAGAGTTTTTTCAACTCATTTTGTAGATATGATTAGAGGCCAACACTTGTGTTGCTACAATAGTTGAGATCAGCTAGTTTCAAAAACAGTTCAAGGGATACAACAAAAAAAGTATCAAGCTTTAGAATAAGATACGAATTAAAATTTACGTTTTATTATGATTTATGTTAATCATTTTATATAATTTAAAGTGATTTCGATTTTCAGGAAATCAAAATATAAAAAAGTTTCATTATTATTCCGCTGCGTGGGGATTATATTCTAACCCAATTTGGTGTAAAAATGAATATGCTTTCTACCAAATCAAAACTGGATCTCCTTACTAGATGTGTCCTACTTAATGATTTGATCGATAATTACTATCTTCTATAATGTAACACGATAATGCTTCTATATGAAAATTGTGCAAATCGATAAGAAAATGTTAAAGATATAATTCATACTTTAATGTTTTGTAAAAATTCTACGCAAGTTTTAATCATTATCTCTGCTACCACTTTACACTCTTAACGTTATTAAAATAGTACCATAACATTATCAAAATAGCGTTAACTATGCTTAGAAAGTAGTAACAAAGATAACGATCGAAGCTTATTTAAAGTTTTTATGAAACATTAAAGTGAAAATTACACTTTTAATAAGTATTTAAAACTAAAATTTAAAATCACATCAATATTTAATAGGTCCAAACTATCCGATTGTTACATGACATAAGTTAAATTTATGACTCATATACTAAAATTTAGGGTGCTACCAGTAAGATTTTAAAAATATTAAAGTGTAACGTGATATTATAGATAACGGTAATAACTAATTTAGATATTTTAAAATATATCATGTGCAATTCCTAACTTTTACGTAAGAAAAACAAACCAAAATTTTTGTGTCTTCATCTATTATCCAATATAAAACAGCGTCCGATGGCGCTACCGATTTCTCTATTGAAAGTATGTCCTTAGTGACTTCACTGTCAGTTTAACTCAAAAGTTAATTGATGTATCACAAATTGCTCAATCGGCAAATCATGTCGTTCTTGATGTCTACAGGTACTAATCTTTCCATCCATTAATATATAATATAATCACCTTAGAACTTTTCATGTCTATGAGAAGAATCAAATCCAAAATTAAAACATTGAGTGGGAATTAGGTAAAGTGCCTGAAGCCAAAGACAATCAGATTTTGTCAATATCACACATTCTTTAATTGTCTGCCAATACATCCATTTATATCTTAACAGTGTGTATCGGGTTGATCTTATAGCTATTTGAAACCACTCACTAACAATTTACGACTCATTTGTTGTGTAACGTTTTTCTTAGTTTTATCAGATTACAATTTGGAATAAAGAAAAAGAGGATACATTGAATCGAAACTTCGGAAAGTGACATATTCATGAAGTTACTAGCATATAATTCCTTGCTTTTATTTATTCTTTTTGCCAACATAATTGCAATAATATGCGGGGATAAAAGCAAAAACAAGAATGAGGGGTTGTTCAAGTTTCAAATCAAGGACAAAACAGAAGTCTCAAATTTCAGCCTCTTGCATCACGTATAAAATAATTAATCATAAAAGATATAGTTTCAAATTATATATTTCAGTTTCAACAAACTGGAGATGATTTGATGTCGTTTATTCTTAATAGCAAGTTATATGCCTTTATAAAAGTCCTATAATTCTATCCCATTCAAAGTTCATTCTCCATTTCCTTAGAGAATATATGTATACACACAAATGTGCTTGGTGACTACTTATTTTAGTTAAAATCGTACCTTTGGAGGCGTCGTGACCTTTTACATTCTTCTTATGAATATTCATTTGCTTCATTTTAATAAGGATGGCTACCGCTAAACTCTAAAGAAATACTGCAATTTCCATTTGCTTTTTCTTTCTTCTTCTTTTTTTTTTTTGAAAAAGGAAAGAAGAAAATGCATTAATAAAGAATGAAAGTTAAAGCTGACAAGAGGGTCTAGGGGATACCCTTTGAAACAAGAGAGCTGTAAAGTTTTTAACTACTTAAAACATAAAGAGAATATGGTAGTAATAACTGGAGAAGGTTGGAGCTACTGAGCAATCAGTTTATAAATCGAGCTCCTTGATGCTGTCAAGGGCTTCGAAGATGAGAATATCTATTTGTTTGGACTTGAGTTCAAACCGTTTGACATTGCATTCTTTCCATATTGTCTGAACACACATACTAATAGCTGCAACATGGGGTAATTGCCCGAGAGTTCTTTGAGTAGCTAGTTATTGGACTGCACTGGAGAAAGTAGTAAAATGATTCGGCCATTGGCAACTGAGTTGCATTGCTTTCCAGACTCGATGAGTCTCCTCGTACATGAAGAATAAGTGGTCTCGTGTTTCTTCCTAAGTTAAGCAGAAAGGACAACATATATTGATGTTTAAGTAATTGAGCCGATCAGCTGTATTTAATTTATTTTGTATAGTGAGCCATAAGAGAAAGGAAGTTCGGGCGAGAAAGGGGGGGGGGGGGGGGAGGGGGTAATCTTTTGCCAGAT
>JANZXR010000002.1:5167039-5180776 GCA_027575705.1 Erythroxylum echinodendron | reverse complement strand
TTCGGTTATACGTTATGTTGTGTTATGGTCTTTTCCGCAGCGTATTGTGAATACTTGGGCCATACGCGATCCAACAGATAGGTAGTGAGAGATGACCTATTTTTCATTAGCAAGAAGTTGTGGATCCTACGGATTTATTGCAAGACGATGTTGGATGCCCGTAAGTGCTTCGGTGGCTTTAGAAAGGGATTGAGCAACGGAGCCTCTCAAGGAATGCAGTGATTACAGCTCTTTTTTAATTGCCTTCAATTTTTGGACGTAAATTAACTGTTTGGTTCTTTGGAAAAAACAATTGTATCCTATCTTGCAAGCTTCAAGAAAACTTGGTGTGTTGGCCAAGTGATTGTTAAACTTAAAAGGGAACTTCCTAGCAACTCTTGAGATAAGACGTTCCACCCTAATTGGGGTCTGATATGAGAACAGAGGATCAAGGAATGTGGCAATGCTGTTAGGAAACTGAGCAAGCCAGTTGCCGTTAACTAAGGCATGATCAATTTTCTTTTGTATGAACCAATGGGAGCTTTGTTTATTGTACCATATGTACTTATGGCCAACAGACTTCAAATATGTCACTCCTAGCTAATCAACACACGTCTTGAAATCTTCAAAGAAATGGTGAAGATTACAGTTACCATGAGCCTTGGATGGATACAATATAGAGTTAAAATCACCACATAAGATCCAAGGCAGTCAGATGTCTCTGTTGAGAGTGATTAAATCAGACCACAATGCTGCTTTTTGGAAGCCAAAATTACTAACATAGATGATGAAAGAAATGATATTAGTGTTATCATTCAAAAAGGGTAGTTTAAGGTGCAACATCTACTCAGAGGAATAAAGGAGATCCATTGTAACTTCACTCAACCTTATAGTAGACTATAATGTGGCCAAGAAAATAGTGGGAATGGTTTGTAAGCTTCTGCCAACTTGAACCCAAATTTAACTTACCAACATTCTTTACTTTTATTTTGGTTTTTAGTAATCATACAATGAGAGGCCTTTCCCTTCAAACAAAATCCCCTAAAGTAACTTGCTTTGTAGGGTAATTTAAACCTCAGACATTTCAGACAATAATTGAGATATTAAAGATATTTGTTGTTGGAGCCCTTCGTGCTCCTTTGAGGTCTTCGCCTTTCTACTGTTTAGAACTGCATATTTTGCTCTTCATTGTCAATCCCAACTTCTTATGTAGATTGAGCAGGAGGTGAGTGACTAGGCATTTTAGAAATACTTTGAGCGAGTGGTGATGTGCTCTTAGTGTGTTCACTGAAGAGGTCCCCACGATCAGCTGAGTGAATAATGGGGTCTATAGTAAGTTCAAAAGGAGGTTCCTTTAGTGCATCAAGTGAAGTTGGGGTGGATTCACTCTCAACACTGTTAGAGAGAATAGGATTGTCCATACTATTCAAGGGAAGAGCATCAGTATTCTTAGTAGGATGATGATTCTAACTATTTGAAAGGCACTTTTGGTCTGCATTTCTAGTGGCATAAATACCATAAGTTGTATCCATCCCTATAAGTTCTTGAAAAGTCCCTATTTCAAAGAATTTTCTCGTAACCTTCCACACTTTCCCTTGGATTTTAGGATGGGGCTTCTATTGATATGAAACTACAATGCTATCCTCTCGAAGTACCTTCCCCACACTAAGTCTTAGAATTGGAATCTCAACTAGAAGTTCCTGGGAGAACTCTATACTAACACAAATTTGGGCATAGCTACTCTTTTTTTCAATTTCGTATTTTCATCCATACAGAAGGGTTTTCCTATGAAACTTGTAAAAGAAGTCAAGCCTTAAATAGTCAAGTATTTTAAAGGTATATTAGGGAAATTAATTCATAAGGGCAGATGATGAAGTTTGATGGAATCAAGTTGCAGGGAAGGCTTCCACAATTGGATAAAGATTGGTTGATTGCCTATATGTTAGGGACCTTCTTCCAAGACCTTGTTTGCTAGTGAAGTATAATGAAACGTGAACAAAATAAGGTTTTCTTCAGTCAATAGAAAATCAATCAACCCTTAGTTTTTCCAAGGTTTCTGTGCCCATCGTTGAATGAGAGGAAAAGCAGGGTATTAGTCAAAGAAAAAGCCCACAAATGTGGCGTCCCAACTACGACTTCTTCCAATATTTAATTTCTGGGTAAACAACAAGCTTACCATCAATTTCCTTTGGAGGTTTGAAAAGGAGGCTCGAGGAATATAGATCCCTAATGACCTGTTTCCAACTTTTCTGAGGAAAAGGTGTTGTGATAGGATTGGCATTGAGGGAGTTGTGTACAGTAGGAGGAGTGTTGGAGGAGTTGAGATAAGGATGAGTCTAGTTTGGAGAAGGGTCTGGAGGCTTCCGGGAAGGCCTTTACTTTCTTACTTTAAGAGAAAAACATTGAAATTATTTGGTAAACAAATATTTAGAATATATAAATTTAGAATTTAGTCTTAAAAGATTTTAGTAATATCTTTCTTTGATCTGAGATTTAAAATTTAACATATTTTCTACTTCTATGTTTAATTTAATAATTGAAATAATAACCGTACTTAAAATATTTGTTGATTTTTACTCCTTTTTTAATTTTATTACATATGAAAGTATTAATGTAAGAAATTCCTCTAAAAACTCTCATGCCAAATAGATCTAAATAAAATCTTTAAAGTGCTAAGTTTCTATTAAATTATGGGCTTAGTGAAAATAGAAAGAATTGACTGAAACGACGTTATAATTGGGCATCGATCGCATTTGTTAATTAAGTGTTGTGTGCAAAAACAATCCAGAAAAGGAAAATTATATCTTCAAGGTTAAAATTGGTTACTTACCATGCCCTTGACTATCTTTTATTCTGTTAAGGAAATTAAGGACTGCAATACATGTGATGAAAGCCAAGTCAAAGTTAATCATATGCTGTCATTAGATTAGTTGAATATTTTGAACAAGTCTTATCTTATCATATATAATTCTCATCCTAGTTGTTAAACCACAAAGTTGTTGTAGATAGGAAACCTTGTAGAGTTAGTTGTAACTTTCTACTGTTTTCTAGATATGTTTGTTGTTGATGTAAATATAAATTGATGGAGATCACTTAAGGTGAATTATCCAAGAATTCCCAAAATGTCTCTCACTTTTATGGTATCAGAGCATTAGACTTAACGTCATTCCTGGAAATTGCTCACCACCATGCCATCCAATTGAAACATAATCCCATTAATCTCCATCAAACTCACAAAAAAGACCTATGATACCTGGGCTTCTGTAGTAAAACAAGCACTAGTGGCCTTTGATCTAGTTGATGTTAGCTCGGATCTCTTCACTTTTTCTTGGGCATTCATGCTACCAGGAGCTCCTACGGTTTTCATCTTTCCCAGACCAGATATATCGAATCCTTGTTGAAGAAAGCAAATATGAGCTCTGCCAATGCTCTTCTAACTCCTTTCTCTTAGAGTAAAACTAGACTACCAAAGAGTTGGAACCTTACTGAAATCCAAGTTTCTATCGCAATATCATTGGAGGCTTACTATATGTTACTATCACACGGCCATAAATTTTGTTTATTGTTAACAAACTCGGCCAACATATGCAGAGTCCTCAGAGGTGGATTGGTGTGCCTGTAAAAGGGTATTGCGATACCTTCGAGAAACAACAAACTAAGTTTTGGTTTATAAACCTTCTCAACACTTTGAACTTATTGCATTCTCTGATTAGGAATATCAATGGGCTAGGTTGAGCTAGGCCAAGAGAGGGCCACCGCCATGATGGGTCAGCCTATGACCAGGCCAGTCCATGGGTGACTTGCCCGTGGCCCAGGCTATGGCCCGGCCTGGCCCACCATTTATTTTTTAAGCTAAAACCTTCCAAAATTACGTTGTCTTAAAAATAACGGATGGCCCACGGGTCGATCGGAAGACCATGGTCAGCCCGTGGCCCATCTTTGACTCTGTCAACCCAGGCTAAAAGCAGGCCGGGCTGGTTTTACCATCCCTATCTCTAATGTAGATTGGGTTGTGGATTTCATTGATCGTAAATCCATTAGTGGTTATTGCATTTATCAAGGTAAGAATTTAGTTTCCTGGTCCTCTAAAAACAACAAGCAGTGGCTCGTTCAAGTATCGAGTTTGAATATTGCTCATTAGTTGGTGTTACTGCTGAAATTACAAGGTTTCTTTACTTTTTGCAAGAAATGGGGCTTAAATAGTCTTGAAAACCCATACTTTGGGTTGACAATATCAATGCAACTTTTATTGCTGCTAATCTTATCATGCATTCCAGATCTAAGCATATAGAGATTGATGTGCATTTTGTTCATGATCTCATTGCCAAACAAGTTTTAGAAGTACATTATGTTCCCACTTTAGAACAGGTGGCAGATATCATGATCAAGGTATTGTCCTCCAGTTGCTTCAATTATCTTAAAACCAAGTTCGCTGTGCTTCTGTCACAGGCTCGCTTGAGGGGGGATGTTGAAAACACATGTTAATTTCCCTTTATTCTGTAAATAATTAGAACGATAGTCTATTATGAAGTTTGTTACGTACAGAGTTCTATAACTCTTCCATTCAATAGCCACGTATATTAGTTTGTTACCATCTGCAGTTATTTAATCAAAGTCTAGCTCTCTGTAGAGAGGTGGGTCATCTTCATCTTGAATACGCTCTATTCAAGTTTCACCTTCTTCTTGCTTTTTATTAATTAAATCTAATACTTCATCACCTCCTATCTCTAATGTAACTTTTACAAGACCTACTATTCGTATCTCCCCTCCACGGCCCTAAATATCCCCCATAACTCTATCATTATTGATGCTACGAAGCATGTGATGAAGAACAAGGAAGCCATCGACATTCAATGATTCAATTAATAAAAGCTAGAATCAAGAACGTTAGAGAATCTTCTTCTCTTCTAGAATTTAAATTTTGGTAAAAATTTATATACTCTTTATACGTTAAAAATAACTTTTTTATCGTTAATTTGGACCATAAAATTGAATATAACTTAATTACACAATTATACATGATGCTTGTGTAAAACATTAGAAAGACTTTATTATTATTTTTGGATAAAGGATCCCCAAATTTAGGTTGTAAACATTTAAGTTTTTATTAATTTTGGTATGTTAAGTAAGACTGGGAGAGGGGGGGATAACCCATTATCTCCTATTTCTAATTTCATATCTCTTAAAATATGTCTGGATGAAAGAAATATCATTCATGTAACTCTGCACCTAATTTTAAAACAATGAACTTTGATTAAGCTTTAAAGAATATTAAAAAATAAAGCAAAGCAAAACGTAATCTATGTTAAAAGTTGTTATGACCTCAAGAGCTAATTGTTTCTCTCTTTGTTAATATAGACAACTAATATATAAATTACTTAAATATGTGTGTTTTTAAGTCAATATTATGTCATTTATTTCCTCTAATTTAAAACACTTTTATCTATACGATGATTCATACAACATATGACCAACAATGCACATTGCCCGCATCCATACTGCTTTATGAATTTAGAGGCAGAATTAAATGAATACCTGCCAAGTTATTTTTAGGTTTAGACCAGAATTTCGCACCTTAAACTTTGAGAAGCTACTCGGAGAATCAACTACTTTCCTTCATATAATTATTTCTTTCTTGGGTTTGGGAAGGATATGAACCTTTAGGCCAACAACCCAGCGGCATAAAACTGTTCCACAACTAAAATGAGAACGGAATTGGAATAAACTTTCTTATACACAAAGTTATTCCTATCGATGCTTTCATTTCTCTTTTACGTCTTAAATCTTAACTCACCTAACTCTTCTTTTTGACAAATATAATCAAACTCAACTTTGAGACTGGACCTCTCTGGCAAGTGGGGCTGGCTTTAAAAGCATCCCCTCTGGTTTTGACTGTTTCTACCATATGTTTATTTAAGTTATAGTAGCAGAGATAAAATGAACGTGATATGCGACAATATACAGAATCTAATGCCAATTCACAATTTCAAGACTGCAGTTTAACTTATGATATAGAAGGCTTCAACAGCTTTCAGCTGGCTCAATGAAGTTCGTTGAACATAGACTAAAGAAAGTTGAACAATCCCGAAAGTGATCGCAACCAGAAGATAGTTTCAGTGAGGAAACTTTGATAGAGATCTATCGATATTTTTCTCTATTTTTATTTTGTCAATTTAATAATCACATTCGTATATCTATTGACTAGTTTAGGCATCATACTTTCCTTCATTTGTATATTTAAAATTGCAGTTATATATTCTATTTTGTTATTTTTATATATAGTTATTTATTTTTGAAAGGATGTAGTAATTAAGACGATGATCAAAATACGTTAAACTTATCAACGTCATGAGTTAGGACTAAGTCGGGCAGGTATTCCATCAACAAATTAATTTAGGTACTCTATGTTGTCTATGTCTCCGTAACAGTTAAAACTTTATAATTATATAACAATGATTTTAATTGTTTTCCTTTCCGAGTGACAAGTAGTCTTTTGTCCTTATTAAATGGTATTATAATCAATCGTGTCAGTTTTTTTTATTTAATTTTTGATAACGAACAAAACAGTTTCTATTGTAAACTTGTTGCTTTCAGTCATCAATCATCACATGCATCACCTTCACTTCATCCTCGGCTAATTTAAACTAAAAACATCGTGACCAACCACATGTGAGAAATGCAAACTGTGTATTAGTTGTACGTTAATTGCTGGGAAACTTCTCCTCGTTTCTTTGTCTCATCAATTGTCCACAACGAAGTCATTTCTTAAGAAGAAAGTATAAACACTCACATAAATTTTGTTTGGATTTTGTAAGTTGCTTGGTAAATTCAACTATGTCGACCTAGTGCCTGTGATCAACTATTCATCTCCTTTTGCATCCACCCATCCCATCTTTCTACCACTCCACAATCTTACAAAGTGATCTTGTCGGGTGAACCAAAATAATGGATTGCGAAAGACTCTCATCGATATTAAATTTTGGAGTGGTAAAAGTTTGATTTTAAGTTGAAACCTATCTGGTTTATCATATATTGTACATTTCAAAAACTATTATTAAGAATACAACTTCCAATAGACCATTCGTTTCACTTTGGAATAGTTCCAACAATAACATAGTTTTAAACTCGAGTTCAGAATAATCTAAACTGACTCTAATTGCTTGCCGACTGTTTGAAGTGGAAAACCTATACGTCCCATGCAGAATGGACCGAGTTTATAATACGGAACAAAGACAGGGACAGAGGTTGCCCAATGTCAAGATTACAGGACAAAACCAGAAAACGCTGCTGGTATCGGTGAAAACTATGCAAGGTTAGGTTATGGCTGCTAGTTTCACTACCCTTTACAAGGGGCGGTTTGAACACGCTACGTACATTTCAGAGAGCGGAATGTTAACTAAAAACCTTTGATTACCGGACATGCACGAGAAAATATAGTCATTCCAATGGTTTCTCTCTGTGGTAGGCATAGCAGTCGAAAGGAATTGGGGAAGCAATTCTCTGTTAAGTTAGCTTCGTTTATTGCTTGTGAGTCTAATTCACTCTGGATAGAACTGGTAAAACTAGAATTTTAACAACACCGAAGTTAGAATCTTCAAAGTTTTAAGAGTTATATATTATAAGAACTTGATGGTTTGATTTATTTAACCAACATGTGCATAAATTGACCAGTGTAGATGTCCCACTGAACTGTTTGGACACTTGATGCTGATTACAATTTCACATTTTTAGCAAAAACAAAAATAACATGAAAATGCTCGTAAGTCTTTGGTTAGAATGGTGGCTGGCGTCGGAATATGTGAGATAATTTTCTCACTACAATTATAAAACGTATTAGTTTTTACTTTTTAGTGTCATTTATTTACAAGAATTGATTTTTTATTTTTGGTTTTGTTAAATTTGCAATAAGTTTATTGGCTCACATGATGAGGAAGAAAGTTAAACCGCATACAAATCTAAGTGAGATTCTTTCTTAAAACTAATTAGTAATATGTGAAGTAATCTACTAGTTTTATATGTTAGTCTTCTTTTATTTCTTTTTTCGATGTGAGACACTCACATGTAGGTATTCTCAACAGTTTTTTTCAAAATAGGATAAAAACTTTATAGAAATACTACGATCATCGTTCTTGCAAATAATTAATATGAATAAACTTTCAACATATTTTTATCAATACCAAATTTTAAAATGGTCTATTAAATAATATTCAAATTTATCACAAAAATCTTAGAATATGGTAAGAGGATTCAAATTCAAATTCTATTTTTAAAAAATAAAATAATTTTTTTCCCCTTATCCTATAGATTCTAAAATTATAACGACTCAAAATGTATGATATTCTTTTTTAGTGAAATCACCGAATGGAAGAGTAAAATACGAATAAGAATGATTGTTTAGTTACAAAAGTGAAGAACAATATCTAAAGGTATGATCCAAATGGAAATCATGTTTGAAAGAAATTATTCCTAAGCATTTTGGTGAAAATATGGTACTTCGTTTTCCTCTGTACAAATATTCTGTTGAGCGTGGGATCACAAAGCGGTCCCTCCACCACTTTTCCCCAGGATTTTAGGTTTTTCTTTTTTCCTTTTTATAATTTCTATTAGTGGCCAAAACCCAAAAGGTATCTACGGGACCCCGATGGTGGGAGTCCTCTGTGGACATTAATTAAAATATTTGCGTGATAATAAGCTTTCAAATATTTCTGAATATTTGTTAATTTGTTGACCTAAAAGAGATTATTATTTTCTCTCGTATACACACAATAACCCATAAATATTATTCTTTTTCAAATATTGTTAAGAAATCAACAATTGATCAAAAGAAAAATAGTGACAATGTCATTGCCCTTGTTTTGACTGGATGCCCAGAAAACCATGTCTATATATTGACTGCCACCACCTCTTCACTCTCCACGCCCCAAGAGATTAGAAACCCCGGTTGAGCTTTTGTTGTTTTCACCTTTTTGAGGACTTTATTTGCTTCCCCTCGTTTTCCTCTGTTCAATTCTTAGACAACACAAGACCCTGTCTTTTCCCTTTTCTTTCTATTTCCGTTCTGCTCTGTTCTTGTTTTCTTTCCTCTTCCTCTAATTTCCAGCTTCCTTCCACAATCTACATTAAACTTCAGGCAAGTTCTATTGTTAGCTCGCGGTTATTTCACTTTCGGTTTGCATGTGGTTCTAAATTCTTATGTAAATGTTTGCAGTTATTTCGAAGATTGGAGAGGAAACATGACTAATCATAATGTGGTTGTACGTGATGCTAAGTCCCGAGAGTTTCTTCTTCCACCGATTGTGTCAAAAGGCCCAAGTAACATCGCGGTTAGTAAACCAAAATATACAAGGAAGATTACTGATAACGAAGGAGGAGGTGGTCGTGGTGGTGGAGTGAAAATCAGCTCTTGGATTGATTCAATGAGAGGCTCATCACCTACTCGCGTCAAACCTGCAACTTCTCCATCTGAAACCGAAGAAAAAAATTCATGGATTGTGAGTATTCTCAAGAAGAAGCATCGAATACTTTCACTAGTTAATATTACTGATCATTTATGATGCTACCTTTAAATGAAAATTAAACAGGTTAATCATCCTTCGGCTTTAAACATGTTTGAACAAATAGCGAGTGCTTCCAAAGAAAAGCAAATTGTGATGTTTCTTGATTACGATGGCACACTCTCCCCTATCGTGGAAGATCCAGACCGAGCGTTTATGACCAATGAGGTTAGTTTTTGTACTGTTATATTCATTTCATGTTCATTACCCACTAAATTTAACAGTGGTTTCTCCTTGTATCAGATGAGAGAAGTTGTGAGGAACGTTGCTTGTTATTTTCCAACAGCTATAGTCACCGGAAGGTGTATAGACAAGGTAATCATTGCTGCAATGACCTGCCTTCTTTGCTAATAACCCTGCCTTCTCATGCTTATACTGGACAAAATTTCGTAGGTTTACAGTTTTGTAAAATTGGGAGGAGTCTACTACGCGGGTAGTCACGGCATGGACATTAAAGGACCGCCCATTAATCACGAGAACAAAAAAGTGAGGCTTTTCAGTTTTATTATTTGTGTATTTGAAATATGTTTTACTTCTTACGATAAAACTAATTGTTATGTAATTTTCAGGGTCGTCAGGGAGTTCTTTTTCAACCAGCTAACGAGTATTTGTCCATGATTGATAAGGTTTGTGTCATTGAGTTAATAGAAGAAGTTACGTGAAAACTATGAAAAGATACTAACAGAATTATGAATTTCAGGCATACAAAGTTTTGTTGGAGTCCACAAAATCTATTCCAGGAGTCAAAATAGAAAACAATAAATTTTGTTTATCCGTGCACTATCGATGCGTGGAAGAAAAGGTAATAATTGAAAGTTAGTATTATCAATTTACAAATTGTCTCAGCTATAATTTCAACATTTTAGAAACTTTAATGCCCAGTTACTATTAAGTAAAATTTCATTATTCAGTAATTATATGATTTTTTGTTTTTAACAGATGTGGGCTGCACTGGCAGAGAAGGTTAGAGTAGTATTAGATAATTATCCAAAGCTCCGATTAACGCAAGGAAGGAAGGTATTTACAAAATTGTATATCCACACAATTAGAACAATTTTACAACATCTATGATCATAACAGAATAACGTTCTTTCCTTATTCTTGCTCCACCAGGTACTAGAAATCCGACCAAACATTAAATGGGACAAGGGCAAAGCTCTGGAATTCCTCTTAGAATCACTAGGTAAAGTTAATAATTATGATTTAAAAGATTGTGATAACTGTGTGCGCCTACCGATTACTCTTGCTAATACCATCAGTTTTCTTTCAGGATATGCCAATTGTGGTGATGTGTTACCGGTCTATATCGGAGATGATCGAACCGACGAGGATGCTTTTAAGGTATTTCATAGCTTTCAATACTTTTTAAATTTCTTGGTACAACATTTTTATAATATAAGAAGGTTTTGATGTATTTCTAAACAATTTTGGTCAATGGTACTCAGGTTTTACGCAACCGGGGACAAGGTATTGGAATCCTTGTTTCTAAAGTTCCAAAAGAAACAAATGCTTCATTTTCCCTACAAGACCCAACCGAGGCAAGTTTCTGCTCCAAAAAGCAAATTTCTTTTCTGCCTTTTCTTTTCTTTGGTAAATTTTCAAGGGCTTCTTTTGGTTTTTAGTTTCTTGCTTTCACATGCCGACCTAATAAATGGAATCTGTTGATTCAGGTTAAGCAATTTTTGCAACAACTGGTGGAATGGAAGCAATTATCCCAACATGGAAGATGTAGGGTCTAAAAGCCTTTTTTTTCTTGGTAGAAATAATTGACTACGCCCTCTTAAATATTTGTTGCAGGGTGGATTCATTATATCTAATATTTAATGTCTAAACATTTAAATAAAAAGAAATCGGAAAGCAGCAACGTTTCTCTCGTTCAATGTCTCTAGCTTGTATGCTCATCGTTATTGAAAAATAGCCTTAAAGAATAGCGATTGCTTTAATTTCATGCATATGAAAAAATAATCGACCGTATGCTATAGTGCCATACAGTTGGATGGTTCGGTTGGAGTCTTTCATCATTCACATGGTCAAATTAGTTATTGGAGTCTGGCGAACTCGAAGAATCTCACACCTTAGCAGTTACTAACTATGTTTACCGACTTCACGTCATGTATTACGCATTGCTTGTATCGTCCTCCATTCCTTTACCTTAATAACTGTCAATCTAGCTGATAAACTTGTTACAATTATCAATCTTTGCCTTTTCTTTTTCCCCTATAATTATGGGAAGTTGTAGTCGAACCCAACCCAAATGTCAGTTCCTCGAACATAGTGTCTTAAGTAACCAAAGCCAGTTAGCACCACAAGGACCTGAAAACTCAATAATCTATATATTGTTGTTAATAGTTGTTTTGTTTTGTTGCTAATAGAGTACTTGATGACATGTGATCAAGATTAAATTGCTGCAGTCCTTCACCATTATTACGTCTTTTATAAGTATGGGAACCTACATAGTCGTTACGTTTATCAAAAAAATTGCTGGAACTATCATAATACTCGATGACATATAATTGAGATTAAATCAAAGCATTCGGTTACTTGTTAATTATTATATCATTTTTAGCTAATAGATGAACTCATAACCAATGTTAGTGATAGATTTATATTTATATAATCTTTTCAGTTGGGAGTTGTGAGTTGTGACCCTCAGGAAAAGACAGCAGAAAGTGCAAGTTTAAGATGCTAGATCCCATGAATCTAGTGGGAATGAGGTGATTGCTTAAGAACAGAAATATCGTCTGAAACGATTGGGCACTTAGATTTCAGATCGCTTATCTTAGTAGATCAAAGGAATCTAAATTGGATTTTTTCTAATGGATAGAATTTATAGTTTAGTAACTATTTTCAAGGGATTAGTTGGTGAAAGAGATACCCACTATAATAGGGTGAAGGGAACCCATGGTTGAGGACGAGTTGGAATCCACTTCAAGTCCTCAATTTGAAAGCAAATCCATATGCAACATGCTTCCAAAACATTGAATATACAAAATTGTAGATTTATATTTTTTTTACATTATGATGCCATACTAATTGCCTTTTTGTATTCCAAAGTTACAGCCTAACACCCTAATGCACACCAGTTGAGCAACAGTCTCATAGTATTATTAGTTTGTTTATTTAGTACTATAATCTTACGAATGATAACTTAAGCTATAGCCTATAAGCATCTTCCAGCTAGTATTAAAATCAATGGTTTTCATACTACAGCCACCATTTAACAATAAAAATGGCTCACAGCGAATGTTTAACTCTGCCTCAAGTATTCTCAATGATATATAGATCTCTAAAGACATGTCCTTAATGGAAAAAATTGGTCCCCTCTGGTGCTTATTTTTTTCGCCAGAATAATTCGTTTTCCATGTGCCATCTAAGAGCAGGACCTTTGAGAAGTTCTTTTCCTTTTTCTTTCTTTTAATCATCTTCGGTACTACGTCCACTGGTATTGTAAGTAAAAGTTATGTTACTCCAGTTGAGAAATTCCTTTAAATTATGCTCTTACTGAATTTCTAGACCTATTCAGAATCATTTTTCCTTAATTATTGGCATGCCATCAAACTGCCATGCAGACCTTCCATCTAACATGTTTCCAATATCTCAATTCTCGGTCGTTGATTTGAAATCTGAATTGGGCTGCTGAATTGGAGTGCTTTCAATTTCATGAAATAAAGAATAGCCATTGTCTTAAAATTCCTAATGGCGTTGATATATATTCTAAATTATAATTATCATAGTAAAGGAATGTATAAACATATATGTACGTAGACAGGAGGAGACGCGTTCGTATGAAAGGTTATTTTCTTAGCAGGAGATGAAAAATGAAAAAACAGTGGGAGTTTTGAACTTCGAACCTCGAAAAAGATGGCTCATTTAGGTGCTAGAATGTATAGATCCTAATCTTATCTTGAATAGTGGCTCTAATATTTTTAGGAAGCATTACAAGTAATGCTGCGAATACCATACCGAATTTAGTATCAGACTGAGTTCTAGAACAGTAGTGTATCGGTATCGGTCAATACCGAGTACCGTTTCGTGCAATTTTTTATATTTATGAAATAGTCCCTAAATTTTGAAAATTTACAAAATAGTCCACTGATATATTATACAGTTATATACTGTACAGTTTGCTGTTTACAAGTTTACATCAACCCTATTTCCAAAAATCATAATAACAAATAATAATCACAATTAGTAATTTAATATA
>JANZXR010000002.1:5141038-5154231 GCA_027575705.1 Erythroxylum echinodendron | reverse complement strand
ATCATGATAATGAGATTCCTATCATGTGAAATTATGTTAGTATCTAAACTTTCCCTAGTCATAAGATTAATGAGATGGGATATCATTAATCTGGATAGACTAGCGCATGTTATACTCCTTGATTAGATGAAGCAGTAGATCTCATAAGCTATAGACATGAGTTGTTTAGAGTTAACATGCGGATGCTTATTAAGGGTAGTAAGTACATTGGATTGACCTATTATGAGATAATCATATGGATATTCTATTTTAGTGTCAATGATAGTCTCATCAGAGAAATGGTACAAGTATCCTTTGACTTGAGGTGCTCAAGGATATCTCGGATACTGATCATATGTTTTGACTCCATTCATCGGTGCCTTTTAGGGGTTGCTCATAGGGTGGCGATTGGATACAACTTAAGGTATTGGAGGTAATTGAGTAGCTAATAAAGGATTCACCAGTCCTGATTGAAGGAGATGATACCCACAACCTCTTGACGGGGTCATTACTTAGGAGTCTTTGGCCAAAGCAGATATGTGTCATGAAGAGAGTCTTCAATGATACATAAAGTAATGAGATCCTCAAGATAAGATATAATATCACTTGGATTAGATGTGACGTAGTCAGTCTACTGGGAGTTGACACTTTGACCATACTCTGAACCAAGTGGGGTATAAATGGTGAAAGGATAAATTACAGGACAACATTGCATATAGAAGGGTTTGTAGTCAAACCACTGACTTTTCAGTCAATTGGGGCACGTGACGTGTTGCTAGATACAACTCTTGACTTTCTTAAATTAAGTGTTAATTTAAATGGCCAACATAATCAGGAATCTAATGGGTCACACACATAGGAAATTCAAAGGATGAGTAAAATGGTCTTGAATGGTGAATAAAGATAAGAGAGAGTGTTTCAGGATTGTATCGTGATGTGATCGTGGTATAAAACGTTGCTTGGAATGGATTAGAAATAAGTGTCGTTGGCTTCCATTAATGCATGTTATCCATGGTTATTAACTTCCTATAACTTCCATTAATGTATACTATTCATGACCATTAACTTCCCATAACTTTCCATTAGTGATCGTGAAAGGCCAAATAGTGCAGAAAATTGAGATGATTTTCATGCATCTTGAGTAAGAGAAAGAAAATAAAAAAGATTCTTTTTCTTACACACACACTTTTTTCTCTAACTCTCTCAAGAGTTCTTGTCTTTGCTAGCACAAAGAAAGAATTCGAACCATCTCCTAGTGAGGTTTCATCCTTCTATCTTTATATGAACTTTCATTAGAGACAGTCTGCGTTGATCATTGTGTTTTACGACAACCCAACGATGAGAAGATTAAAGAACGAAGGAGATCATCATAAAGGTATGTAAAAATCTCACATTTCATGTTTTTGTTTTTCTATATCTATATGCATGAGTAGATTTAGTTTTTAAGGTTTCATTTTATTTCCGCTACTTATATTTGATATATATTATGTATGAGATACATGATCAGAACCTAATAGTGGTAGTAGAGACATCTTGTGCCTTGTTAGATGTAGAACACATGACATGTGAAAACTGTTTACGTAGAAAAATTGACATGTGTGACAAAATTGAAGTTGTTTAATTTTAGATATCAAATAATTATTTTATGGTAAATTAATTATGAATTAATTTTTGGAATTAGGAATTCATGTTAATTAGATTAATATTAATTTCAATAGAAATAATATACATTAGTAATTTTATCCAAGTTGGTAAAAGGAAGATAGTAAATCTAAGTGTTGGATTGGGTTTAGATCCAAGTGTTAGAATAGTTTTCCATGTTAAGATCCATAAGATTTCATAACCAAAATGATGTATTTACATATATGCATTAGAGAATGCATGGTTAGGAGAATGTGTGGGCTTGCATAAAGGATGGTTATAGGCTTAGGTCCAATTTGATTGGGTAGTCCATATCATGCTATATAGTTATAATAACTATATACATACATACATACATATATATATATATATATATAAGACAATTTAAGTTAGATGAGACCTTAGTCAAATCCCTCACCTAGAATATTAAAACTAAAACCTTCCTTCAATGTGGTAAGAACCAGAGTCCTTTTAAAGTTAGAGTTATTGGGCAAACCCAAGTCTGTTCTACACAGATATGTTCGAACCATGGAAATAGGATTTTCAAATTAATGGGTCGGTTTTAACTAAAAGCGTTGGTTTATTGGGCTAACCCAAGATCAATGTGGACAGAGGTGAAGTTGGGTAGTGTACATTAGATGTACATGTGTTAAGAGTTGATAGCCTAATGAGTGTGCACACATCAACAATTGATCGCACTAGATTCGATAGTTGCATCGGAGATGCAATTGGTATGATTGATACCTACCAGTTAAACTAAGGTGAATTGTTGGGCAAACCCAAGGTTATTCTTAGGGATATTAGATATCGACCCACTAGTAGAATCTCTTTACAAGTTCTCTCAGATTTATATTGAGGGTTATGAATTTGTCAAAATAGTGGGAGCCATAATGAATGTTATTAAAGTCCTTATAGACATGTATTTAAGTACATTCTAATTTTTCTCTATTTGACGATAGGTTGCTATTGCCCAAGCCAACACCATGAGTACTAGTGTGAATCTAAGATCATTGATGGAAGCTATCAAGTTCACTGGACCAAACTTCCTTAACTGACTTAGGAATTTGAGAATAGTTCTTAAGTCCGAGAAGCTTGGTTATGTCTTGGAAGAACCACTTTCTGATCCCCCTGTTGTTGATGCTTCTGATGATGATCGGAGGGCATATAGGAAATATCTTGATGATAGCGAGATAGCTAGTTGTATTATGCTAGCCACTATGTCACCGGAGCTACAAAAGTAGCACGAGGCTATAGATGCTCATACCATAGTTTATCATCTTTGGGAGCTCTTTGATGAGCAAGCAAGGTCTGAAAGGTTCAAGACTTCATGACTGCTCCTCCGCTCCAAGATGGTTAAGGGAACATCTCTAGTATAGTATGCACTGAAGACGAATGAATACATCAAGCGATTGGCCTCCTTGGGTTTTCTTTTGGATTATGAATTAAGTATTGACTTAATTCTGACAGGTTTAACCGATAGTTACTCACAACTTATGCTTAATTATCGGATGAACATTATATCCAGCCTAATTCCCAAACTGGTTAACAACTCACATAGACAAGGCAGTTAAGCCATTTGTCCGTAAGCACAAGGTTGTGATGCTAGTGGACTCTTCTAGTTCAAAGAAAAAGAGCCAAAAGAAGAAGAATTCTGCAAGGCCTAAGGGAGGTGCCAAAAAAGCAAAGAAGATTGCCTCGAAGGGAAATTGCTTCCACTGTGGCAAAGATGGCCACTGGAAGAGAAACTGTAAGGCCTATCTAGAGTCCTTGAAGCAGAAGAAGGCATCTGATGCCCTGTCTACTTCAAGTATTTATGTTATTGATATTCATAATCTTTCTAATAACAACATATGGGTATTAGATACCGGTTGTGACTCACACATTTATACTGACATGAAGAGCCTCAGGAACAGTAGAAAACTCAACAAGGGAGAGTCAGACCTGTGAGTGGGCAATGGAGCAAGAGTTGCTGCATTAGCTATAGAAACATATGTATTGACGCTCCCTATTAGGCTTATACTAAAATTGAAAACTTGTTTTTATGTAGCTGCTTTGACTAAAAATGTAACATTTATTTTTAGTCTTAATAAAGTTGGATTCCATTTAAATTTCAAAAACAATGGTTGTTCAATTTATTTGAATGGAATTTTATATGCTTTGGGTACATTATGCAATGGTATATACATATTGGATATGGCTAATTCGATTCTAAATATCAATAATAACAAAGAATAAAACGAGATAATGTGAAATCATCTTACTTATGGCATTGTCGCCTTGGCCATGTAAGTGAGAGACGCATGTCTAAACTACACAAATGTGGTAGTTTATGGTCATTTGATTATGAATCATATGACACCTTGCTTATTAGGCAAGATGACTAAGTTACCCTTTAAGGGAAAGGGTGAACGAACTAGTGAACTTTTAGACGTACAACATACTGATGTATGTGGTCCGATGTCCATACATGCCAAAGGTGGTTTCGTATACTTCATTACCTTTATCGATGATCATTCTCAATATGAGTATGTGTATCTTATGAAATACAAGTCTGAAGCCTTTGAAATGTTAAAAAAATTCAGAAATGAAGTTGAGAAACAACTTAGAAGAAGTATTAAATCACTTCGATTGAATCGAGGTGGTGAAAAATTAAGCCAAGAGTTTTTGGATTATCTCAGGGATAATGGAATATTGTCTTAGTGGACTCCACCTTAGACACCACAACACAATGGTGTGGCTAAGAGGAGAAACCAAACCTTGCTAGACATTGTGAGGTCTATGATGGGTTTAGCAAATTTACTAAAATCCTTTTAGGGATATGCACTTGAAACTTCTGTTTATGTATTAAATAGAGTCCCATCCAAGTCATTTGATGTTACTCCATATGAGATATGGACTAACAATAAAGCCTATCTTTCTCATATGAAAGTTTGGGGTTGTCCTGCTTATGTGAAGCGAATTTAGTCAGATAAGCTTGAAGCTAAATCTGATAAGTGTCTGTTTGTAGGATATCCTAAGGAAACTATAGGATATCTGTTATACCATGTTTCAGAACAGAAGGTGTTTGTTTCAAAACATGTTATCTTTTTAAAGAAAGAGTTTCTTCTAAAAGAAGATGGTGGGAGCAAAATTGAACTTATGGAAGTTCAAGATGCTTAAAAAGACACAGATCAATTGCCTGGACCCGAGACTATTGTTTATGAAGATGAAATAATAGTTCAACCTTCTGACACACAAGAGGTTTGTAGGTTGGGTAAGATATGTCATGTTCTCAAGAGATACAGATTTCTCATAAGTGAACTTAACGATGTATTGTTCATAGAAGATGATGAGACTACTACCTATGAAGAGGTTCTGAAGAGTTCATAATCTGAAAAATGGATTCAAGTTATGAAATCCGAAATGGATTTCATGTATGAAAACCAAGTATGGACTTTGGTTAATCCACCCGAAAAGATAAAAACCATAAAATGAAAATGGGTTTTAAAAAAGAAAACTGACATGAAAGGTAATGTAGTTACCCATAAAGCTAGGCTTGTAGCTAAAGGTTATCGTTACAGGTAAGGTGTTGACTATGATGAAACGTTTAGCCCAATAGCTATGATTAAATCCGTTAGGATACTCCAGGCCATTGCCTCTCATTATGATTATAAGATATGACAAATAGATATGAAGACGACTTCCTTAATGGAAACCTAACCGAGGATGTGCATATGACACAACCTGATGGTTTCATATCCATAAATGGAGAAAAGGTATGCAAGCTTCAAAAATCCATTTATGGATTAAAACAAGCATCCAGGAGTTGGAATATCTGATTTGATGAGATAATCAAAGAGTTTGTTTTCTCACAAAATCCAGATGAGTTGTGTGTGTATAAGAAGATTAGTGGGAGTGCAATTATATTCCTTGTACTGTATGTAGATGATATATTGCTAATAAGAAACAATGTCTAATCTTTTCAATTATTAAAAATTTGGTTAGCTAATAACTTCTTTATGAAAGACCTTGGAGAAGCAACTTATATTATGGGGATAAGGATCTATAGAGATAGATATAACAGGTTTCTTGATCTTTCTTAGTCTATATACATAGACAAGATGCTAAAGAGGTTTAGCATGTTAGTAGTCCAAGAGAGGTAATCTTCCCATGGTACATAGGATTACACTCTCTAAATCCATGTGTCCAAAGACACAAAATGAGAGGACTCCTATGAGTTTGATTCCTTATGCTTCTGCTATAGGATCAATCATGTACGTTATGTTATGTACTAGACCCTATATATCATATGCTATAAGTCTTACGAGCAAATATCAGTTGGACCCTGGTGAAGGTTATTGGGTGGATGTCAAGAATATCCTTAAGTACTTGAGATGAACTAAAGATGTATTCTTGGTATATGGAGAAGGCGATCTTGCGGTAAGCGGGTATACTGATGCCAACTTCCAATCCGATAGGAATGACTCCAAATCCCAGTCTGGATATGTATTCATACTGAATGATATTGCAATCAGCTAGAAAAATTCCAAACAAGAGACGACTGTTGATTCGACGATAGAGGCGGAATACATTGCAGGTTCAGAAGTGGCAAAGGAAGTGGTTTAGATTAAGAAGTTCAACATGTAACTTAGTGTGGTTCCGAGCATCGTTGACCTAGTGCAGTTGTATTGCGACAACAATGAGGCTATAGCATAGGAGGAGGAACCGAGATCTCATCAGAAGTCCAAACGTGTACTCAGGCGCTACCATTTGATTAAAGAGATCATTGGTAGAAATGATGTCTAAGATAGAGAGAGTTCCCACCTATCAGAATATAGATGAGCCATTGACTAAGCCTATTTCCCAAAAGAGTTTTGTGTCATATGTACACGCCTATGGTATTAGATATCAAGGTGATTGACTTTAGTGCAAGTGGGAGTTTATTAGATAAGTGCTCTAAAGGCAATCACCTTTAGCACTTATTGTATAAATCATTTTATGATTAATAAAGGCATTTTTCATTATTTCGATGTTCATATGTTTATAGATTTGATGTTGAACTTAAATTGATTTAATGAAGTCCTTTATACAAAACATAGCTAGAGGAAATCATGATGAGATCATGATAATGAGATTCCTATCATATGCCATTATGTTAGTATCTAAACTTTCCCTAGTCATAGGATTAATGAGATAGGATATTATTAATCAGGATAGACTAGCGCATGTTATACTCCTTGATTAGATCAAGCAGTAGATCTCATAAGCTATAGATATGAGTTATTTAGAGTTAACATATGGATGCTTACTAAGGGTGGTAAGTATATTGGATTGACTTACTATGAGACAATCATATGGATATTCTATTCTAATGCCAATGATAGTTTCATCATAGCAATAGTGCAAGTATTCTTTAAATTGAAGTGCTCAAGGATATCTCGGATACTGATCCTGTGTTTTGACTCCATTCATCGATGCCTTTGAAGGGTTACTCATAGGGTGGTGATTGGGTACAGCTTGAGGTATTCGGAGGTAATTGAGTTGCCAATAAAGGATTCACCACTCCTGATAAAAGGAGATGATACCCACGACCTCTTGATGGGGTCATTACTCAGGAGTCTCTGGCCATAGCAGATATGTTTCATAAAGAGAGTCTTTAATGATACATAAAGTAATGAGATCCTTAGGATAAGATCTAATATCACTTGGACTAGATGTGATGTAATCAGTCTAGTGAGAGTTGACACTTTGACCATAATCTGAACCAAGTGGAGTATAGATGATGAAAGGACAAATTACATGGCAACATTATGTATGGAAGGGTTCGTAGTCAAACCACTAACTTTTCGGTCAATTGGGGGGCATGACGTATTGCTAGATACCGTTCTTGACTTACTTGAATTAAGTATCAATTCAAATGGCCAACATAACCGGGAATCAAATGGGTCATACATATAGGAGATCCGAAAGATGAGTAAAATGGTCATGACTAGTGATTCAAGATATGACAGAGTGTTTTGGGATTGTATCGTGATGTGATCGTGGTAGAAAACATTGCATGGAATGGATTAGAAACAAGTATTGTTGGCTTCCGTTTATGCATGCTATTCATCGTCATTAACTTCTCATAACTTCCATTAATGTATGCTATTCATGACCATTAACTTCCCATAACTTTCCATTAGTGATGGGGGTTATGAAAGGCCAAATAATGCAAAAAATTGAGATAATTTTCGTGCATCCTGTGTAAGACAAAAATGAAAAAGAAAGGTTCTTTTTCTGACATACATACACTTTTTCTCTCTAACTCTCTCAAGAGTTCTTATCTGTGCTAGCACAAAGAAATAATTCTAGCCATCTCCTAGCGAGGTTTCATCTTTCTATCTTTATGTGGACTTTCATTAGAGATAGTCTGCATTGATCGTTGTAGTTTACGACAACCCAACGCTAAGAAAATTAAAAAATGAAGGAGATCATCAAAAAGGTATGTAAACATCTTACATTTCTATGTAAACATCATACATTTCATGTTTTTGTTTTTTTATATCTATATGCATGAGTAAATTTGGTTTTTCAAGTTTCGTCTTATTTCCACTACATATATTTGATATATATTATGTATGAGATGCATGTTCAAAACCTAATAATAACAAGTTATCTCATAAAGTTTCATGATTGAAACTAAAGTTGATATCACAATCAACAATTATTTAAACCAATCCTAAAAATAATCAAACAAAGATGAAAATACAACCTTTTTTATCCTATCTTTGCTTTGCTTCACTTAAGGATATTGTGGCTATACTCACTACAAAAACTTACTAAACTTACATCTTTTTCTCTTTAATATCACGAAATAAGGTTTTCTGATCTTTTCAGCACTACCTTAGCCATAAACATACACAATTATAGAGAGTTACATAGTCTTCACACACAATCATGTATCTTCATACAGACATGCACATGACTGTGTACAAGACCGTGTATGTCTTCACCTCTTCATACTTTCTCTACACATTTATAAAGACTTACACAGTTGATATACATGGTCGTGTAAGTTAAGATACAAATCACAAAGTCGTCTACGATCACTGAAAGTTTCAAAATAAGGTTGGACACTCAACAATCATTATGTTGGAATACATATTGAACTTCTATCTAATAGACATTTCTTTATGGTATCACAACAATCAGAATCTTGCTATTGTTAAAAACCACCAAAATGACAAAGAGTAGAATGTTAATAAAATCAAAGGAAGATGAGAGGGTCTATAACTCAAAACATATGTTGGACCTATATGTCTTACATCCTTCAGACCATCCTGGCCTCATCTTCGTTCCAAATCAATTTACAAGTGGCAACTTTGCTGCTTGGAAAAACTCTTTAGAGATGACACTATTTGCAAAGGAGAAAGGAATTTTTGTTAATCGATTGACAAAACTAGAAAAAAAACATCGAATTTCATTTTATAATAAAGAAATGATTATACGGTAAAAGCATGGATTCACAACTCTCTTGTAAAAGAGATCAAAGATAGCATCACTCAGTGCCAATACTGGGTAAGAGATTTGGAATAAGCTTTTTGAAAGATATGACCAAAGTAATGCTCCTAAGCTTTACAGAATCAATAAAGAAATTTCAAATATTACTCAATAAGAAGGTTAGACCATTACACATAATTTTACAAAATTCAAAACCTTATGGCACAAGATGGAAGCTTACAGTCCTTTACTTTCTTATAGGTACAAAGCAACAAAGGAATATATATAATTGAGAGAGATGGAAAAAGGATATCAATTCCTTCTTAATTTAAATGGAATTTTTGACAAATTGAGATCATAAATTTTATCCATGGAGCTAACTCCTTCATTAAGCAAGATTTCCTCTTCAGCTCTTAAGAGGAATAATAAATTAACACGATAAAGATGATTTCCAACCTGACAATGGAGGGATCTACTTTTGTCACCAATTCAAATTACAATGGTGTTAGAAGAGGATGTGACAAAGAAAAACAACTTGTAGGGGACAACCACAACTGGAAAAAGTGTGATTATTATGAGAAAGGAAAAACAAACAAGAGATGAGTGTCCTGAGATTATTGGTTAACCTTTAAATTAGAGAAGTAATAAAAAAGGAATTAATAAAAATTCACAACAAAACAGGGGTGGACAAGGTCGTTTTGGACATGCTAATTCTACCAGGATGGAGAAAAGAGTTAATGGAAACAATGAATACAAAGCTAGTGGTAATGATGTAGGAAATAGACAAACTATTGTTTTTAATAAAGAATAAAGAAGAAACTATTGCAGTTGATGATCATTCACGATGCACTTAGATTTTTTTCATTAAAAAAAGTCAAGATAAAAGCTATCTAATCATGTTTTTCCATTTTGTAAAAACTTAATTTGTTACCAATCTTAAGGCTATAAGGAGTGATATGGAATTAAAATTTTCTTTATAGAAGAATTCTTAGTTCCCATAGTATTGATCACCAAATCAATTTCACAAATATGCTACAATAAAATGGGAGAGTAGAGGTTAAATATCAACATATTCTAGAAGTTGCTAGAGCCTTAAGTTTCCAAACTAACCTACCTTTGAAATTTTGGAGAAAGTGTGCCTTAAATTGTGTAGCTTATAAGCCTTATGCCTACACCTATTTTTGGGAACAAAAGCCCATATGAAGTTCTCTTTAAAAAGTTAACCAATTATGAGAAATTGAAAGTTTTTGGATCCCTTTACTATGCTCACAATCATGACAAACCAAAAGGTAAATTTTCACCAAAAGTATATTGTTGTATCATCCTTAGATGTCTAAATGGTAAGAAATGGTACAAAGACCTGTAAAAGAAGAAGATGCTTATTTCGAGAGATGTTTTTAATTAGAAAATATTTCCTTTTAAATTAAATACCATCTTACCTTTTTTATGAGGATTACAACCCACATACCACATTCGTTGCCTATTGAACATTACCTATGCATTAGAGATTCAGAAATTCACACGTGTCCACAAAAATCAGTAGAACATGTACAACCTAACCTAACGACCATGGCTAATCATGAAATAGAAAACCACATATCTCAGCTAACCTAATTCATCCACCAACAATAATTCAACATCAACCTATAGAAATGGAACCATCACTAGCTCCAAAACATGTCAGGAAAATATCTCATAAGTTAACTGATTTTTAGTATACTCTATTGTCTTCTTGGTCCTATCTCAAGATGTCAAGGGAATGGTGAATTCTGGTAGGGTCTATCTTTTTGTCTCATACTTTAAATTATTCATGCATCACACTTTCTCACCAAGTTTTTCTCAAATCCATATCTTCTTTTAATGACAAATTGTTACCAAGATGTCCAAGATCTCAGGTGGAAGGCAATGCAACAAGAAAATTGATCCATTGGAACTCAATCATACTTGGATTTTAGAAGACCTCCTAAAAGCTAAGCACGATATTGATTACAAATGGGTTTACAAAATAAAGACAAATCTATGGACTTTGATAAGCGTATTAAGGCACGATTAGTGGCTAAAGGATTTACCTAAGTAGAAATCATACACTATCATAACACTTTTGCACTAATAGCAAAAATTACCACTCTCAGGTGCCTATTAATAATTGGAGTTATTTACAAATCGCACATCAATCAGTTAGATATAACAATTGCTTTTTTGAATGGAGATTTGATAGAAGAAGTCTACATGAAAGTTTCTCAAGATTTTACTAAGTTGGTTGATAATAAAGTTTGTAGATTGAGAAAATCTTTATATGGACTCAAACAAGCCTCAAGAAATTGGTACCAAAGACTCTTATAGATTATCTTCATAGCCTTTTTAATCATGTATGTGAAAATTATTTCATAGTAATTGTTGTCTATGTGGATGATATTATAATGATAAGGAATGATTCCAACTTTATTAATAACATTAAATAACAACTTAAGACATTATGTTAACCAACAAAAATATGCTTTAGATTTGTTCAAATGATTTGGGTTGCTAAGAGCTCGACCAATATCTTTTCTATTATATTCAAAACATAGATTAAGTCTAGATTTGGGGAACTATATAATAGATCTAAGTCAATGCCATCATCTTATTGGAAGACTTCTTTATTTGAATATTACTCAAACCAAAGATTACATATCGATTGCAAGTCTTTGGCCCATTCATGCAACATCCTGAGGCTCCACACATGAATGCAACTCTTCAAGCTCTCGTGTATTTGAAGGCTTCTCTTTGGCAAGCTATTCTTCTTTCTTCATCTAACAATCTTGAATTATCTATATATACTGATTCTAATTGGGCAAGTTGCTTAACTATACAATGCTATGCCATAGGGTATATTGTTTTTCTTGGAGCTAGTCTTATCTCTTGGAAATTGAAGAAATAATAGGTTGTCTCTCATTTTTCAACTAAATTCGAGTATAAAGCCATAGTGATGTCACAAGCGAACTAATATGGGTTCAATCTCTTTTACTTGAATCAGTATGACTTTATTTGTAATAATAATGCTATATTGTGACAACTAAGTAGCTCTTCACATTGTCACAAACCTTAACTTTGATGAAAGTACCAAGCACATTAGCATCTATAGTCATTTTGTATGTAATCACATTCTAAACTATGAGTTATACACTTCTCATGTTCGATCATATGATCAAGTCGTTGATTTATTCACTTAGGATTATATCTTTTCAAAGTTTACTTGGCAATTTAAGCATGATGGACATATATACTCCAACTTAAGGAAGTGTTCTAGAATATTCTATAAATATTTGGCAAATATCTTGTTTGATTCGTTTAATATCATTTACTTGTCTTAGCTCATTATAATTAGGTTTAATTTCATTTAACTACTATAGTTATCATTCTTTATCTATTTTGAGAGACTAAATTTGCACGCATGTACACCATCTTTATGCTGAAGTATTCTACCCAATATACATTTCTTCAATACTCCGCGAGTATGTGTAGCGCCAATGTGGGGTTATGCTACAAATCTAAATTCTCACTTTCATCAACAAAGTTGGTAATTGGATCTCCTGTACCGGTTATGTTATTTCTATTATATTATATTAAATCTCATTTACACATTTACGTAAATTCCATATAAATATATGGATGATATTTAACAGAATAGGGTTAATAACTGAAACAGAAAATTTGATATAACAAAATTGACCCTTTATTACAGAAGAATGTTGTTACTTACTACGCTTCAGATGCCAAAATAATACAACACTATAAATAGAACATGAAGATGACAACTGCAGTCTGGAGTAGGAATGTCAATGGGTCGGGCCGGAGATGGCATGGCCCGATTCGGCCCATTGAAAATTTCCCTCTGGCCATTTCGGCCCACCGCCCTGGCGGGCCGCAAAAGGCCGGCCTTTGGCCTGGCCCATGCAGGCCGAAATGGCCCGCAGAAGTGGCGGCCCGCGGAGAGACCCATGGTCCGGGCCGCCTAGCCCGCCCGGGCCACGGGCTGCCCACTGGTCGTTTTGGCCCGAAATTTTAAAATAAAAATTTTTAAAAATAAATTTAAAAAATTGTTGTTTTATTTTTTAAAATTAATAAATTAT
>JANZXR010000002.1:5105293-5140938 GCA_027575705.1 Erythroxylum echinodendron | reverse complement strand
ATTGAGATGTATGTAATGGTATGATTAATTAGGATATTTAATTCAATTAATTAGAAATTTATATGAAAAGTTAATAAATTAACAAGTTAAAAGTTATTGTTAAAATTACGAATTACATTAATTACAAATTTTTAACTTACTTAAATTATTTATTAATTTTTTAATAAATAATTATTTTTGGTGGTGGACGGGCTACGGGCCGGGCCAGTCAGACCGGCCTGCAGTTCGGTCCGTCCACTATTTCACAAGCCGCGGGCCATGCATACTTGGCCCCTAACCCGGCCCATGGGCAAGTCAAACCGGGCTAAAAATGGTTGACCGACCCATGGGCCGGGCCGGGCCGGTTTTGACAAGCCTAGTCTGGAGCCATAATGGAGTAGGAACTCAAACAGTGAGCTGCGGGCCCATTGGCCGTAATACCACTCTAAAAAGAGCTATGCCATGTCTGGTCTTGGTAATGAGATGCAATGGCAAGGCATTTTCTAGGTAGGAGCCCATTAAATGGATTCAGGCTGTCATTGAAGGCTGAAAAGCACAGTTTCGTTTACCTTGTCTCATTTATTGCCGACCCATGAAATCTTTTTGTTTTGGCTTGACCGGCACAGTAGCTTTTGTAAATCGCCGGTGCCAACCTCTGCCTTTCTCTTTGTCTTGTGTCGACTTTCGTCTCATTTAACAAACACCATTAATGCGTTGTTTTTTGTACTCGGCATTCTGCATGCTTTCATGTTTACTCACCAACATATGTAAAGATAATAATATACTTTGGGATCAATTAGCTATTAGATAGCTTTTAATTATTATTATTATCATTATTATCAATGATTCAGCGCTAATGTTTAGATCAACATAAATTGAAATGTGGGATTATTTAGAAAGCTAAGTAAATGCGTAAACATTGATAGAAAAGTTCCAGGAAATAATTTAAAGTAAGAATTTGGATCTAAATATCCACAGAAACAAGGAAAACAATAAAGCGAAAAAATACTAACAAGAGTAAATATCACAAAATCAGCAGCGGATGCAAGCATGCGAGTCTTCTAATCGTTTACGTTACTATTCTAGGATCCGAAAACTACTTTCTTCATTGAATTTCTCACGATACCTTATGTCAAACAGGAAACATAATAAAATCAACACAATCGAAGACTTCAGGAGCTCGTCATCAATATAAACTTATATAACCCCGCGACTCGATCGAGCACCATTAGAGCTATCGTTGAGTTTGACATTCTTGAGAAAGAACGCGATTGCTTTTTGCCAGGTTATCCACTTTAAAATCACACTTGACGACAACATTTGCATTTCCAGTTTTGAAACTGTTAGTTTTCATTCTCGCGGTGACGTTGATCTCCAAAGAAAACGACGCGATCAATTTGGGTTTCCAGCTTTTCATGCTGGTTTGGATATCCTTCAAACTTTCAAGGACCGTGTCAATTTCTCTTGAGCTTTTGTCATCCTGATGGAAGCTTGGAAACTTTCCAGTTGCAATCTTTTGCTGCTTAAAAAAGAGTGAGATCGTACCATCGTGCTGGTACAAAATGCCCGTTCTCTCGTTTGGATTATGAACCTGTACCGTGATGTCATATTCAGGACCGGAATGACTCTTCCCAGCAATATGGTTGTTAACAACAAGCTTTTGGACTTCGAACCTGGGATTTTTAGCCTTAAGGAGACTTCACGGATTGATTCAGAGGGAGCAGCTGCCACACGCTCCGCCATGGAAATATGGCGAGCGGTGATAAGAGATAGTGGTTGGTGTTTGTAACAATTGGAGGCTGGAGTTAACTTGGCATTGGAATGGCTGATTGTGGCATGTGTAAATTGCATTGACCTTGGCAATTTCCCGTTGTTTAGATAAAAATCAACTAATCTAATATTAGAGTTTGTTTTTCTGGGACAAAAGTGCGTTCAGGCCAAGTCATTGGTCTCAAAGAACAACGGCTCAGTCTGTAAAGTTTCTCCATCGTTGTAATCAGACTTTGTTTGAGAGCTTGTTAGAGGTTGAAAAACAATAAATGATAGCTTGAGCGTGTTTGCTTTCATGGCTTCTCTCTAAATTCTTTCTCTCCTAAAAGCTCAAGTCCTGAATAATGTAAATCATCTGGCATACCTAAAGACAAGAAAAAGAAAAGGTTATGGTAAAATGGTCTACTTACGAAAGCATTTATCATGCTTGTAACGAACTCTATCTCCTTGATGTTTGAACATGGATCACATTCTTCAATTTGAATTCCAAGTGCCGAAAGAAGGTATGAGAAGAGTTTTGTGGATCTGGGGTGGTTAAGAGGTTGGGGGGCTTGTGTCGGTCAGAATTGAAAGAGTGTTTACAATTCCAAACTTAGAAATCTGAAAGAAAATGATAGTCGTACCAGGTGTTCCTGGGGGCCGCACCTAGCTCGGCCTTTTCACTGGACAGCTTGCATTTTTTCAGAGATTTCGATTGGGCTTGGTCTCTCGCATTAATGTAGACACAGGTATCACAAAGACAACCATCCAGACCTTGTCGGTCAGATTAGAGTTGAATCCACCAACAGGCCCTTTGCCTTCGGCCTATCCGATTAATGCTGTTACCTGTGCCATTTAATTGCCCTTGCTAGTTGATGACCCGAGGCTTGAATCGTATGTTTATCCATAATTGGAAAGAGTCAATTGCAAAATCCTATCCAGATATACTTGACTAATTATTTGGTCTATAATACATTGAAATATAATAAAAAATTGACCGCATGGGCATAATATCTCTATTTGATTGAGCAAGTTCAACCAACAAATCAGTGAGGATTTTCAAAGCTTTAAGGACCTGATAATTCCCCGTTATCAGTTGAAAACTAATTAGTAATTACACCAACAAACAAACAAAAACCGAAAATAAAACTACAGATGTTTGTGTCGTTAACAACGATCGTAGATAAGATTTATCCTTTCGATATTGTGGGTCCCGAGTCGCGTCAAACAAATCGATGAAGAGAGGCCTGTGATGTGATCCCAGCAAATCAGGGGTGCCCAATCGTAATTAACGAAAAGCAAAAAGCCGTCCTCAACTACAATTCATCTGAGGTACCACACTCTTCTGTTCCCCTACTTCAACGGTCAAACATCGAAGCCAAGACCAACCCCTAGAAATCCTCGAAACCTTGAACAAGAACAAGAAAAGCCTAGACCCACTGTGATTTTAATCTCGGTGAAACAAAGAGCTTACGTTAATCGAAATGGACGGCTTTGATCAGCTACCAGACTCTGTCGTCCTTCTCATCTTCAACTCTGTTTCCGACATCAAGACCCTAATCCGTTGCCGATCCGTTTCGAAACGGTTCAACTCACTTGTCCCGCAAACCGAGTCGCTTCTTCTCAAAGTCGACTGTGTCATCTCAGCTGAGTGCGACTCCGATTCACTCCTCATCTCCCTCCTTAAATCTCTCCTCAAGTCTCTCCACGGCTTCTTCTTGCCTGACCAGAAGCCTCCTCGTGTTCTCGCTCAAACGCCCACCTCTCCCGCTCATATACTATCCCAGTTCGATCGGATCCGCCGTCTTCAAATAGAGCTTCCCGCCGGAGACTTGAAGCTCGAGAAGAGCGTTATTGTGAAGTGGAAGGCGGTCTTCGGGAGGACGCTGAAGAGTTGCGTGATTCTAGGGTTTCGAAATTCCGAGAGCGATCCGTCCGACGTGGAGGTTGATTTCACCGGCGGTTTAAAGACCAGAGTGGTGTGGACAATAAGCGCTTTGATCGCCGCGTCAGCGAGACATTACTTGTCCGGAGAAGTCGTGAGAGCGCACAGCGAGATGGAGAGTTTGGTATTGAGGGACAGAGATGACGAAGGGACGGTGGTGATGGATAGGGAGGGGTTGAAGGAGAGCAGGTTAGAGGGGCCCATGGCGACGGCGGGTGGGGAGGATAGGAGCGCTTCGGAGACTAGTAGGACGGTGGTGCCGAGCGTGAGAATGAGGATGAGGCACGCGCCGCGTTTGGAGCTGAAGAATGGGTTGTGGGTTAAGGGAGCAACTTTGGTTGTGGTGAGACCATGTGGGATCGGGGCCCACACATCTGCTGAAGTGGAGGATGCTGAGTTGGCGTTGTCTGCTTTTGGGAGTGGGGCCTACGCGGAGGCCGTACAGGTACTTCTCAGGAGTAAGAGCTACCTAGTGGAAATGAACTCCTTCTGAACTCTTATTAAGATAAACGTGAATGAAATGGATTTTTTAAGTACTCATCAATCGCATTGAGTGAGTCTGATTAAAAGTGTTCGTTTAATCGAACAAACAACAATGTATAAAGTAAACTAGTATCAAAATGATCCACCTTCGGTAACTTCAATCTCATAACATGTAAACTCTAGTTTCTTCGAATAGATGTTGACACTAAACATTGGGACTGTTGGAGTGGAGGGTGGCTACAGATTCACATAATCAAAGATTTACACACTAAAAAAGAAAAAAAATGTGACGAAAGATCAGCTGTGAGCACGCTTCCAAGTTCGCTTAGATAAGTAACCATATAATTTTCCAAGAAATGGTTATCACAAAGTTTATAGACTTCATCACACTAATACTAATGTTGAACAAATTCCTACTCTTGGGAGTGTCTTAACTACGGTTGTTGTTGCTGTAGAGTTCGAATGAAAAAACCATTGGTAATTGGAACATTATTCATGATAACTAATGCATTCATTTTGCTACCAAGTTCTTGTCATTTCTTGCAAAGCAAACATTACACATCAACATTCATCATTGAAACCCTCATCCTGAATCCCGATTCATCCATGGTATAAGAAAGAATCCCCTTGCAGATCTTATTTCACAATCTGCCCCTAACCGCTTGGAATTTTCCTAAGCCTTGGAAGCAAATAACATTGTCCCTCCATAAAAACAGATAATGTATACTGAAACAGAGGGAAAAAAGACACCACAATTGCTGAGGCTCAATACTTGAACGAATAAAACGATTTGAAAAAGAATTTCATTTTATTTTTACCAAAAATCAGTTGAAGGTACAAAATCAATTATTGTTTTCAGTTATATGCTCAAATTGCAAAATAGAAACTTAAATGTTGAACAGAAAAAGAGAAGTAATAATTTTAAATTTCTAACAAAATAGCTAAGGAAAGCAATCATCTTCAATCGTTGTTCAGCATACATCAAGAAAAATGAAGAACTCTATTGCATTCCACCGTGAGGGAGTGAATGTGATCTTACAGTTCTCCATAAGATATTTACCCATACAGCACCTTCCCTTTAATGCTAAATATTCTAGACCGATGCAGATTTCATTGGTTTTGAGTCACTGGCCCCTTATATTGACACGTAGATAGGCCAAGTTCACATGAATAAGGGTCCACATACTTGTCAACGAATTTTTTTTGGGTTATCTTAAAGATTGTATGGAAACAGGGTTTACGGGGAAGAAGATTCTTACTTTCCAAAACCTTAATAACCTCTATACGGGGTCTTAGCCTCTGCTCAATGCTAAAAGTAAGCATCTCTGGGTGATTAACAAGAAAAGAAATACCCAAGTCCTTTGCATTCAGGAAAAACTGTAACGATTCTGTAAGCTTCCTCGTTGAAACGGCAAAAGCCTGAGGCGCCCTTCGAAATGCAAACAAGATGTCTTCTTCTGAGAACCCCACTTCCCTAAAGAGTTTCAACTTAAGTTCCCAAGTCTCTTTACTCATTGAAGACAGTACCCTAATGGCATATAGAAACATCTTCGATTTTATATCTAAGCCCATTTCCTCGACCTTTGTAAAGTAATGCTTAATAGTCTCTGGTTTGGATAACCAGAAATGGGGAAAGTGGATTATACAGGCAATAATCTGCGAAGAATTAATCCCACAACTCTTCAAGAATTCGACATTGGGCACCATTGTCTTCCTCAAGTCATGATTCAAAATCCACCTAGAAGACTTCAATAACTTAGAAACGGCAGCAAGTGATCCCAAAAGGCTATTTAGCTCTGACATTGAAGGACTGAGTCTGTTATCAACACTTCTTTGCAAAACAGTGGGGCAAGAAGATACTATTTCTATAATCTGTGTCTGGTCTATGCCCAAATCCTGAAAAATCTGGAACTTTGGCTTAATGGTTTGCTCAAGTTTTGCAGAAAGAATAGTGGGCATCCTTTCAATAATGCTCTGAATTTGGGTTTTAGAAAACCCGATTTCCTCCATATAAGAAAGTAAAGAATCACAATTTTGTGGGTCTTTAACATATTTGGATGTTGAATTTGGGATTTTTAAAGCGAACTCAGGGGAGAATCGCTGGTGATGTATCAAGTATTCGTAGACCGTAATTCTACGTTGTGATCTTTCAAACACAGAGGTAGAAAAGAAACACTTAGAGATCGAGAAAAGGGTTGCTGCGCTACGGCTGCGTGTTGAGGTTCTTAGAAATGTTGATATGAAACTACTCCAAACAAAGAAGGTCATTTTCAGTTAGGGTTATACTGAACTAAGAGAGTCCCAACGGCAATCTATGGATCAGAACATGAAACCAAGCGTACCTCGATGTGTTTCCGAAAAGGAGACGAATACAGTGTTTTGTTAGTCCGTTGACCGTTGGTCGATTCCGTCACATTGACGAGAGTTTTGCGACCAAATCTCTGAAGAGTGTTCAGTCGAGTAAAACTTTGAAAGTATGCGCTTGAGTTCGGTTTGTACCTGAGCGATAGGTGTTGAATCGTTTAAAAATTAAAATAGTATTGGGCTGCTTCCCGATAAGCCTATAGAAAAACAGTTTGGGCCTTATTTGTTACATTAATACAAATCATAAGGATAGCTCTTTTTTAACTTCCGCCCTATCTTCGTTATTCAAATCCAAACATTGAGGTATCACTTCCACTTTAGATGTCATATCTACTTAATAGAGTCAGAGTAAGAGTGAGTTTCATTCATATTCAAATTTCAAACTTCAAAATTAAAAGAAAAAAGCTCTAAAAAATTCAATTGTGCTACAGATAACAAAGCAAAGTCATATTTATAGAAGGAAAAAGATTAAAGCAGAGCTATAATTACACCCTGCGTACTTTTTCTACCTGACTAACATCGAGCAGCCTATAAAGCGATTCAAAATTTGGACCTATTTACCAAAAAAGTAAAAGTGATTGAAACTGATTAATTAGTAAGAAAGGTATGATAATCTACCGAGCTTAGTGAATGGTTATAACTATAGATCAGGCATTTCGATTGGGGAATCCCATCATTTTGTCCCTTCCAAAAAGTCCTAATTAGCGAATAATTACAATTCAACCACCGGCTAGGACCATTCGATTCGAGTAATCACAACACGAAAGAAAGATCAAAAGAGGATAAGAGTTTATGCTCCTACTCTAGTGCCAGTTGTAGACTTATAGTACCATGCTTCTCCATTACCTGTCATATCATAAGCTCCTAGCCCTACCATGTCTCACCCATTAAGCATAATTTAAAATCGACACTGCAAAATCTTATTTATCCCACTTTTATATTCTAATGCCTCGGCTCTCTTTACATAGGCTTAGCTTGCTCGGCCCGCAAGCTTTTTATTTTTAAGGCTTTTTCTTAAAGTTTCACGGGAAAGTTAGATTGGAATGTTAATATTAAAATAACAAGACTTTCATCTTTTATTCCCTCCGTTCAGATGGCTCATTAAGGCCTTGTTTTTACAGTCTGTCGCTTTCCTTTCATCTTAGCAATTCTCAACAAACTAGTTCTTAGAGTTCAAACCGTCCTGGAATTGGTAACTATAGAAATCGTTTTGCAAAATATGTTCTGGTGTGCTTTTCAATTCTTGATGTCCGAGTAATACAACTGCTCATGAAAATTGGCCATTGGCTTCCTTCGGTTTTCTATAGGACAATAGCTATTGAACTCCAACCCTTTTCGCGCTTGACACATTTTTGGCTTGGGTGTTGAACACATCTTGTAACAAAAATCAGTTAAACAGTTTGGCTTCAATATCAATGTCCATTACAAAAACCTGTATCTCTTCTTCCTTTTGTGACCTCTTTGGACGGTCCCTAACAAAAGAAGAAAGAAGAAAGCTAATCGTAACGCAAGATATGGTGGTTGACTGGGGCCATTCCCTATGCTATCGAGTAGATACCACCCCTTCATCATTGTATATATTTATATAATCACCCTCACATAATGCAACGTTAGTTCCACCCTTTAAGAACTTTCGGTGTGCTTGCCTTTTACATTGTTCTGGTATTCTAGATATCAAAGACTGTTCTTTTCCCTCTGAAAAAATGAACACCAATATGATACCAGTGATCAATTGTAGTATATGCTAGCCCAGGCTTGACACTAACGGCTGTGTGTTATTCATAACTAGCAAGGGCTCAAGTTGAAGGTATGATTGGATGATGAAACAATGCTCGTGGGCTTCGACTTTCGTACTCATCTTCCTCTTTTTGAATAATTTAATATGTTTGGCAAGCACTAGAGAAAAGTAAAGGCTAAGAAAGAAACTAACTGGTGACCCCATTTCGGAGGGCAACAAAAAGGAGTGATAGAAAATTGAACTTAAAGATAGTAAAGAGGAACGACACACCAATGAGAGAAAAGGCTTCACAAAAGCGAATGAAAGCTGTCAGGTCCCTTCCCTCCTCTTTTAAAACATACACACTCCCGACCCTGAAACAATACAGTTCAGTTCATTAACTTCAAGATCTGATCTGAGGAAGAAACAGAGAAGAAAGTGTGTGGGTTCGAAGGAGAGCAAGAGAATCGACATGAAAGGAAGAGAAACCAAAGGAGCTCCTTCAGCAGACTTGTTAGTCTGTTTCCCTTCCAGAGCTCATTTGACGCTAATGCCAAAGCCAATTTGCAGTCCTGCAAGACCATCCGAGCCCAACAAGCGCCACCACAACCACCACCATTACCAACAGCATCAAAATCAAAATCAACATCATCATCACAACCACCACCACCACTTTAGGAAATCAAGCACTAGAGGTGGCGTCGGTCAAGCCAGCCCCATGTTATGGTCTAAACCTAAGCAAATGGGCACAGAGATCTCATCAGAACCAACCTCGCCAAAGGTCACTTGTGCAGGACAGATCAAAGTTAGGCATAAGAATAGTGCATGCAAAAGCTGGCAGTCGGTGATGGAAGAAATCGAAAGAATTCACAACAACAGGAAACATAAGAAAAAATCCACTTGGATGGAGTCTCTTGGATTCAAGAAAGAGATAACGCAGTTCTTGACATGTTTAAGAAGCATAAGATTCGATTTTCGATGTTTCGGGTCGTTTCCTCAAGCTGATATCACTACCGAAGACGATGAAGATGAGGAAGGAGATGAAGATCAATACCATGGAACTCTTGTTGGTGGTGAGGGCAGCGATGGCAGCGAGGCCTCACGAACTGTGTTCTCTAAATGGTTCATGGTGCTACAGGAGAATCAAAATAACAGCTTTTGCAAAGACGAGAGAAAAGAGAGCGATACTTTATGCAATGAAGATCAGACTCCCGCTGTTGCGCCGTCTGTTCCTCCTCCAAATGCTTTATTGCTCATGAGGTGTAGGTCTGCTCCTGCAAAGAACTGGTTAGAACAGAAAGAAGAAGTAGAAAAAGAAGAAGAAGAAGAAAAAGATGATGATCAGGATCATGGAGATAAAGATGAAGACAGGAGACAAGAGAAAAAGGGGAAGAATCTAAAGACTTTGATGGAGGAAGAGAAAACAACTAGTAAGAAGGAAAGCTTGGTAGTGATGAAATATGACACTGATTTCTACAAGATCTCAACTGATATAGCAAAAGAAACTTGGGTTGTGGGTGGCATAAGAGACACATTATCAAGGAGTAGAAGCTGGAAGAGATGATGACTTTGGTGGTACTGCCATTTCTGATTGACAGTTAGTTTTTAACATCTTCAATCAATTGCAAGTGATCTTCTGCTGTCCTGTAACTCCGTCTAGTTAATTTCCTTCAAACAATATTTCTTTCACAGTTCTCGTGCAGGGATCCGAAAGTCCAATCCTTTATCTTCAACAGCTATAGGTTGAATTTTCTTTTGGTTTATTCTTGTTAAAATCTGAGAATTTGTATTTACATCTGTACAGTCTTTCTCCTTCCCCTGGAAAGGATTTTGCTGCCAATATATGTGTATATTTGTTGCTGTATATGCCCATTTACTCGATGAAGAAGTCAACAAGGTCATATTCTATGTGGAATTTAAGCTATTTCTCGAGTTTATAGAATCAACGGATGAAGGTAACCGGGTTATTAAGTTCATCCATATCGTTTAACACTAATGGGGCTTGCACGTGAAAACAACGAATAGCTCATGACACGATTCTGATTCTCTGGCCGCTTGATAAATTGATTGATTCTTTTGTCACAGAATGTATGAGCTATTTGTCCTCACGCTTTGTCATGGAGGACAGTGGACTCTTTAAAAAGACAGGAAGAGAAACAGAGTACTGTCTGGGAGTAAATTTCATTACCAATTTTCCTGTTCTGTTCACTTCAAATCCGGGAGACAAAAAGCCTTGAATCTGTATTTAGCTTTTGTAAATCCTCGTAATGAGAAAAGAACAGTTACAAGGAAAATGTTTTACTGTCCTCATAATTATTCATTGTTATGTCTCCCACCAGGTTGAATCAAATTGTAAACATTGCCTAGTTTGAACTTTGTTTATGCTTCCAACTCTTGAAGTAGAGAATACAATGTAAGATAGTCAAAAGTGACAGAAACCATTCCCATTGGCAAGATTTTGACACCCTTTTGCTAAATCTTACCGGTGGTTCGTTTGTGTTTTCACTTATGCAGCAAGAACGTTCCTTAAACTACTATCATTTTCGTGTTTAAGACGCTGAAGTCCATTTTCAAGAGATATAACGGTGGAGATGTTCCAATCCCACGCATCTTCATCCACGCATTCTTCAGATTTTCATCGGATAGATGCACTTCAGTATTCTTAAAACACCCTAGCTTCTTCCATAATGAATTCTAAAGATTATAGAATAAGAAAATGAATGAAGATGATAATAGTACTCACTAACCGCATTCCCTATTAATAATAAATTCAACAATTTCGATATGTTTGATCCTATAATTAAATTATACTAAAATAAAAATTGTATCTTTTTGTTTTTTGTTAAGCTAGCTTACAGCTTTGAATCTCTTTCAGTTTGTTAGCTTTGGTTCTTTGCATATTAGTGTTGTACAGTTTTCACTTTGTTTGATGACTAATTTTATAAAGTGTATCAAAAATCTGTAACACCGCTAATTTGTTTAAGGGGATAAAGATCAGCAGAGATAATATTCCATGTTCTGACAATTGAAAATTCCATACCAGATTAAACTGATAAAAAAAGAAAGCAAAGAGAATTCAGTAACAAAAAAAAAATGGCCCCAGATTTCATGTTTTTTCCCAATCTGATTTCTGAACTCTTAAGCACTCACCAATTGAATTTTATTAAGATCTGTCAAAACAATCCCCTACAAAACTAGGAATCAAGAAGAATAAAACTAAAGCATTGAACAATCATCATCTAATTTATGCACTGTACTCGTTATTTTGACTCACTCAAAACGTATAGATTTCCCTCCCCTTAATTCACAAATCTCATGCTAATTTTCCTATGTCTCTTTTCAACTGCTATACAGCTTGACTAATTTCTCTAATGATTGTCCATCATGTGCCAGAATTTCTGCAACCAGTGAACCATTCTTGTATATCTTGAAGGATGGAAGCGATGTTAGGCCCTCTGATTTGACCAAGTACGGGAGGACTTCAACCTCCACCTGACAAAACAGAGATAACAGCAGACTTAATATTAGAACTGATATTTTTGTTGTTTTTCCTGGACTAATCTAAACTTGGGTAAAAGCGTACCTTTAGAAAGTTGACAGAAGGGAAATGTTTGCACACTTGCTTCAGAAGCAGCAACTCTTGCTTATGATTTTCTTTCCCACAGAAAAGCATCACAGACATTCCTGTAGATTGTAGTGCGAAACATCTTGTCACTCCTCAGAACTATCATATATATGTAGGGTAAGCAGAGTTTAGATGAGGAGTTACCAGGTGAAGTGACAAAATGCCTGAAACGTTCGTTGCTTGATATGGACACCAAGTTGGAACCAAATTGCAGGCTCTTGGTATCTTCACCTCTTTGTTTCTTGATCTGCAGTTGGGCCTGAAACAAGGCTCGACCCACCTCCTCGTCTGCTGGAGTCTCTCTAATCAACATCTCGTAATCTTGAATCGACGCTTCCCATCTTTCAAGCTAAGCACATTAGGACACGAGAATGAGACAGACTAAAGCTTCATCTAATTGCTTTTCAGCTATTAAATGACCAATTGATCAGAAGAAGGGAGATATTTTTAACTCCACTCTCTACAAGCGTTTAATGTTTACCATGGCATTGCAATCAGCTCGCCTATGCCTGGCCTTGATATAATTAGGCTGCAGACGGAGAGCCGCTGTGCAATCTTCCACAGCCTTTTCATATTGACCTAGCTTTGATCTACATGCTGCTCGGTTGCATAGCAATATAGAGTTATAGGGGTCGAGTTCTAGTCCTTCATTGTATGCAACATAGGCTTCAGAGAATTTCGATGCCTTGAACAGCAGGTTACCACTCAGTCTGGCTGATGCTACTGCTCTAGTCTTCTTTGCCACCGTACTAATTTCTTGGTTGCTTGGATCGAGTCTTTCTGCTTGCTGAACCCAATTCACAGCATCTTCAAACCTGGTAATCAACAATGAAATAAGTTATTTGTCTTATGGTCAATTTTGTAATGTCCTCTTATTTACTTTTTTCTTGCTTGTCGCTATTAAGCATTATTACCAAGTACCAACCTGCCTGCAGCCAAGTAAACCTGCGCTCCAGTGATCAGCAGATGAGTGGAACAAGTTATGCCAATTAGCTTAGTTATCGAATCATTGGAAAACTTGGATCCCTTTTGGTAGGTTTCGTAGGCATCTTCATGTCTGAGGAGTCTCAGGAGTGCCTCGGATTGCATAGCGTATACCTATATGGGAATTTAAAGAACTGAGCTGTCTGAGCTTGAAGGTGAACCAATATATAATGCCCGAAACACGGAATCTAGTCTATTTGTAGAAAGCCTAACCTGTGGAGCCGAATCAGCACCTATGGAGATTATATACTCAGTCTTCTTTAGTAAAGAATTCCAATCTTTCAATTTCCGAGCCTCGACGCACCCTTTCAGGTGCAGTTGAAGAGCATGAGATTGAGCAACTTCTTTGAAATCATTACCAACTCCTGACATTTTATAGTGATGCAATGCTTTCTCTGCGTCTCCTAGTCTGCAGGAATCAATTCCAGGGAGTCAAAGTTAGTGGTCTACATATTGAATTTATATTTTTTTTCTGATGTATAAATTACCTGAAATAGAGTGTTGCCAAGCGGTAATGAGCTCTTCTGTAGGTAGGATTAAGCCTAATTGCCTCCTTACACTCTATGACAGCATCTATAATGCGGCCTAATCCTATCAAAGCAGCACTTTTGTTGCTTCTATACATTGCATTACTCGAATCAAGAGCGATTGATCGATCATACAGAGTCAAGGCCTCAGCAAATCTTCCTTGTTTATACTTTTCATTTCCCATGTTCTTCAAGACTTCAGGATCCGTCGTGTTCATCAGATATTGAGACTGTCGAAACTCACCACTAGGCTGCTTTACAATGTTCCCCATAAGACCATTACCACCAAATTTATGTTCTTTAATAGCTTGAGGTGTGGATATCTTTAGGCCATTACTTCCCTTAAACTTCTCGTTTCCATGTTGCCACAAGTTGCCCAAATGGCCTAGCATATATACATTGCCTGAAGTGGCTCGAAGCAGAGGCTTGCCATCGCTGGTTTTCTTAGTAGTCGTGGTAACTGGGACAAGCTCTCTAGACCGGCTAGTGGAGTCCCTTTTTGGCTTACCGTCATTGGGATGACTTACTTTGGTTTGTGCTGAACTCGACGAACTGCTTGCAACATCTGAGACTCTTCTGCCTTCATTCTTGTGCTGAGACTCTGTAGGACATGCAGAAACCAAACTTTGCCTCCTAATGTCCCTTGGTGAAGATTCAGACGTTTTGGACGGGTCAAGGAAGGACTCGTCCGATTTGGTCCGCTGCTGCTTGGAATTGTCCAAAAGGGGCTTCATCTTTAAGGTGTTGTTGCTGTTGTCTCTAGGAAGTGAGTGAACATATGTCCTCCGAGACTGGACGCTACGACGATTGAAAAATACTCCCATTAGACCACAACTAGGCTGGCTTTCCATAGAATTCTTGTTCTCTTTTCCCATTTTTCAGTCCTGCGCCCTCTCTAAAACTGATAGCTTATAGAGAAAAGGAATTTCCCAACACTGAACTAGTTGAAATTTTCAGGATAGGGATGTAAGAGTGACGCACATATGTACGAGTTGGATAAGAAATTAATGAAAGAATGGTTTAAAGGACAAACAATCAAAAGAATCTGACAAAAAAATGTTAGAAAGTAGACAAGGAATATTGATATGATAGCTTGAGTGGGAAGGGTTCAGTGGCAATAGGATTGAATCCAGAGGAAGTGATATATATATATATAGAAACTTGGCAAAGTAACAAGATTAGAGTGGCTTCCAAGAAACCAGCTTCATTACTTTTGGACATGGAGAGTTAGGTCCTTAGAGTTAAAAGAATTAGAACCTGTAGCACAATAAAGAGAGCATATGTTTGGAAAACAACTATTATATTGTTAATAATATCACCAATTCACTTTTCTTTTTCTCTACAAATAAACAATCACTAATAACTAGAAATATTAAAAAGAAAAGGAAAAGAGAACTTCTATCCAAAGATTACCAATCAACGGTATTATAGGCAACCTGTTGGCCCCAGCCCCTATGCATTGTCAAATGAAATAAAATAGTGTGGCATGTTCTGTACGCATTTTCCTCGGCCAATCTCCTAAATGTTAATTTGCTTTTTTTCAATTGAAAAAGAGGGCAGTTGTAGCATGAAAGCCATGACTTCCACCTATTTTGAATGCTTCTTTTCAATAAAGGCTGAGTGGATTTAATTTCAGGTATGGTTCGGCAAAACCGTGCCTACGACGTTCGCTTTATAGAATATGATTTTTCTAAGTAACAAAAATGATATAGTCGTAGCTAGACATTTATGGTAGTAACAGCATGAAATTGATAAAAACATATCCTGTACATATAAAACATGCTCAGTTACAAACTAGAAAATTAAAAAGACGGCACAAATTGACTTACAAATACAGCAAGCAGGAGTTACTAGTTGGGATTAATGTATACAATCCAGAACCAGATTTGGAATGAGAAAATTACAAGAAGTCAGCTTATTGGATGTCAGGTATTGCCAGCAAATAAGAATAAAAATATATTTCGTACCTTAAAAAATCAAAGAAAAGAAAGATTATCTTTTTCATCGAAAAAGTAACTATTGAAAGTAATACAAAAAGGAAAACATGTTTTACTTCTTGCCGTACGAGGAGATAATGTTACAGTAGCCGTCCTTTATTTCCTAGGTTAACTAGCGGCCAAAAACCTCGGCCTTCGCTTTGTTCTGATTTACTTTCAGAAAAGGGTTTGTTACAATTGAATTATTAAAAGTTGGCAACGATTTCCTCTCCTAGAAATGCGCGAAAAGGCCAAGATGTGCAAGACCATTGCTCATATTGATAACGAGCCACTGAAAATGATGCCAAGCTGTTGGCTTTCTGGTTCGAAGCGTTTATGCGGTCCTCTTAATCATAGGCAGTACCTATAAATTTGAGGAACAATAATGGAACGATATATTCCTACTAAAAACAAACATAGTATACAAAATAATTGAATTATATTTATTAAATAATTTATTTAAAATATAAATTTATATATTATTATATATTGTTAACACATAAACATTAAGTTAATTGAATATAATTATTGCTAATTATACACTATTTTTATTAACTAGACAATAAATATTATACTTAACAAGTTTGCCAGCTATAATCTTTGGTATTTGAGACGGCAACCAAACTGCTTGGTTGGCAAATGGGCCATATGAAATAATGACTTTGTGGTTTTTCATGACCGATTCTCTTCTTGTGTTTCAATTTTCTTGAGCTTACTTACTGTCACATTGGTGACAGGAATAGGGAGTGTCAAAGACACCATGCAAAGAGACCTGAACAAAGAGGACTCTATCTCTATGCCCATTCCTCCACGTAGACCCTGCCAGTCGGTGCCGGCTTATAAACCCACCCTTACCCACTTTTACTTTACCTAAACATCCCTGCCTTAGGCGGCAGTTGTAGAATTTGACTAGCTTCTATTGCTTGGAAACTTGTTAAAAGTACTCGTTCTTTGACGGGCCAGGGGGATACCGTGTAGTGTTTAGTTAAGTTTAAATTTTATATAATTTCTTTTTTTAAGTATGCTTGCAATATGATACTCCATATGTAAGAGATTTACAGTTTTTTAGGTTTTATGGGAGAATCCGAAGCGTGGAAGACTTACAAGTTGATTGTTCTAAAAGTTCTTTCTTGTAAGGACAGAGGGGCATTTGATTTGACCTAATAAGTTGACAGTGCAAGTTGGCAGAAACTTGAACCAAGTCAAACGATGCTATTGTAAATTAGTTGATGTAATTAAAGTAAAAATAATGCTTTTACCGTGTGGTTGATGATTGTTAGATATTTTGCCAAATGACAAAAGAGCATTGAATGGTGAGTATTTGTGTGCCGATGCTTAACAGCATGTAGTAGCATTACAAGTCATGTCGTGCCCAACTGGTTTGCATTCTTTTCACCTACTCTAATTCATCTACTTCACCCTTTTCACCGGCAAAAAGAGAATCTCCCTCTTCCCGTTTTTACTAAGTAATGAACAGTATCTAGGAAGATCAAATTTAGAATAGCAGATGTACAAAGTGTAAACCGTATGCTACTCTTTGTATAAAATGTTTGATGATTTTCTTATTGATTGAGTAAAATGTATATATACACAATGAATTGATTACAATCTAACCATTGAATACAATCTATTAGAATCTAATGGCCTCAATGTTGACAGCTGGTAATGTTGTCAGTAGTAGCAGTTGGGAAAGCAGTTATAATAAGAGCTAATCAACTACTTTACTGGTGTAGGTTTAGCTTTGTGAGCTGCTAAGGAGAGTTGAGCTATTCTCAAACGAATGGGCTTAGAATCATTATTGGGTTTGTCAACATTGTAGACTGGACTCTGTTCAATTCTTTGGTCCAACACTCAAACATTCCCTGTCAAGCGATAATGGCGATGAACATCGACGTTAAGCTTAGAGATGAGCGCCAACGATCGGATTGCCGTGAGAGGCTTTGTGAGTAAGTCTGCTAATTAATTTTCTGTGTTGACATAACTCACATCTAATTCTTCTTTTTCGATTTTGTCTCGTATGAAATGAACATCGACTTCGATATGTTTCGTTTGAGCATGAAACACTAGATTTAGAGCAAGAGACCTAGCTCCATTGTTGTCACACCAGATAATTGGTGTTTGTTTTAGATTAAAGCCCAGTTTCATAAGTAGAGAGTTAAGCCCTAATACCTCTGTCGAGATTTGGGAGAGCGAGAGATAGTGGTTTGCTTCTTTGAAGTCCTGAATATCAGATTACCCCCTAAGAAGACACAATCGCCAGTAGTGGACTTCCTATCTTTTGGATTTTCCGCCCAGTCAGAGTCACTGTATGCTTCGAGAGAGAAAGGGTTATGGGATGGGCGAAATAAGAGAGCAAACCTCAATGTTCCATTGAGATACCTTAAGACACGCTTGCAAGCAACCCGTGAGAATCGAGAGGGTTGGAGTTGGAGAGAAATTGGCTTAATCTATTTACTGTATAAGTGATATCTGGTCTGGTGTGACATAGATATTGTAATGCTCCAATAATCCTTCTGTACAGAGTTGGATGCACAAAAGGGGAACCCTCAAGAGTTGAGAGCTTATAACCAAGGGCCATTGGAGTAGAGCATGGTGTGCAATTCGACATGTTTGTACGAGCAAAAAGATCCACTGTGTACTGCCTTTGTGACAGGTACAAACCATTTTCATTTCTGTAAGCTTCGAAACCAAGAAAGCGATTTATACTTTCTAGTGTTTTGAGAGCAAATTTATTATTGAGCTGCTTGATGATTGATTGAATATCTGAAGTTGAATTCCATATGATTAAGATTTCATCAACGTAGATTAGTATCAGCAACAAGGAGCCATGAAGTTTCCTGTAGAAGAAGGAAGTATCTGATTTTGAGTTTTGAAATCCCCAATGTAAAAGAGTAGATTTTAGGGTGGTATAACAAGCTTGTAGAGCTTGTTTAAAGCCATAGAGTGCCTTATCTAACCTACAGACATGTTCAGGAAATTGTTGATCCATAAATCCTTTTGGTTGATGTATATAGATTTTCTCATTTAGATGTCCATTAAAAAATGCGTGGTTGACATCTAATTGCTGTATGTCCCAATTTTGTGAAACAGCTAGAGATAGGACCACTTTAATAGTTGAAGATTTTATCACAGGGCTGAAAGACTCTGTAAAATGAAGGCCTGGAGTTTGATTGAATCCTTTATCCACAAACCGAGCCTTGTATTTGTCTATTGCACCATTAGAATCGTACTTGATTCGAAACACCCATTTAGTGCCCAAAATCTTCATAGATGACTAAAAGGGAACCAGAGACCATGTTTTATTGCGTTGGAGAGCTTGAATTTTTGAATTCATGGCCTCTTTCCATGTAGGATCTGTGAGAGCAATAGCAGTTGATTTTGGTTCAAATGTTGTGTTTGATGTGAGAGATGATTGATAGACCTTTGGTTTATAAATGCCACTTTTGGCTCTTGTCTGCATGGGATGCAAGTTTCGGATAAAGAGTGGAGCAGGAGGGTTAAGAGAACCAGATAAAGGTGAAGAATGAACAAGATTAGAGTTGTTTACCTAAGATGTTGTATCTAAATAAGAAGATTGTAGGATAGATTCCATTCTGTTAGACTGCCCAGTAATTGCCTGTAGAGTATCAGTTAATATGGAAATAGGAAAGTTAGGATAGATTGTGTGTGTATTGTGTTGTTTATGGAATAAGGATGAGTAGGGAAACTCAGACTCATTGAATGTGACGTGTCTGGAGATGTATATACGGCCAGATTGATGCAAACATTTATAGCCTTTATGATAAGGACTATATCCAAGGAACACACATTTGTTGGTGTGAAAACTTATCTTGTGTTTATTGTAAAATCATAAGAAGGGAAAGCATGTGCATCCAAATACCCTTAGGTGATCATACTTAGGCTGTTTATGAAATAATTTTTGAAATGGTGATAGGTTTTGTAGAACTGGAGTAGGTAGATTATTGATTAGGTATGTTGCTGTTTGGAAATCCTCAAACCAGAAGATTAGAGGTAATTTAGCATGAGACAATAATGTAAGACCAGTCTCAGTTATATGACGATGCTTCCTTTCAGAAATCCCATTTTGTTGATGGGTATATGGACAACTAAATCTGGTGTTAATACCATGTTGAGCAAGAAATGGTAATAGCACTGTGAATTTCCCTCCTATGTCGCTCTGTAGTGATTTGATTTTGTGGTTAAGCTGTAGTTCAACAAGAGATTTAAACCGTTTAAAAATGCCCATGGTTTCTAATTTGTGTTTCATAGGATAGATCCATGTGAACCAAGACAAGGAATCAACAAATACCAGATAGTATCTATGACCATTCGTTGAAGGGTAGGGACTTGGACCCCAAACATCGGTGTAGATAATTTCCAAAAGAGCAGTGACAGATATTTGCTCCTTTGGAAATGGTAATTTATGGTGTTTTCCATATTGACAAGAGTCACAGAAACTGATGGATTTAGGACTGAATTTGAGTTTCATTGATTGCAAAGTGTGTTGTAATACAGTAGTATTAGGATGCCCTAAACGAGCATGCCACACATTCACATTTGATTCAGAAAGAAAAGTAACATATTGCTTTGAGACTGAGTGGGATAAATTACTGATAGAAGGTTGTGTTGTGGTAGGTTTTGAACTAAGACTGTACAAGCCATTCCTGAGAAGTCCCTTGAGTAGAATCCTCCCTGTAAGCTTGTCCTTAAAAACACAACAAGAATCATCAAATTCAACAATAATCCTATTATCTTTGGTAATTTGAGAGTTACTGATTAGATTCTTGGTTATTTGAGGAACATGTAAAATGTTATGTAGTTTAATAGGTGTAATGGAAGTTGATGGTAAAAGAGAAGAACCAATCTTAGAGATAGATAATTTGTTACCATTACCAACTGCAAGTTGCTCTTTACCGTTGCATGGCTCGTGAATGCTTAGATTAGATAAATCTGTAGTGACATGATTAGTTGCCCTACTATCCACAAACCAATTAGGCCTAGGAGAGGAATTTTATGAAGTAACAACTAAATGATGAGATAGATATGCCTGTTGAGAAGTATTGTTTATTTGCTGTGAAGTTTGATTAGATCGATTTCCTTGCCAGTGAATGTCAAAACGCTTGTAGCATTTTAACGCCTCATGCCCTGATTTCTGGCATAATTTACAGTGCAGCTTGTTTCTACCCCCTCGTCCTCTGTTTCCTCGACCTCTATAGGATCCTCGATCAGAATTTGAAGTGCGATTAGATTGATGAGAGTATGTTGCTAAGTTAGCAGATGTAGAAGACACAGCAATATAAGAAAAAGCAAGTTGTTGTTCAAGCCTGGTCTTGTGCATTATTAAGGAGTAAAGAACATCTTGAAGAGAAGAAACACCTATAGATCTAGTGAGAAGTACAACCACAGAGTCATATTCACTGCCTAAACCACTGAGAGCACTAAGAATCAATTCTTGGTCTATCACAGCATGACTAGCAACCTTGAGGGATCGCCAATAGACTTCACCTGCTGTATATAATCAGAAATGGTTGAAGCTGCTTTTTGAAGAGATGATAATTTTTGCTTGAGCTGCAAGACTTTAACAAGTGAATTCTACGCATATAGGCTAACAAGTATTTGCCAAAGCTCCTTAGAAGAGGTAGCATGATTAACTTGTCTAATAACAATGTCACCAATGGTGGTAGGAAGCCAGCAAAGAAGGAGCTGATCTACTCGGACCCAAGCTTTATAAGCAGGATTAAGAGTAGAAATGGGATCAGCTGTATTTTCTGTAGAAGAAATAATAAATGGAGGTGGAGAAGCATGCTCTGGTGAGATAAAAGCTTTTAGATCCAGTGCGCGTACAGCTGCAAGGATCTGAGGATGCCAGTTGAGATAATTATTCTGATCGAGTTTTAGGGGAAGGTTCAAGTTTAGTGTCTTGGCTAGGGTAGAGAATTCGATGAAGGAAGAATTGAGGACAGTGCTAGAACCAGCATCAGTAGAAGAAAAGGAAGACTCAGTAGCCATGATGATGACGATTATATGACGATGAGTCGGTTAAGCTCTGATACCATGTAAACCATATGATACTCTTTGTATAAAATGTTTGATGATTTTCTTATTGATTGAGTAATGTATATATACACAATGAATGATTACAATCTAACCACTGAATACAATCTGTTAGAATCTAGGGCCTCATCGTTGGCAGCTGGTAATTTTTTCAGTAGCAGCAGCTGGGAAAGCGGTTATAGTAGGAGCTAATCAACTACTGTACAGGTGTAGGTTTAGCTTTGTGAGTTGCAGATGAGAGTTGAGCTATCCTCAAATGAATGGGCTTGGAATCATTGTTGGGTTTGTCAACATTGCAGACTGGACTCTGTTCAATTCTTTGGTCCAACACTCTAGCACAAAGCCCCCGAGCATCAAAATCAAATCCAAAGTTCTTCAAGTATTAAATGAAAGTGTAAATTTTAAACCGTAACTTTTGATTTAACCAATGTTTTAAGGCTTATTACATGTCAATTTATGTTCTTCATAAACCTTTCTACGTATCGATTGTCTTGTTAAGTTATGTCCATTTTTAAAGTTAAATATCTATTATTTTTATTTGATTCAGGATTGTTTTGGCCTTTTTAGTATTTTATCTTTTATTTAAGGTATTTTCATACTTTTATTATTAATTTAGAATTTTAATGAAGGTTAGTATTCAGTATTCACTATGTCACGAATGGAAATAACACAAGGGCAAGTCGGGAAATAGATGTGGAGGAGTATATTTCTGTTAGGGAAAATAAACAGCTGTCAAATGATCCTATGATTGTGGGCAACCGAAAAAGTACAAGGAGAAGGATGGCCAATTCACGCATGAGGGATTATGTGTGAGGTAGCAATTAGTTATATAGTATATGAGAGTAAGAGAGAATGATGAGTATGATTACGTTCTGTTTCCCCTCTTTGGTATCTCTGTAGTTGCTATCGTCTATAGCAACCTTCTTCTTCTTTATTGTAATAAGACCTAACAAACTCAATATTACCTACGGGGACTTATTCATACTATTCAACTATTCCATTACTCACTAATTTCATTCTTAATTGATCTTCTCGCATTACATTGGTGCTTTCATTGACTCATCTTCATTCATGGCTGAAAACACTCAATTGAAAGGGCTTCACACAGATGTCAAACAATTGTCCTCCGATGTCAAGCAGATTTTAGACTTGATGGAATCTCAGCACAAGGAGTATTTTACTCATTTTGAGAGCCTCGAAGCTGGAGTTACATCGTTACATGTCGCGAGTCCGTCATCAAAAGCGGCCGAATTAGTTTCTACGTCTCCCATTGTGCAACCGTTTCTGGTTTGTAATGTCAAACCTGATTTTCCACGTTTCAATGGATCCAATGTGCTGGAATGGATCTTTCAGGTGGAATAAGTTTTCACGTTTTACAATGCACCAGAGGAGCAACGTCTTACTATTGCTGTAGTTCATATGGAAGCCAAGGTGATTCCTTAGTTCCAATTGTTGGCTAAGAACAATCCATTTCAATCTTGGAATGCTTTCGCTCAATCACTGGAACTGGAATTTGGCCCTTCTCCTTATGAGTGCCCTAAACTGTTACAAATGGGATCGATTCAAGATTATTACTTAGAATTTACAACTTTGGTCAACCGTGTTCAAGGCCTTACTGCCGATGCTTTACTTGGTTGTTTTCTTAGTGACCTCAAGACTGACATTCGCAGAGATGTTATTGCTCAAAATCCCCACCTCCTGGTTACTTGTTGTTTCTTTGGCTAAGTTTTTTGAAGAAAAATACCTGCTTTATCTAAAAACCATCTCTGCCTACCCCTACCCAAAATACTAACCCTTATCCCTACTATAAACAACCAAATCCACGAGCCTACCACCCTTATTACCCAAACCACCCTTTACAAACCAGCCCAACCAACACTCAATTAAGTTTTCCAAAGTTAAAAAAATATCTACAGCAGAAATGCAATTGAGAAGGGAGAAGGGATTGTATTTCACGTGTGATGAGAAATTTTCACCTCGTCATCGATTACCCAACAAAAAATATTTATTATTACATTTAGAGGAAGAAGAGGACTTGAAATTGGAACCTGACCCACCTGACGAGGACAATTTCTGTCAGCTTCAATCACGAGAACAAGAACATCACCTTTCTTTTAATGATCTCAAAGGAGCCTCTGACATTGGAACTATGTGATTTCAGGGTACTATCAATGGAATGCAGATTCAAGTACTACTTAACAGTGGTAGTTTGGACAATTTCTTACAACCACGGCTTGCACATTGCTTGAAATTGCCTATTGAACCAACCTCTGGCTTTCAGGTTTTAGTAGGTAATGGTAAATCTTTGACTGTGGAAGGTAAAGTGAAGGATGTGGAAGTACATATCCAAGGATACTCCTTAAAACTACCAATTTACTTACTGCCAGTCTCAAGTGCAAATTTGGTTCTCGGGGCAGCTAGGTTAGCTACATTGGGCCCCCATATTTCTGACTACAGCGCTTTGACATTGAAGTTCTTTGTGGAAGGGACCTTTATTACTCTATAGGGTGATAAACCAAAACTTCCAGCTCTAGCCCAGTACAATCATCTTCGTAGGATGCGAAGGACTCATGCCATCTCTGAAATATTTACACTACAATTTCAGCAACTAAATTATGCTATTGATCAATGGTTCCAATTACTAGAGAACATCGAACCTGAATTAGCAGGGCTTTGTAAACCTATCGTCATGTGTTTGCAGTTCCTAATGGTCTTCCTCCTAGAAGATCATATGATCATCATATTCTTTTAATTAATGGAGCAGCTCCTGTTAAGGTTAAACCCTATAGATACCCTCACAGTCAAAAAGCACAAATTGAGAAGATGGTCAGTGATATGTTACAAGAAGGAATTATCGTGCCTAGTACTAGCCCATTTTCTTCCCCAGTTGTCTTCATTAAGAAGAAAGATGGTACTTAAAGATTCTATACTGATTATCGGGCCTTAAATGCCATAACTATCAAGGATAGTTTTCCCATTCCCACTGTCGATGAGTTATTCAGAGCTCAATATTTTTCCAAGCTTGATCTCAGCTCTGGCTATCATAAGATCTTATTAAAACCAGAAGATCGATATAAGACAACATTTTGAAGACATCGTAGGCACTATGAATGGCTCGTTATGTCCTTTGGGTTGACAAATGCTCCAACTACATTCTAATGCTTGATGAATGAAGTTTTTCGTGATATGTTGTGGAAATCTATCCTAGTTTTTTCTTATGACATATTGGTGTATAGTCCAACTTGGCCTTCTCATCTACAACATTTAGAAGCTATCGTATAATTATTACGAAAGCATAAATTGTTTGTCAAGTTCTCTAAGTGTTCATTTGGCCTTACTCAATTGGACTGCTTTGGACACATGGTTTCTGGTCATGGCATGGCCGTGGATGCTTCCAAGGTGCAAGCTATGTTAGCTTAGCCTCTTCCTACTACCTCAAGAAGTTAAGGGGATTTCTAGGCGTTACAGGCTATTATAGGAAGTTTATCACGGGTTATGCTCTATTGCCGCACATTTGACAAATTTGCTTAAGAAAGACAGCTTTAATTGGGATGTTGCTGCGACTGTCGCTTTTTCCACACTCAAATCCGCCTTAACGCAAGCTCCAGTTCTCACTATTCCAAATTTTTCCAAGCCTTTTGTCCTGGAGATATATGCGTCAGGGACAGGTATAGGAGCAGTGCTTAGTCAGAACAATCATCCCGTTGCTTTCTTTTCCAAGAAATTAACTCCCACACTTCAAAAACAATTAGCTTATACACAGGAACTTTATGCAATCACTGAAGCTATAGCGAAATTCCGACATTACCTCTTAGGGCACAAGTTCTGCATTAGGACAGATCAGAAGAGTCTACGAAGCCTTACATAGCAGTCCTTACAAATGCCTGAACAACAGTCTTGGTTGCATAAGTTGTTAGGCTATGACTTTCCTATCGAGTACAAGCCGGGGAAGGACAATTTGTTAACAGATGCCTTATTCCAATCACTTTTCATGGCGTGGTCTAAGCCAAACATGGATATTCTGGCCGTATTGTGTGCTGCGATTGCCTAGCATCCGGAATTAAACAGCTTCCGTGAATTATATCGTAGTGGTACTCCTCCTCATCCTAATTATTCCATATATGATGAAATGTTATATTGGAAGGATTGACTGGTTATTCCTCAGAAGCATGACTTGGTTCAGAAAATATTACATGAATTCCACTCTTCTCCACTAGGGAGACACTCAGGGGTTGCCAGAACCATGTCTAGGATTGCTGCACAATTTCATTGGCAAGTTATGAATAAAGACATAACTGATTTTGTTAAACAATGCCTCATTTGTCAGCAGGCTAAATCTTCCAATACAGTGTCCTTCCGGATTGTTGTATCCTCTCCCAATTCCCGAACAAATATGGGATGATATCGCGATGGATTTCATCATGGGACTACCCAATGCTAATGGTTTTACAGGGATCATGGTAGTGGTAGATCAACTTTCGAAGTATGCCCATTTTGCTCCTCTAAAAGTAGATTACGCTAGTGCACAAGTGGTTGATTTGTTCATGAAGTCGGTGATGAAATTACATGGATTCCCCAAGTCTATTGTCTCGGATAAAGACAAAGTTTTTATAAGTCAATTTTGGAAACAACTCTGCAAGTTGAGTGGTACTTCATTATCTATAAGCATTGCCTACTATCTCCAGTCGGATGGCCAATTTGAAGCTATCAACCATTGTCTGAAAATGTATTTACATTGTTTTGTTTATGACAATCCAAAATTGTGGCTCAAATTATTACCCTGGGCTAAATTTTGGTATAATACTTCGTACCACCTCAGTATAGGTATGACGCCATTCAAGGTGGTTTATGGCAGGGATCTTCCTCGGATTGACAAGTATGTTACAGATCCAACTGATCCTCCAACATTGCAGGAGTTGTTGCAGCAACATGATACTGTTTTGCATCAGTTAAAGGGCACTCGACATAAGGCTCAGCAATATATGAAGACGTAAGCTGATAAAAAGAGACGTCATGTGGAATTCAAAGTTGGAGATATGGTGTTAGTTAAGCTCCAACCTTATGGACAAAATTCAGCTACCTTGTGAAAAACCCAAAAATTGGGCATGAGATGCTTTGGTCCTTTCCCCATTATCCAATATGTTGGTCCAATTGCATACAAGCTGTTGCTGCCCTCAACTGCTCAAATTCATCCTGTTTTTCATGTGTCACAGTTGAAGCCATATCATGGAGTTCATCACCATCATACATTCCACTTCCTCTAATTACTAATGACATTGTTCCTATCTTATAGCCACAAGCGATTCTGCAATCTAGAGTTATTCTCTAGGGAGACCAACCTATTCCTCAAGTTCTGGTACACTGGGAAAGACTTGGTCCAGAACATGCAACTTGGGAGACATGTCCCTCTATGCAACTAGCTTATCTTGACTTCAACCTTGAGGGCAAGGTTGATCTTAATGGGGGAGGTAATGCCACGAATGGAAATAACACAAGAGCAAATCAGGAAATGGATGTGGAGGAGCATAATTCTGTTAGGGAAAATGGGCATGTGTCAAATGATCCTATGATTGTGGGCAACCGAAAAAGTACAAGGAGAAGGATGGTCAATTCATGCATGAGGGATTAGATGTGAGGTAGCAATAGTTATATAGTATCTGAGAGGAAGAGAGAAGGATGAATATGATTACGTTCTGTTTCCCCTCTCTGGTATCTCTGTAGTTGCTATTGTGTATAGCAACCTTCTTCTTCTTCATTGTAATAAGACCCAACAAACTCAATATTACCTACGGAGACTTATTCATACTATTCAACTATTCCATTGCTCATTAATTTTATTCTTAATTGATCTTCTCGCATTACACACTACCATATAAATAATCACATTGTAAATTTTCTCACATATTAAATAAGATTTATATAATGTTCTCTCTTTATTAATGTTTATACTTCCTCTTTTGAAAAGTTCTAAACATATAATCGAATATGAACTTCGTCACGTTTATTTGTTATGTCAAATCATATAGACATACTCAAAGATTTGGACAAATGAGGCTGCAAGCTAGTAGGTCGTGCACCTAATTAACTGGGTAGAGATGATAAAAAAGGGTTAATCATAATTATAGGTCTCCCTCACTCAAAATGACTTGCCAATTGGAGCTGACTAGAGGGTAAATTAACAGTGGCCTTTAAAATCCGCGTTTGTTCAATGTCAAATCTGCATGCATACTGTATGGACTATGATTTAATTGATCAAGGAAATTTCTTTCTAATTTGAGTGGACAATTTGGGTGTGCCAATATATGCTAAAAATGCTTAATCTCATTAAGAGGCTACCTTATTGCTTGGCAAATACGTAATGAGATTATATTATCAGGTGATGCCCACTTCAATCCAATTAGTTAAACTTCTAAATCTTCACCTGTAATAAGCTCTAGGTTAAGGATTAATGAGTTAATCCATCTGCTTTAATTAATATTACTGAGTTTACTGTTGAACCTATTTGCAGAAGCAATTTATAACACCACTGAATCCCAGATAGAGGTCACCGTTATATATGCATTCCCATTTTCTGAGCGATAAATCCGTGAAGTTCCTACCAATTCAGAAGGCCAGAAAATTCCAATTTTTTCTATCAATCCAATTTTTTAATTTTTCAAAAAATTCAGAATGCCAGAAAGAAAGCAAAAAATAGAGAAAGAAAAAGTATTTGGATTCTTATGGTAGCCAGTAATAATGCCAAAGGTGGGGTATTTGGTTGATAGTGAATGGATGGTCTCACACTTGATATTCAAAGCAGAATGTCCTTATAAGATAATCTAATCAAACCAAAAGTATGGATCGAATCCCATTTTTGTTGGGTTGGCCTAAAAAATTTTACATGTTAAGCATGGCCTCTCGGTCAAATATTGAGCCATAGGCTAGTCGGCAGAAAGAGAAAGGTTACAAAATGGAACATATCACTTGAAAAGATAAAGAGAAGATCTTGTAGGAATTGTTAAATAATCGACAGTGACTTGCATGGCTCAACATTTCAGAGATACACACTGTCTCATATCTTTATCCATAGTTCATTTTTGCTCGTGTATCTGCCCATTTCTTTGACTTAAAGAACAACAAAAGACAGTAGTAACGAAAATAAGCCATAATGGGGAGTGTAGCAGATGAAATTCAGTGTTGGGCAAAGGATCAAAGTGAAAGAAAATAAAAGAAAGAGAGGCGTAGTGAATGTGGAAATGGAACACGTGCATTTTACGCAAAATGAAAGCACCCTGAAACCTCCCAAACTTGAGGAGGAAGCATATGATTGGCAAGTTCTCACTGGCGGAGATCGACTTCAACAAGGAATTCCGAGTTCATGTCACTTGTACTTGTACACTTCATAATGTTAGCAATCCACATACAAATCACGATTAAGTTATATTATTCGGTAAGAACATAATAGGCTAATTAGACACTTACAGAAATTTGGCTCAGTACAGTAGCGCTGACAAGTGACAACCCATGTTCCACTTTCTAACTTCCCTTCCAATATCTGGAAAGAAGCTTTAATTTGCTCATCCAAAGCAACGAAGCAATCAAGTTGTGACCTTCATTCACGTTTCAACAAGCAAGTCTAGCTAAGCTAGCACCAACCGGAGAGAGAAGAAGAACAGAGTAACTTGAGGTTGAAGTTGGTGCTTCTGGAACTATAACTTAGCAATCAGTTTCGATTTTGATGTTAACGCTTACAGTCTAGGTTTAACCAGTTTGAATAAATATGGTAAATTAGAAAATACTTACTGAACCAATTAAGTCTTATTTAATAAATGTTAAATTTGATAAGTTATGACAAATGAAACAATTTTAGATTAAGTTCATTCAAAATTAATGGGTTAAATTAAATTTTATCAAATTTAAATTTATTGAATTCAGACAAAACTTAACACTATATTAATAACAAATCATAACCACAAAAAGTAGGTTCGATATATGGATCGAAATTCATACACATCAACTTGATGTCATAAATTTTGGTACAACATCTTACTATAAAAAAGAAGTCTGTTCTAGCTTAATATCCAGCAAAAGGCGCGGAGAAAACCAAAGGCTTCAACTTCAAGAGTTTATACGTGTTTGTTTAAGTCTTCTCTATAATCTATGCATCCTTTTTTGTTTATTTGCTAATAATTGTGTACTTGGACGTTTTAGGTTCAATATCAGATCTAAAAACTGAAGTTTTCTTAATTGGTATCCCCATGCGAAATATTCAATTGTACGGAAATTAAACATCCTTTTCTCATATCCCACGCTTGCTCCGAATATGGAAACAGTGGTACAAAGCAATAGGTCCTTCTCTAAAACATGAAACATCTTAAATTCACCAAGACATACACAAATCTCTCATTCAATGGGGTTGAGATGAAAGTTTTCATGCATAATGGAAATCTTACTATGTACTTATGACTTCATATCCACGCATTTCATGCCAGCTTTTCCCTTCCATATGTGCTAAAGCTGCTGAGTGAAGCCAAATGGTTTTCCTCTTCCTATACACCAGAATACTTGTCTTGTTTCTTATCTGAAAAATAAAGTAAAATTAAATAAGCAAAAAAAAAAAAACACATTGCTTCACTTGGTAAAGACAGTGAAGAAACTAAAAAGTAAATGATTCATAATATGAATTGAAAGAATTATTTCAATAAACAATTCTCATTTACTTGGAAACATTGAAGAGAAATTTGAAAAAATTTTAAGGATCCAGTCAATGATAGCTCATACTAATAACTTATATTATATCTAATTAACAAGCTATCGCCCACCAAACAACAGCATTAATTTGACATCTTAAATAACTCATTAAAACAAATCGATGTTACCAAAAGAAAAAGCCAAAGAGAAAGGTATCAAGAACGCAATAGAATGAAATCAACATTAGATATTAGTTCAGAACTCCAAACTATGTAATGGTTTTTTAAAAAAATTCAAAGCACAATGACTCTCTATTAAAGAATGATCAAACCAACGGGTGTAATTCTTGTCAAAAAATTATTTCATGATTAATACTTTCTTAGTAGATTTACCAATTTGCCTTCTCTAATAATAGAAATTGTCGGAGTTGATGCATTCCTTTTAATCTCTCTTCAAGCCCAAGAGTAAAAAAAAGTGCTAAGCAAGAAGAGTATTTTGAAGGAGCCTCAAAGGTAAATTTAAGGCATAACTAAGCTGACATTTATAAGAGTGAAGGAAACAAGAAGGATGAAAAGAAGAATAATTAAAGAAAGAAAGGAGGTCAAGTTGGAGGGCAAAAAGAAGGCAAGTTTCACCTTATCTCCATTGCACCTCCTAACTATTATTGGTTTAGTCCCAATTTGAAGTGCATAGTTTGCAATCAAATAAGGCACATTGAAAAGGTAGGTAAGAGCAGTAAAAAGGAGATAAAACAATAAGAAAAGATAATAAAGAAAGATGATCAAGAAGTTGAAGAAACTCTTTTTACAATTGTTGCCTTAATTGCTTGCATTATCATCTATTCATAGCTTGTTGATTTTGAGTGCATATGTCATATGGATTATAATAATAAGTGTCTTTTTAAGGTCATTACTAAAATCTTCCAAGAAAAGGAAGAAATGACAATGGTGTATTCTTGAAAGTGAAAAGAAGAAGATCAGTTCATGTGCATACTTTAAAAGTTTTAAAGTTAATAACTGATGTACTTCTAGTTCCCAACCTTGATCAAAATATATTGAGTGTTGGTCAATTGATTAACAAAGAATATGAATGAACTTTGCTAATGGTGATTGTATGATAATTGATACTGAAGGAGATTAAATTGATGAGAATTTGCATGAAGATCTTAATTTTTTTGGTTGATTAAAATGTTAAGAAAATTCTTTTGAATATAATAATTGTATATATGTTGCCTAATTTGCCTATGTTAATAAATTAGTAATATGACATAACAAGATGGGACTTGTCGATTTTGATGCATTAAAAATTATTAATGATAGTGAAGTTATGCAAGATCTTTCCAAAGTGATTAAAACTTAAGAAATTGGTCAATCATATCATCTTAGTAAGCAAACAAGATTTTCTTTTACAAACCTCTTGGACAACTAAGGAAAGGTTGGAACTACTTCACTCTAATGTATGTTAACCTATGATTGAGGTTTCACTAAATAGGAGTAGATTATTCATGTTATTATATGCTACTATAACAGATATAGTTGGATTGCATTCTTGAAATAAAGATTAAAGTGTTTATTAAATTAAAAAAAGTGAAAGTAAGACTAGAAAAAGAAATAAGCCTTTCACTTAAGTAATTAAGGTATGATGATATTTCATAATATGTCTCCAAGTAGTTTAAAGCTTATTATTCTAGAGAAGAAATCCCTCACAAATCGATAACCTTATATACTCCTTAACAAAATGGAGTAATAGAGAAAAATATTAAAATCATCGTGAAAGTGAAAAAGGGGCATAATAGTTGAAAAAGTAATACCTAAGAAGTTTTTTATTGAAGGAGTAAACATCTTAATATATTGGTTGTATATGCTACCCACTAAAACACTCAAAGGTAGAACACCATATTAGATAGTTTAATAAATTATTTTATGTTGAAAATCTAGAAGTGTTTCACGGTTAATGTTACCTTCATGTTCCAAAGGTCAAAAAAAGAAATCTTGATAATAATAATAAACTTGGTATGTTTTTAGGGTATATTATCACAAGCAAAACTTATAGTCTTCAATGTTACATTAAAGAATATTCAAATGAACCGAGATATTGTAATTGATAAATCAAAATCAAATTAACAAAAGTCATTGAATGGTGATACTTAAGATTGTGAAGGTGACTTTTTACCACTTCATGAAGATGAAGAAGTTCTAGATAAGGGTCAAGATAAACATGACATGAGATTTCAATTAAGGTAATAAGAACCCTTATTGAAATTTATAAATGAACATACTTACTAGATGTTGAACTAACTATATTCAATAAGGCAACAACCAAAAAAGGATGGGTTACATCTATGGAAGCGGAAATTTCCATGATAAATAAGAATGAAACATTCTTTTTAGTGGAAAGAACATATAATCATAAGGTTCTTGAAGCCAAATGGGTCTATAAAACTAATGTTATTATTGATAGATCAATTAAAAAGCTTAAGACAAGGTTAGTTGTAAAGGTTGTTGTAAAGGTTATCGCTAACAACATAAAATTAACTAATTTAAAACTATGTCCTAAGTAGTAAGGCATGAAACTGTCATATTTTTATTGCATTGATTGTTAAAAATAAATGAAAATTGTATGATCTTGATGTCAAGTTAGCATTCTTGAATAACACCTTTAAGAAAATTATATACATTGAGAAACTTAAGGGCTTCACTGAAATTAGTAGAGCAGATAGGGCATATATATTATAAAGCTATTAATGGCTTAAAACTAACCCCTAGAGTTTAGTACAATAAGATTGATTATTATCTTGCTAACTAAGGGCTTTAATGAAGTGACAACAAAGCTACTGATAACAAATTATTTAAATTAATTGTATCCTTGTATATTGATGATTTGTCAACCTGTTGGCATAGTTGCAGGCTACCTCTGGTAAGCAAAACAACCAGTTAGTATAATCGTTAGGCACCTTTGGTGAAGAAAGCAACCCGTAATCTCTGGAAATGATAAAGTGTATGTTTAGAAAAGTGTAGTCCTTTTTAGGTATGGAGATTGAATAATCTAAAGATTTTATTTTTATTGGTCAATTAGCAAATGTAATGTATTCTTAATAAGTATAAAATGTCCTCTTGTTCTGAACTTAAAACTATCAAAGGTTAATGCAATACTAAATAGAATTTTGATTGAAAGTTTTTGTATTTGATAGTTTCAAGGCCAAATTGCAACCAAATTATTATCAAAATTTATGCAAAAAATAAGTAAAATTCAGCTCGGTGCAACAAAAAAAGTCCTAAGATATATAAAGGGAACATCAAATTTTGGATTAATCTTCACAAAGGAAGAGAACACCAAATTGGTGGGGAATATTGATAATGATTAGTCTGGTTCTATTTATGATCCTATTAGCACTTTTGTCTATGTCTTTTCTTTTAATAATAAGGCATTCATCATTCATAAAAGTAATAAAGTATTGCTCAATCTTTAGCTAGACTAAGGTAAATTAGAATTGTTAATGCTTTAAATTACTATATATGGCTGAAAATTTTATTTGATGATGTTGAATTAAAACAAAAGGAAGTTACTTCTCTTTACATCGATAATAAGTGTGTTATAGCCACTATAAAGGATCTCATTCAATATGAGAAAACAAAGCATATTAAAGTCAAGTTTTACTATACAAGAGAAGCAGAAAAAGGAGTGAGAAGTAAAGCTTAAACATTGTTCTTCCGAGAAGCAAGTGACTAATATCATGACCAAAGCTTTCCTAAGAGATAAATTAAACAATATGAGATGCAGACTTGGTATTTTTATGAAGTACATTAAGAAGGAGTGTTGCACTTGATGTATAAACATCATTCATCCCTCTAAGTCCATTTGAATGTTGTTTTTTGTAAGTTTGATGAAGAACGTAGATTCTAACATTTTGTGTACTCTTATTGAAATTTTAAACAAATATTTGTTTACAAACATGTTTGCGTTTAACACTTATGTAACCTTTTTTAATCTCAACATTTAACATGGTTTGATTATTTCTCATATTCTAATCTATGTTATTTTAAAAGAATCATGTGTCTTATCATGCCCCAAGTCGTGTGCATGATTAACAATTTTGCAATCATGTTTTTTTATGAGGTTAATTATAATATTTGTAACTTAAGATAGGTTAAACCTCCTATAATGGTAACTATATCTTTTCTTTTACTTGTATCTCCATTTTCTAAGTCTTATTCATATTTTTACATGTTATTTTTCTTATTTTCATTTTATCCTTTATATTAATCAAATAAGCAATGAAACAGAAAATAGTTGGTTGTTCACTTCCTCTCTTTTGGCTTATGTGACTATTAGTAAGAAAACAATATGATACTACAATTTTTTTATAAAAACATTAATAAAAATAACTTAAATTTTTAATAAGATCAACGTTTAAAGTAATTAATAGCACTTTTCAAATCATTATCTAAAATACTCAGTATAATTTATTTGCTAAACATATTAGCCACCAAGGTATTATAAGGAAGAACACCATATTAGAGATGGTTTGGTAAATTACCTTCTGTTAAAATTTAAAAGTGATTGGATGTTTATGTTATCTTTATCTTTTAAAGGTCAAAAAGAGAAAGCTTAATAATTAGAGTGAATTGGTTTATTTCTAGGATATAACAACAAAGTCTTCAATCTTACAATAAAGAAGATTCAAGTGAGCCATAATATTACAATTGATCAAGTTATAAAACCAAATTTGAAAAAGATATTAAACAATGATTCTTAAGATTATGAAGATGACTCTTTACCAGTTCATGATGAGAGAAGTTATAGAAAAGAGTCAAGATGAGTTTAACATTAAGATTTCAATCATGAAAACAAGAATCCTTATTGAAATTTATGAATGAGCACACTTAGTAGATGTTGAATCGATTATGTTTAATGAGCCAACAATCAATAACGAATTGGTTGCTTCTATGAAAGAGGAAATTTCTATGATACATAAGACTAAAACATTGGTTTTGGTGAAACTATCATATAATTAGATGGTTCTTGTAATTAGATGGGTCTTTAGAACTAAGTTTATTCTTGAACGATCAATCAATAAGCTTAAAGCAAGGTTAGTTATGAAAGGTTATCTCCAATGACATGAAATTGACTAGTTAAAATTTTTAGACTAGTAGGAAGGAATGAAACCATCAGATTTTTGGTTGCATAGACTGTTAAACATGAAATTTGTATTATCTTAATATCAAGTTAGAATTTTTGAATGGCATCATCAAAGAAACTATATATATTGAGTAATATGGGGGCTTCTCTTAAATTAGTAAAGAAGATGGGTTATACCTCTTAAACAAAGCTCTTGATGGGTTTAAACAAACCCCTAATGCTTGGTACAACATTATTAATGAATATCTTCTTAAGCCAAGGCTTCAAAGAAGGGAAAATGAAGCTACTTACATCAAATCAATAAAGATGATTGTATCCTTATATATTGATGGTTTGTTGATGTTAGACCCTGAAATTTTTCTTAGAAAATTTCAAGTAGTACATGAGAAGTGTAGATAGATTCATGTTTTGCTTTGGTGTTTTTGGTAGTGAG
>JANZXR010000002.1:5082723-5099885 GCA_027575705.1 Erythroxylum echinodendron | reverse complement strand
ACTATGGTCGTCGGTGAATTTAGCTACGGCCGAATCACCGACGTTTTCTGCCGTCGGTTGATTCCGTCGGTAATTGTATTTACCGACGGTTTATTGGTTTATTCCATCGGTAAATTCCGTCTGTAATTCACTATTTTCTTGTAGTGAATTGGGATACCATAGATGTGCTTCCAATTTGAGTGCAATTCCACAAGCTACCGTTAGAGTTCTGGACAATTGAAGGGTTGAGTTTTCTCTCTAGCTCCTTGGAGAAACCTCTATGCATGGATTCCCAAACGACACGAATAGAGAGGATCTACTATACGAAGGTATGTATCGAAATACCTAAAACATCACCATTGCCTGATCAATTACGTATTATGTGTAGGACTGATACTGGTGAACTTGAGCAAATAATTATGTATATCTCCTACCCTTGGCAATCGAATACATCCTCTAAGAAATGGACCCCCACTGGTTGAACTTTCCAATTAGCTTAGCATGATGAATTAATGATGGGTGCTACTAGAATGGTTCAATGTGAGCAAGTAGTTAATGAAGCTATTGTTGTTGTGGTGAAGAGCGTATAATGCTTGTTAGTATGCATAAATCGCATAATCTGGTTAGGGTGACAAACTCTCTACAGTTGATTATTGAAAAGGAAGGAAAAGATTATGAGGCTGCTGATGTTTCTACTCCCTCTAATAATAGGACAGCGCAAGTAGCAGAGATTATTACCTTCCCTCAGCATAGAACAATAGTGCCCGAAGGTGATAGAGCAATGGTAGCAACCAGTTGTAGCACAGAACAGGTAGATGCAGATATTGGCCAAACGGTGCAGTAACAATCAAATGGTCTTCAACTAGTTAGGTTGAGGGCTGAACAAGTTGACACACACATTTCTCAGGGAAAGACAACTCTTGACAAATCCAGTGTAGACAATGAAGAGACTCTAGACCATGAAACGAATGATTTTACCTCCCAATATATAGAGCATTGTCAGAGGGATTGAACCAACATGTTGTCCTCACTCGCAACTGTTGGGCTAACTAATAATCAAGGGTCAGGGGATATCGAAAAAACAGAGGACAGTGATACCCTACTAGCAGTAGACCATGTCCTAGACATTCCTGACGATTTTTACATACAATCAAAATCTGCAAAAAAGAAATCTGCTAGAAAGAGAAAGAAAAATCTCAAATATCAGTAATGTTAAATGTGCCTATAATTGTATCTTGTTGTTGATGTCTAATATGCAAATAGTCATACTATCTTCCTTAGGTAAGTTTGATTCTTTGGTCATATTGCTATATGATGGTAGGATTAAAGTCTTGATCTCGTTGTAAGGCCGTTTTATTTTAACTATAATTTAAATTCTTTTTTAATTTTTCAAAAAAAAAAGTTGGACCACATAATCACTACTAGCAGAAGAGGATTAAGCATCAAAGTGTATTTGGATTGGTATTCATCTCTGCTACATAGCCATAGCCTTGCAGCTAACCTACCAATCTAAACCTGCTTGTACTTTCTTTATTTTCAGACGATAAACAAAAAAGAAGCATTTCGTGAAATTCAAGAGCTCAACTGCTAAAACATTCTCAAACTCTGTCCTTAAATCCGTGTCCCACCCTAGCAACTTAAGCAAAGCTCATAAACTTTCATACATGTCTGTTGTACTCAAAGCAGGCATAAAATGTCAGAAAAGGAATAACTTTCAACTATTATAACTGCTTCAGTGCATTAGTCATCTCTTCCCTAGAAAGCTCAACTTTTGCAATGCTTATGCCTCACACAATAAATAGGCATTCCGCATGGTTCAAACCCTCACGATAAAAATTGCAGCTTCGTGGACACAATCCGGAAGAGTAAAGATTTTCCAATGCTTTCCTACTTCTTCTACTCTCTTTCATTTCTAATCAAGATAAACAACTCAGATTCCGGAGATCTGACACTTGGGGAGAGCATAGTGACACATCCTGGGAAGACACGGAGACAAATCTAAAAGCAAAGTGTAATTAAATAACCCTCTCAAACAAAGTTCCTTTTTTGCATGTGGATGGTAAGAACTTATCAACGGAACCACCGTTTTGACAGATAAAGGACTTCATTTATCTACTGAGCCAGGAAACACACTTGTTGACTGTAACCAAAAACAAAAATTGAGGCCTTTCCAAATTAAAGGAGTGCTTCTGTTCCAGCACAAAATGGTAGAACGCGATAAGACAAGTAGATAATTTGTTAGAGCAGTACACAAAACGTCACATTTGCTCAGATACAATCAGTTAATCACGTGTATCTTGTACGAACCATGTACCAAACAAGGCCTCCTAACAAGAAATTAACTGGTACGTTCTTCCATTGAAATTTAAACATCTGAACACATGCAGATTCAACGGGGATTTAGCTCAACAAAACCAAAAAAAAGAAAACACGTGGGTGGATGGATCCCTTTTCTACAATATTTATTGTTACGCGTACGCATATATAGTCTATATCTCTAATTCGTATAAGATTTGATTACATAGATGATGACAATTCAATAGCCTATGCTTAAAGTATTATAACGCGCGCGTGCCTTTGACAACGACGCTTGCCTCAAAGCTCTATGTATATTTCTATTTTGTTTTCTTTTCAGCAACTATCGACAGCCATTAGTATTAGAGAAACAATTAGTAATCTCATTATGTATATTATTGATTATTATGCATGTAACCAGTGAAAGTATTATATAAAGTAGAGAGTGTATTATGGAATTAATGAATTGCTTTTAGTATGATGATCGAGGAGTGTACAGTGATAGATTTGTCCATCCAAAAATATGAAAACCACTTAATTCGAGTATACACGGTTTTCTACAATTAGAGAAGGAAACTAACAAGTAATTAATATATTTTGATGATACGAAGAACGAAACGTTAGGGTCCAGGACTTTGTATCTTCATAATTTTGGATATGCTTGAATACTAATAAAAGTCAGACTTCACATGCTGGAACCAAACAAAGCGAAAGGTAAAAAGAAAACATCTATAACTTGGAGAGACGAGGAAGATTCTCTGATGTAAATCAATTACAACTTGGATTTTATATCTGGGCTCTGACTCGGTCAAAGGCTGAGGATTTGCATCACTCGTAGGTCATAAACAATTCATCTATTTTGCTTAAATGAAATCATCAATAAGAATTCCAAACCAAATGCAAGCGATCTCATTATATAGAATTGATGAAGTAATTTAACTAACTAATAGCATGCATCTTAAAAGTATCAATTTCATTCCCAATCGAAGTATGAATTCACAACTGTATCATTACCTTAAGAATCTGCTTTTTCATTCTATATTTTGGAGATGCATGCGATGACTACTGAGAACAGGAAAAGAAATTACATAGCTGTAAATTATACCATGGTGTGAGTTGATTTGCAATATTTTTATGTCAAGAAAAACATTATTATACTTCCTATATCTTATTCATTTTGTCAGGAATGAAGAGAATTAAATATAACGATGACAAGAAAAAAAGAGAGCCAACTCTTCCATACATCTGAAGTTGAAGGATGTCTTCTTTTTTTACTGGAAAGAAATATATATACGAGATCACAATTCGGTTATTTGTATATACGAAGTGCGTAGAGAATATTGTAAAATAGTGATTGTGGCGGTGGTAATAATGAACTCTACGTATTTGTTTTGTTCGGCAGCCTATTGGCGAGCACCACTTGATTTGACCTCAGTTTCACATCCAATTTGCTCTTTCACATTTTCTTTAACTTACTAGCCAGCACACCAAGAGACGCTCTTTGTTTCTCTCTCTCTTTCTGTCACTCTCTCGTTCACATTGAGTTTGACCCGCTGCCACCCACCGGCAACTCTTTCTCTCCTCCGATGGAGACCCCACCCTGAACTCTCTAGAGGATCTTCTTTTGCTAGTTTACTCCTCTGTTTCATTTTTTTTTTGGGAGTAAAAAACCTTAATAAATAAGCGTACATTATCTTTCATTTCTCTTTTTCAGTTTTTTCTTCTCTGGAAACCCTAATCTTCCGGAAGAAGGTAGCAAGAGAGAAGGTTCCATATAGACCCTTTAATCTTTTACCACACGTTTAATGTTTCTTGTGTTCTTTTCTGATTTTCTCTTTAGTAACCCATGGTTAAGATCTCTGCATTTTATTTCTTTGCTTTTTCTTCACAGTTTTGGCAGAAACTTTTGCTGTTAGTGCAAGACAAGGAAGAGATATTGCCTCTATTTCAGATCAGGCTTTGAAAGATACGGAAACTTTGTGAAAAGTTTGTTTCGACGATATTTTTCCAATCCAGCCTTCATTTTGCTTGATGGGTTTCCTTTTCGATATCAAAATAACTGCTAAAGATTTTAGCTTTTCTCGTGTGCAACTTGACAACTAGTTTGTTCTTCTACTTTCACAATCTTTTTGCTATCTCAGTCTTTCTCTTTGTTTTCTATCTTTCCAAGATGGATTCTGGTAATAGTGGTAGTATGCAATCATCAAGTGGTGGTGATGACGAGTATGACTCTAGAGCACCGGAGCCTTCATTTCCGACCTTCTTGGGACCGAGCGGTCACTTTGGTCAATTATCAAACCTACATCAACCTTCTCTTCTGTTTGATCCTTCTCCAAATCTTTTTGGTGCTTTTTCTCACTCTTCACCAAACCTAAATCCCAATTCTTCTTCGCTAAATCTTGATATGGTTGGGTCAGTTGGCCTAAGATCTGATCCCATTTGCACCGACCACGGAAACAACAAGCTGCGAGGTATAAGTTTATCATCACCATTGATATCGACTCAGCCAATCTTGGGCACGGCTGAAGGATCAAACCAAACTCCACTTTCATCTATGCAATTGCGATCGGTACATGATGATAAGGGAGCAGGATCTTCTCAAACTTCAGATCACACACATGTTGTAGCTCGAAACCCCAAGAAGCGGACAAGGGCATCGAGAAGAGCGCCAACTACAGTTCTCAACACGGACACTTCCAATTTCCGAGCGATGGTGCAGGAATTCACAGGGATACCAGAACCACCATTTTCTGGCTCTCCTTACTCTCGAAGGTTTGATCTTTTTGGCACTGGTTCGGGTTTGAGGTCTGGTCATCATCCGGAAACAATGGAGTCGTTTTACCGTCTACGCCCCTCATTGCAAAAGGTTCATCAACAATCCCAACTGGTACCGTCTTCTTCGTCATCATTTTTTACTAATGACATGGTTAATGCCGCTAATACTGGTAGTCCTATTCCCAAGATTAACACGACCGTTGCCGCAAACATTTCAGCCACCACAAGCACTTCTTCAAATCCCAATTGTATTAACTACCAACTACCTTCGGAACTAGGGGGCCTTTCCAAGCAGCCGCAAAACCTTATGATGAGCATACAAAACCAAATGTTCCCATACCAGTCTCTTCTACCGACTCAATCTCTTCAACCTTCTCTTAACGTCAATAATTCTGCAACTTTATCAGCTGAAGAACTGGGCTTGAGCCAAGGCCATGTAACGCATGTTAATGCAGAACTTGGTGGATTATCAGGTCATCATGCTATAACAGAAGGAAGGCGACCAAGAGATCATAATAATAGCTGGAAAGATGGGTTGCGATCTGACCAAGGGAGTCAAGATCAACTGAGGCTTTTGGAGGGTAATAATCATAGCAACTCCCTGAGAGCCAATAACTGTAAATTCAACTACTCGGCTCCCTCATCTGAATTCCGCCGTGACCCTGACAAGGGCTTGGAAAACGTTTCTTCAAGAGGTGAAGGTACAGTGGATTCATGGATTTGTCCTTCAGAGTAGGAGGATTCATGTTAAGTTCTGTACTTGGGGAAAGAAAATACAATATCAAGACTTTACGTCTCTGCAGCTAACCATATGATGGTTGAGATGATGAGAGTGGCATTGATGACGATTGTGATGAATAGTGGATGATTGTTCAGATAACTAGCTAGTGAGGATAAAGCAAAGACTGTGCCTTTAGCATCGATCGATCGCCACTCCTGCTGTCTAGATTGTGGAATCATATTGTCCGCTCTTTTCTCTCTTCTTCTCTTCCATGAAAGAAGTAGAGGAACTTTAATTAGCATCAATTTAAGAGCATACCTAGAAGAACTGTTTAAAATATGTATAGATAACTTAGACGTGCGTTTCTTCTTTATCAATTGGAATATAATGCAATATGTTAATTTTATCACTTGATTCGTTTCATCAGTGCTTCCGTTCACACTTGACTTGCCGCATCTATTTCTTCTTTTCATCTGGGTTTCAGCACTTTCCATGGCTTTATATTGTCTTGTTACTGCTATAAACCTAACACCGGAATCCATAGCCACAGTGTATGTGCAAAATTTTCCTCCTCTTACCTTATCCAAGTGAGGAAACATAAATAGGTCGGTGCCGCGTTAATAAAAGATTCTGTCTGCTCGGAAAGATTTGCTTACTGCTTTTTAATGTGTGGTCCAGTTCTTGATTCTATTGAACCATTTAGCACTTCCATTGAGATTTTGATGAGTTACAGTCAAAAGGAACATTTTTTGGTGCCCATAAAAGGTTAACTCATCTATGAACTTTTTCGTTGTCTCTCTCTTTTCGCAGTGACCCTTCTGCATCTGTGTCTTAATTCATGCAAGTGTATACGTCTAAATTAATTAGTTTTTATTAAAGTACTTCCCTTTGCTTGTCGCTTCATTCATCGCTTTTTTTCTTATTATTATTTCTGGCCTTGCATTATTGTCACCTAATTCCAATTTGTTATAGTAGTACTCTTTTAACTTGATTAGCATCGGATTAGAGCTCTGCCGAGAGAAAACTTGAAAATATAGTTCTTCATCCTCTATTATAAGCTCATTCATGGAATCAGCATCACGTCAACTTAGGAGTAGGCATAACACGAGAGATTTTAATGACAAAGAAGAGGGGAATCCCCACTTGCCACTCCATAACTACAAGATAAGAATGTCTGGTAAACGTACTATTATTTGCGTATCTCTTCGATTATATTCTCTAGTTAGTTCCTGAGATAGAAGCCTAGCTAAACAAGAGATCAGACCTAGTTACCTATATTCAAAGGTCTTCTCTTTCTACATTAGTTCTTTTTTTATTCCGAACTGACTATAATCTAAAGTTTGGAAGCCAATGACTCCCTCTAAACTCTAAGCATGTGCACAAGGACTGGCTTAGCTTAGAGTTCATCAGACCAATCTCAATTTGACTTAAAAGGACAAGCATCTAATTTTCTATTATATGAATGCATCATCCAACTGAATTTTGTTCTACGCCACTATGCTAAGGACTACTGTAGTTTTTTTTTTTTTGAAAAAAAGATACACAAACAAATATCTCCCGACAAGTCGACAATTAAAAAACAACAACAGAATCAATCCGGACAAGTTGCATATTATGTAGCGGAGTTGTTATAATATATGCGATAAAACCGTGATCCATTCGTGTCTTCCCTTCATTAGTGTGATATAATGGGAGAAGATTTTGCGTTGTCTAGCAAGTATTATCTAATTTACCAAATGCGACTACATGCTCTTAAAAGAAACCCAACTCGGTTTTAAAATTTTTTAGCTTTTTTTAAAGAATACCAATCAATGACAAAATAATAACCTCAAAGTTACCGATTAATTCATTGATGATTGGTACTCTTACAATTGTTGATTGGCTGTCCGAGATTTCCCTCACATGGTGTGTCTATCTTTTAGGCAAGAAAAGAGGTAGTGGCTTTGGAATACATACAGTTGAAACAATAAAAGCATGATCATGTAATTATGGACACTAATGGGAAACTGTAAGGAGGTAGATAAGAGAATTTAATAGAACAGATGTGTTTGTGAACCGTTCCAGTGGGTAAAGGAAATGATTAGGCGTGAGAATTAGAGAGATTGGTACCAAAAACATATAGTAATAACTCATCAATACTAATGCACAATAATGACAGATTTTTGGGAAACAAAAATAGCTGATTAGCCACGACAATTGGGGAGAGACGGTGATGATGATGATGATAGTGGTGGTGATGAAGACATCTCTGAGGAGAGGGGAGAGGAGTGTGGTGACATGTGACATCTTCTCTTTCGGAATCCAAATGGCCCACTCCAGAGAATAATCTGGTTTTTAGCAATCATGACTGTGTCCTCTCATCCAGCCACCTCTTTCCCTCACGCACTCAATTGCCCCTCATCAGCTCTCGTAGAGTCTATCGAGGTCATGTGGGAGAGAAACTGGAATTTCCCGTTGTTTCAACTGAAAAGAAGTGTACAATTTGCAGTCTACATCAGAGTTTTTTGAGGTAGGCTCTCCTACAAATGAGGTTAGGCTCAATTCAGAGGGGGATTGTGCCTGTGGGACTTGGATTCACCTGAGTATTTCAATCTTTAGAGTAGGAGAACCAAGGAAGAAAAAAGCACCCTCTATCTTCTTTCCTTCAAGAAATTTTTACTCATTCATTTCCATTAAATATGTGTATACATATTCTAAAATGAAAAATGTGAGTTCCTGACCACTTGTTCTGAAGCGTATAAAATTGGGAAGGAAGAAAGAACCTAGCAAGTGTTCTTTATATACAATAGTACTTTCTCAAACAATCATTTGAAGAAATCATAATAGAGAGTGAGCTTAGTAACAAAACAATTCTTTATTTTCTGCTTAATCGCATTCACCAATATTATATTTATTCTATTATCTTTTTCAATTAATTGTCACCAGTGGATTTGTTTTTTTTTACTTAATTTTCTTCTGATACAGTTTTGGATTTTTCTCGTTTCAAATTTAAATTGGCGCGAGACAAGATACACAAGCAGTGATGAAAGAAACGTGCGACCTGACGCAAACATGTGCGTTTCCAAAGATAAAAACCAGAAACTCGTGTCTTAGACAATTGGATTTGGTTCCTGTTATAGATGTTCTATGATCTCTTTTGGCAATTCTTCCTGATTTACAACTGCAACTGCATGAAGTCATGGCTTGACTTCAAGTTGCCAAAATACAATAGGTGCACTGTATCTTTTCAACTTATATAAAAATTAAGATATGTTATGGAAATAGGACATGGTCTCCATTCAAAAATTATCATATGTTGGATTATGTACTTGCGTTGCATATAAATCATCAGACTCATTGTATAAATGCCTAACAAGACCTTCGTTTCTCTTCTAAGAAGAACAAGAAAAGATAAATTCCAATTGGAAATTAACTTTTAAGCACTTCCATTTTCAGCACTTCATTACAAACGGGTAAAACCTTAAGGTATATCACGTAAAGAAAAAGAGTTGGGAGGATATCCTATTCCCAGTCAAATCTCCATTTTAAGTTAAAGGTGTGGTTAGGTAGCCCACTAGATAGAAAAGTCCTTCCTTGGAAGGGAACACAAGCAGAAGCAACCGTATGTTTTATAAAAGTAGGTCAAGTTCATGACCAAATAGTCGCTCCATGACTTTCCTTCATTGGCTCGTCCAGCAGTACTCAGCTAACCTTGTACTGCTCTTGCTTCCTCCCAAAATCCCAAAGTCTCGATCGAGCAGAAACTGGAAGTAACAGACCCCCATCTTCTTGGTAATTTCTTTAGGATGCCCGCATCTGACAACAGGGTGGGAAATAAGTATTTGTAAAGCAGTTTGTATCTCAAGAGTTGTTTTTAACTAAAATATGGGATATTTATGGCTAAAAATTATTTCAAACACTCGCAAGTCTCGAATTATACTTTAAACAAGTTTAGTTTTGTCCCCATTAAGTGTATCAAACTTGCGTTAATCCCCTACTGGAACGCTCTATCACTATCATAGTAAGACACAAGTTGGGCATGGATGTCACGATATATAATGGGATTCTAGCAGACAAAGAAAAGACATTTGTCTGCATTAGCGGGTCTTCTGTTATTTTCATGAACCCCACACTACACACACATTGTTCCTTTTTTATTTGAATAAAATACAGAAGATTGATATGGTAATTATGCGACTTAATTTATCAGCCGCTATCTAATATTGTACTTAGTACTTATTATGATAGAGCTTTCTGTTGGCTGTGAAAGAACTCGACTCTTCTCCACGAGATATAGGGAATGTGAGATTGTTCCATTGCGTACATATTAAGTAAAAAAGAAATGAATTTTGTCCGATAGAGATTCTCTTAAGAGTCCCTACACATGGCTAGGTATGCAACAAGTGGTGGCTACTGGCTAGCCATATATAGGCCACTCAGTTTTGTTTGCTGTTCTGTTTGTGTGGTGTGGGACACTTTTTTTCTTTTACTCTCCCAAAAATCACTTCTTCATGACTAAATATGAATCAAATCCACGAGTATCTCTCGTCCTAGGGAACATTTAACGACACTCGAGAATTAAATTGTACCGTGTGAAATTAACTATAATGAAAAGTAATATCTGAAATTACATAATATATATAAAATTTAGATGAAATTGATAAATAATTAATTTTGGAATCGATTGAGAATATATTGTATACATCTAAAAATTATAAACTTCTGTTCATATGATATGAGATGGAAACAAGGACGTCATGAGGAGGTCATGCTTACCATAACACAGAAGACACGTGTGGGCATGTCGTCTGTCCCTAGGAAATACGGTAACAAACAGGGAAACGTGACACGTGTATGATTGGTCCCTCACGTGGGGAATTAGAGGTAGACTTATTTATTATAATACAGTTTCCTTATAGGAGTTGAGGAGAGTGGCAAGTAGATTAAATTTTCTGTGCCTATAAATAAATTATCTAAAATAAAATTTGGTAAAAGGTTACGAGCACAAAAGATTTCGTTCCTAGCAAATGGTAAGGGTGGTGGGTGGGCTCCGCGGACAGGGAGATGGGCCAGGCTTGTCTAGCACTATAGTACAGACGCAATCATATGCCCTTTCTCACTAGTCCCCGTGGAGATCATATCTTTCAGATTTCCCTGTACTCCTATTCCCCACCTCCACTTCCAAGTTCCAACCAAATTTATCAATTTTACGTTAATGAATGTTAGTTATCATAATAAAAAACCAATAGGCCATGATGAGCAAAGCAGTTCCCGCCTTCTATCCTATAATACTAGCTTGTTTCTCATCCTGCGAGCCTACTCGTGTAGTATACAGACCTCATAGGGTAAGCCCGCTTCTTAGGTCACATCACAGTAGATAAAAGCCCAGTAACACCTGACTGGAGTCACTGGACTCTTTACTTTGAGCATCTACGCTTTCCCCATTCAAATAAATTCTTTTCCGTCACCTCGTTACTTCCAACATTCCTAATACTGAAGATATATATTTCTGGTGCCAGAAAATATAAAAGACATTACTTACGTTGATTAAATTAGGCTAATTCCAAAAATTATATAATTAACTCTATTAAATTAAGACAACTAATTTTCTAAATTATATTTTATGAAAGTTTCACTTTTTGGCTATTCATGGTGCAATTTAGACTTTTCAATTTCAAAATAAAAAATATATTCTTTTATTTTTATTATCTATGTATATATATATATGTACATTAATTAAGACTCTTAAACATTTGATTTGGTGGTAAATAAATATACAATATCATTTGATTTAACAAATTTGAATTTTATTTAATAATAAAATAACATAATTTATTTTACTGCATTAGGTGCAATATGTTCCCATTTACAACCTACTCACTAAAAATAAATAAATTTCAACAAAGTAAATATGACATAAAATTCAAACATGGTATTTATGCTACCATAGAAAAGTAAAGCTTATAAAAAATTAACATTATAATACTATATATCCTATTAAAATAGAAGAATAAAGTATATGGCACAAAGAAAAATGAGTTTATAGAACTGGCCAAAAGATATGCCTATGCACAGAGTATCCAGTGCTATTATTAAAATTTTGTTATTTTCAAAACTAAAGAGTATTACAATACTATTATCTAAATATAAAAAGATTAAAAAATCAATTGAAGCTGGAGATTGAAGTTAAGATAATAGGCACAGAAAGAAGTATGAAGTTTTATTTATTAGCCTTCATAAAATCATGCTTTATTTCCAAAAAAACTAAATCAATCACATAAAAATAGTGAGTTAAAGAAGTAAAAGTTAAAGAAAGCAAACTAACTATAGAAAAAAGTAGCTAGCTAATCGATATAATTAGGATCCTTAATAATTCATACCACTTCATCTATGTACAGAAAAATTATTATGTAAATTATACCTAATTCTGCAATAATTATATTAAATGAATATTCAAAACATAATAATCAATAAATAAATGTACCTTTATCATCAAATATTTGTTCGTAAAATTTTCAGTTAAAAGAATAATCTCCAAACCTATATCATTATAAAAAAGACAATATGAGATAATATGACATCCATGTGACTTCCACTATGATAATATATTAAATTGCATCTTTTCAACTAAGATCATCATACAATTTAAAGATATCAAATATGTGTTTGATTCTGATCACCGTACAAAAATGTATGTCCTTTTGTATTATGTCTTGGGTACAACGTAAAAATGATTGCCATAGGTTGTTTTAGCACGGGCCAATAAAAATTGAGTTTCTTAATCATCTTTTTGTCTTAACCTGATAAACATCTCAATATGCTTGATTGTTGACTCTAACATTTTGAAAGTTAAATTCCATCTGATCCAAAAAATAATTTCTTTGTGCACCAAATGCATAGTTGTCATGTACTTTATTTAACTCTTTTTAGTATCATACTCCAACACACTAAACTATTATAAATTGCGACTGTCTTCCCCTTTATCACCTCCAACCCATTTTTCACTATTAAATTTCAGATATACACAAAAAAACACACTATTAAATTTCAGATATACACAAAAAAACACACATGAAATAACCTTCCACGGATTAGCAATTCTCTAATTCATAACTTATTCTTCAAAATTTTCGATCATAATATCATTTATGGTGCAATTGTCCAAATTTATGGTTAAAAGCTTAGTATTGATATTCTAATCCATTAAGCACTCTATCATTACGGTTGTCAATGTTTCACTTATATACAACACCAGTAAATAAATAACCTATCATTTAAAAATATGAATAAATATCAATCATAATAAATAAATAATAAATTAAAGAATATCATTTATCTTATTAGTTGATTGCTTAAAGTTCAGTTATTGTCAATATATTGTCATCATGATATAACTTTTTTTAGTTATCGATCATCTACACTGTTAAGATATATGGTATATATCTATTATTTGATTTTGACATTTTTTGATAATTGGACTTTTAAGATAATGTTAATGAGTTTAAAATTCAAATCAAAGTGAGATAAAATAAAATTTTCTAGCTTAGCAAATTAGACAGAGTTAGAACTCTGTCTAGAGAAGAACTCTTGTGTGGATTACGTTAGTGGATGTAAGGATGTGGAAAATTTGTTAAAGTGAGTGAGACTTATGTGAGTGAGAGATCAGTGTGTGTTGTTCGCAACTGGGTATGGATTTCTTGTTGGTTGCGCTGTGGACGTACTGACAACCGTGAGCTACTTGTCGTTGGTAGTCAATTGGATGGAAGGGTTACTGGGCTAACTTGACGTCGATGCTTATTCCATCTTAGTGCTGCATTTTTTATTAATTAATTGTGCGAAGACACCTTGGTGAAGTGGAGATCAAAAGTTGGATGGGTCTTTAGTGATTCAGGAAACACATTTTGATGTGTGTACGTGTGCAGTCGTGAACTTCTCCATGAATTCATTTTTTGGGTGTGGCTTCAGTTGGATTCAATTGTGGATTAATTTTGGGTATAGTTAGCGTCTCTCTTGTGGTTGTGTTAGTCATTGGATAGTCTTATTATTGCTTTGTCTTAGTTGGGTAATTTAAATTGTGTTTGTGATTGTTGTTGCTACGTATTCTGATGCTCTTGAATGACTTTAAGGAGCTGAATAATCATTGATGACAGTTGTATATTCTCCATCTTTGAACAACAACAATGGGCTAAAAAGTTGTTGTTTTTGTGTAATTCTTAGAGCTGGGTTTTCTTACGCTTTGAACGTCTATTGAAGTTAGGTTTTGCTAATGTATGCGTGAATCTTTGGTAGTTGTTTGTTTAATGTCGATGAAGTGGTAATTTTGGGTTGTTGATTGTGAGTAATTGTGTACGAAAAATTCCAGTAGTTGTCATGAATTTTGCAACTCTGTTGTTTGCAGCGTTTCGTGAAGGAAACGTTATGATTGTTGGTGATTTTCTATTATTGATGAAGCTACATTGTTAAAAAAGTTGTTTTCTTTCTCAAGTACTTTCGTCTATGTTAAATTTTGTTTAATCACTTGCGTTATTTATTTTGTTTCGTTATCATTAACATGATTTGAGAAAATTATTTGTTGATGTTAACATACATATCAATTATAAATAGAAAGAACATAATTGAATATAACATTAAAGTGGTGTGTCAATAATTGACGTACACGTAGATCAATCTAATTTTTAGTTGACCAAGTATAACATTTCATTGTGAATAAATAGAAAATAAATACCAGTAAAAATTTGACTTAACGAATGAGGTGACTTACGTCAGTTCCTCAACTATACTTCAACTTTTTTTTCCTTTCTTTTTGACTATTAAAAAACATAAATGCTCAATTTTTGTATGCTGCAATTCGTTAATAACCCCCCTGTATCCTTACACTTAATCAATGCACCAAATTAGATTACTCAATATCTAAATAATGATGATGATAAACTAGATCAAAACAAATTGACTATTAATTGGAGTTATATTTAATTGCATTATTTTGTCATGATTTTATAAAATTTAGCTTATTAAATTTATATCGGACCAAGTCAAATTAGGACCGAATATAAAAATTATTTTGTCAAAATATGTCTAAATTAAAATTATTAGTTAATAATAGAGTAAAAAGCTGTTAATAATGGTGAGTAGGGCAACACGAGGTTAACTTATTTGAAAGTAATTGGTTAAGTTGAATTCAAAAGGAATAAAAATTTAGATGCTAAAATTTAGGTAAGTTTAAATTTAGACTTTAATTTGATATTTTTGACTCAAAAATCAAGAAAAAATAGTTTAAATAGTCTTAAAAGTCAATCAAATTTTGATCTCAAATTTCAAATTCTGTAAAAATTAAAACTCAAATTTAAATATTCAAACTTAATCAACCTCAAATTCAAACCTCAATAATAAGATTTTGAGGGTAGATTTGAACTTTAGAATGTGAAGACTAGTGACGAGCCACGAAGTGTACGATTTTCTATTATGTCTTCACGTGGGCTCTCGGCTTAATAATAAGATTTACACGTACTGAAGTTAATGAACATAAAGTTCTATCCCTAGTCCCTACCGGCTGGAATTTCTACAGGCAATAGTAGTAGTACAATCACTGCGCACGTCGAAGTCAAGCTATGGGGTTTCTGTTGCAGGGTTTACCTGATTATTAACTAATTGGAGTTGGTGACAATAAATGTGAATAAAAGTTTTAGGCCCATTTTTTGTCACCATCACACTTCCTGCGGCAGAACCTTGCTGGAAACAGAATATTACACATCTAACTTTTTTTTTTTTTTAATTTCGTTTGCTGGGTGATTAAGCTTTGCCAATTCGGGAAATTTAACAACAATCTCTTTGTGTTCTTAACTTGATTGAAAAATGAAAAACCTTTCTTAAATCTACAGTCGGTTGATGACGTTGATGTGTACTCCAATAGTTCTATTTCTTTTTCTTAACCCTGAATTCAACAATTCCGATGTCACATTTTGCCAACATTAAGTCAAACACTCTTCTTTAACACTTTTTTCTTTGGGTTAAATATGCTGGTGCAACATGTCAATTAGATTAGGATCTAGAGGCAGAGGGGTTAATAATTGACATATAACCAACTGCTTTCATCTCCTCCTTTCTTGTGCAAATAAAAGCAAAGAACACAAGACAAGGTGGGAGCTAGAGTCAAGGCTATGACTTTGATTGGTTTCTAAAAGTTGCTTTGCTCATGTTTGTTAAAGAAGACCAAAATGACAGCATTCCAATTCCATTCACAACCTCTACCTTATCATAACTTGTGGAGCTTTGATTTGGGCATTAAGAAATCAAGATCTACAAAATGGCATCCAGGATAACGCCAAGGTTATCAAACGGAATCCCAATTCGAAATATTTGGACTCCTTCCTTAGATTGTTTGACCTCTTGTTTTAGTGAGCAGAATCTAATAAATCCTAGTTTGACAAAAAATAGGAGGATCCAAAAACCTCAATTTGGCACGTGCTCTGCTCAACCCAACCGACCAGCCCTTCCCCAGTTCAATGCTTCTTTGCCTGTTTGAGCGACAAGAGTTTTTGGTAAGTTAAACGTCAAAATTCCACTTATTGGCTATCGATTCGAGACTCCAACGGATCGCTTTACGGTTACGTCGAATTCCAACGATCAAATCAGTACTTCATTTTACCAATGTACCCTTCAAGCGTCATAACTTGGCCTCTTTTGTTTTTTTTTTTTTCTTTCACATAGCGACAACAAACTCAATCCCTTTCGGTTGCCCAAGAAAATCCACAAGGTTGTAGGTGTTTGGATAGGTTTTAGTTATGCAAGAGATTAGTGGCAATTAACGCAATCAATGATCAAATCACGCAAAAATGGTGGTAAAGTCCACACTTTGATAGCACTACACGTGAAACTCTGTAGCCTTTTTTTTTTAATAATAATTTGGCCCACGAAATGATTATCATTCGAGTTCAAGTGCTTGCTTGTGGAATTGAGCTTGTATATAGGCTTTACAAGATTTCCTGATTGCTCACATGCTGGGGATCTTAAAGTCAAAATGATGCATTTCTTGGATCATAAGTAGCGAATGGCCTCCACGAATACTTTTGCGTTTTTACCTATTGCGCAAGTTTCCTTACGCCATCTCCAACTAAAGCACCAAAACATCAAATTTGATATTTTGGTACAATAAATCCATTCCAAAAAAGACACTAAATCTTCACAATAAAATAGTGCAATGAATAGTAACACACTAAATTTGGTATGTTATTATTCATTACACCAAAAATAAAAAAATACAACTTTATCTAATTACTTTTTAACATATTCTTTTTATGTCCTTTTTACAAATTGATTTATTTACATAATTTACTACGTAATTAAATTTAAAATATATATTACTTTACACAAAATATATCATTACAAAGATCTCATTGAGATATTTAAAACGAGA
>JANZXR010000002.1:5070392-5082623 GCA_027575705.1 Erythroxylum echinodendron | reverse complement strand
AAAATTATTGTATAAATATAAATTAATTTAGTTAATAACTAAATTATTGTGGTATATTCTTTGTAAAATTTTGGTGTAGGATTTTGGAATTGAATGATTAGAGTAACACCAAATTTGGTATAAAAAGATTATGAGAATATTCTATTTTACATCAAATTTGGTATAAAATTTTGGTGTAATGGTTGGAGATGGCCTTAAGACACCAATCTTCTTGGACCTTAAGCCAAGAACCAAGAGAAGTTTGTGACCTTCTTTTCTGCCAGTAGGATCACGAGAGGGGGAAGAAAAAGAAGAATATAGAAGTTCCCAGTGGCACTATAGAAAACTTTGGACACTCGATCTCACGAGCACCAAATGTATCATTTTCAGGTTGTTGGGAAATAAGCGCTCTTCTTTTAATCCGTTGCTTGAACTGAAGAAAAGAGACAACCTAAGAAGGAAGGGTTAGTGTTGTCAGCACAAGAATCAAGGGCGTTTTCGGGAAGATCGAAAGTTATCCAATCATTCACCGGCTAAGCCAAGTCAATTGCTTACTGGAAAACCTACACCTGTCAGTACATCCGATTGAAAAAATATTGGGTTTTTAAAAGGGCGGTACAAAGATTCAAATTGAGAGATTAATTAATTCTTGATTTTCAAAAAAAACATTTCTTTTCCTTTGCGTCCAAAACAACAGAACAGCAAGAGTAGCTGCTACTCATCATTTGTCTTAGAGACAACTCTCTCTCTCTCTCTCTCTCTCTCGCAATAAAAACTCAAAGGTCCGGATCAAAGTTAGCAGAGTAAGCAAAGGTCATTTTCGTCATTTAAGCCGTATAAATCCATCCCATCTACTCTTTCAAAAAGAGCTAGGCGAAGCAGGCTAAGAGCCAGAGCCAAACCGAACACTTTACTCACTGTGATTTCATTTCAAATCACACACACAGCTTGTAGTGTAACAGAAAGAGCAAACAAACACTTTTTAAGTTCAGTAGTTTGGTTGTCTTCCCAGTTGTAGTATCTGCAAGGAGAAAAACTGAATAGAAGAAGAAGAGTAATAATAAAAATACGTTTTGTAGAGCAACATGGAGAGGAGTACTCCGGTGAGAAAACCACACACTTCTACTGCAGATCTGCTGACGTGGTCGGAGAATCCGCAGGCTGATTCCCCAGCCGTCGTCTCCGCCCCTCGCTCCCACCAGGTAATCTCGCCTTCACTTTTTCCTTTAGTTGAATTTTTCAAGAAAATTTCCTCGTTTGAATGAATCTTTCACTTGATTGAATGATTTTTAGCCGTCGGATGGGATCAGGAAGGTGGTCTTTGGAGGTCAAGTCACGGATGAGGAGACCGAGAGCTTAAACAAGCGGTGAGATCTGTTTCTTGCTTTTCTTCATCTTTTGGTTCCTTTTTACCTCTCTTTTTTTTTTTTAAAGTGTGGCACCAAATACGATCTAGAATGAACAACTTAACTGATTTCTCTAAAAGAAATGTCTTTTCTTTTTGGTCCATCTTCGTCTCAATTGCTGTTTGTTTGTAACTTGCGGTGTTTTTGACATTGTTATAGCTTCTCTTGTTCTCTTTCACTTGGTTTTAACGGATAAGTGAGAAAAATCTCCTATTAACATTTTTACCAAGTTTGATCCTCTTTGAAACTTTGATCTATCTCTCTTTTTGCTTGGTAAAACTTCTATATATTGGACTTCTTGAAAGAATAAAAGGAAAGATGATCTTTTAGCTCAGATCAGATCTCTAATTTTATTTATAGTTTGTTATCTACTTGATACTGTCGAGTTTTGAGGATAATTATGATTGGTCTCTGTTTAGATGTGTTAGTTCATTACTACTTGTTGGAATCCTATCGACTGAGAAACTTTTCTAATGACATTTTGAGACGATCGTTTTGTCTAATTGTCGTTTTTCAGGGATCATAGCCCTTGCAAAAATTTTTATTATTACTCAGCGTGCGGTTGATTTGAATAAGAACCCATGTCCATGGAGAAATTGTTTCTGAAGTTTAACCATTTATTACTTTCATATGTTTAGTCAGTCGACTTCTATGGTCAGTGCAACGAATCAGTAGTCTGTGGTTATTGAAATTTTCGGATGCTAAACCCAGTGGGGATGAAAAGGTTTATCATTGCCGCACTAGGAAAATTCATTTTGGCTATTCAGCATGTTCTTGTTACTCGGATCGAAGCGTAAAGTTCACTTTGGTTGGGTTTTTCATATTTTGATTTGAAATCGTGGTGGCATTCGTGCTAGAGGAATTACTATTTCATTTAATTTTTGACGACACTTTCATCTTTTGTAGGAAACCTTGTTCAGGTTATAAAATGAAGGAGATGACTGGCAGTGGCATTTTTTCTGGTAAGGGAGAAGATGAAGCATCGGAATCTGATCCTACTCCAAATAGTAAGACAGGAGTGCGAATGTATCAGGTAATTTAGTTGGAGATCAACTCAAAAGTAGTTGGGGTTATGCCATTTCAATTTGAAGTAACTGTAGCTGGTTGTTCTTTCTGGGATTTGCAGCAAGCAATCGCTGGAATCAGTCACATTTCATTTGCTGAAGAAGAGAGCGTTTCACCTAAAAGGCCTACTACTTTGCCCGAGGTAGCTAAGCAGCGTGAGCTGAGCGGGACCTTAGAAAGTGAGTCAGATATGAAGTTACAGAAGCAGCTTTCAGATGCTAAGTGCAAGGAGCTTAGTGGACATAACATCTTTGCGTCCCCTCCTGAAATTTTACCTCGGCCGGCAACTACACGTGCTTTGGCATTGAAAGAAAACATTACACTGGGGGAACATGCTTCTGAGGATGTAAGAATTGCAGCCAAATCTTCTAATATTAGCCTCCATATCTTCTAATATGTGCCTACATCTGCTTTTAAAAAGTTTTAAAATCTACATTTTTATTGATTGGAAAGTAGCTTGAACTTCTCATACTATAATTTCTACATAATAAATGCATAATGCAAACTCTCAAAGATGAGTAATGCATGATAACTACAAAACGAAACTTGAAAAGATTGTGGCAAGAAGTACATGCATCTTGAGAAAATTTTGCCCGTAAATTGCATGCTATTTGTATTTCTATCCATTGGAGCTCTTCTAATTGTAGATGTGGTTGACTTTTACATCCTGTTGCTGGGGACCAGGCATCAAGCGAGGTGATGAAGACAGCGAAGAAAATTTACGACAAGAAGTTCTCGGAGCTATCAGGAAATGATATATTTAAAGGCGATGTCCCTCCATCATCCGCGGAGAAACATCTAAGCACAGCAAAATTGCGAGAGATAAGTGGCAGTAATATCTTTGCTGATGGGAAGGTAGAGGCTCGAGACTACCTAGGCGGCGTACGAAAGCCTCCGGGCGGCGAGAGCACCATTGCCTTGGTTTAACATGTTAGGTTCTGAGACAGACATTTAATCACGGCGTCTCTGGTTTTTTGTGTTGGTGCTACCTAGCAGGGGGATGTGTTTGGGTTTGGGAGATTTATGTTTTGAGTCTTAGCATGCCAAAAAAGTTAATTGGATTGTGTTTGTCCATATGCTGGTGTTTTTTTTTGTTGGCAGTTGAATATTTTATTTTGGTTCCTTGGCACTAAATTGTCATCATTCTTCGTGAAGTAATTAACCCCATTGTGTTATCAGCGTGTGTACGATAAGAAACGGTCTTATGGCTCTTTTTTTGGGGAGAACGAAAGACACTTAAAATGATCTTTATTGTTGTAAGTCATAACTGACTCAAAGAGAATGTTCTAGCATGATTATTTATTAAATAGAAAAATGTTTCAGTTTAATTTGATCGTTTTATTTAATGGTCTTTAAAGGGCATGTGTCATTTAAGGACGTAATTTCAAAAGAAAAAAGATAAATGAGGCGACAGCACAGGTAGGTAAATGGTACATATCTTTTCGTGCACCTTTTGTCCCGGAAACAAAGGCTGTTTCTTTAACAGAAAAAATCGCAAAATAATATAAAAATACCGCAATTTTCTAACTGACGGAAGAAGAAAAGAGCGATAGGTACTAGGGAGTTCAGACCTGGCCAACCAAGAGTTCGTTTTGTCTCCCTAAATAAAAAATTGAATAATTTGTAACTATAAATATATTTCAAGACATACCACTTTTAAACAGTTATGATATCACAAAAATAAAAAAAGAAAATGAATGTGAAAGTTAAAGAAAACGTTTTTATAAGGAAGATGATCTCTTGGAAACAAAGTCAAATGTGGGGTGAGAAAATCAAGGTAATCTGTTTTGATATACAAGATACTATTAACAAACAGATATTTAGATTACAGAATAATTATCAAATATCACTAAATTAAGAATTATTTATTAAACCATTAAAAAGCACAACCAACAAAAACACCAGTCTGTGTCTGCGTTGTTTTAGTTCTGTGTTGCGACTTGCGAGTGAAGGAGTTTTGTGTATAGTGCCGACTCAACTTCATTTCGATGGCGTGAGCGTGAGCAGTCACTCAGTGTAAACAGAGGCCGTACACAAACCTTACAAGTCACAACAAAAACCGTCGGAACAAGAGCACAGACAATGGAACCCAACACCGCCTGCACGCATTCCTTCTCTCTTTCTCTCCTTATTCGCTTTCACTCACACACTAATGCCCCAATTCCCAATGACTCCCGAATGTGAAAAAGTTAATTCCTTTGCCACCCCACTGTAATATACCGTTCTGTTTGTACTCTGCCAAATCATTTTGCCTTTTCCAGCCTACCGGAGTCGATTTCTGACGTGGGGTTTTGGGTTTTTTTTATTAAAGGTGTTGCCTTTCTCTTTCTGTGATTGATATTATGTCTGATACGTTGGTTTCTTCTGTTGCTGTCTTTGTTTTTTGTTGATATATATATGTTTCGTAGGCTTCTGGTTTGTGTTTGATCATGTTTAAACTGGGTGAGAGAGAAAAAAGGGTTATTGAGAGCATGGAGAGGAGTGAGGAGTTGTTGAGCGAAGGCCATAATGTGCCATATCTGAGTTTTCTTCGTCATCAGAAGTCTAAGCCTCTTTTCACTGGCTCTCCTGTGAGTAGAGTTAATATGTTATCGTCTGAGAACTCGCCTTCTTCGAGTTCATTCTCTAATGGCCGTTGCTCACCTGAGGATGGCTTACCTTATACACCTCCTGTGTTCGAGGAGGCTAAGTATCAAAGTCCCTATTACTGGAATGGACTATGTTTGGATTCTAAATCAGTTCATGACTCTTACGGAAAAATAGATGAACTTGGGTTGGCTGAGAATATTTATAGAATCAATATCAGAGAGGAAAGAAACGGTGGCGGTGGCATGAAGATGAAGGGATTTCAGGTGGATCCTGATGGATATGGCATCAGCTTTGATGATGGTTCTGTTGGTGGGTTTCTACAACATAATACTAGAAAATATGGTTTTAACAATGAGGAATTTGGTGTTGGAGGTTGTAAATCCTCTCCTTTTGGTGTTGCTACGAATTCTGAGGATGACATTACGAGTACATTCCATGGTTTTCAGGGTGGATTTGATAAGGGTGTTTGCCATACAATGGGGTCTTTTCCTGCCCAGGATCAGTCTAATCATTTGTGCTGTGGTTTTGAATGGTGCAATAATCAAAACACTAACTTGTTGCATCAGAGAAGGGAACAGGGGAAAATTTGTAGCAGAGGAGTTCGTATATCAAAGCCTTCTGCTAGTAGCCCTTGCCTTAAGGAGGCATTTGTTCGTACACAACATTTCAATACGGATCCTGATGGAGGAACACATACCATGGAGACATCTGGTTGTCCTTGGCTAATACATTCAACGTTAGATGTAAATATTTGCAATCCATTGTCTAAAAGTATGCTATCAAAAGAAAAGGCTACATCAATCCCAAAGAGTGGGGTTCCTCAATCTGTTTTTTCAGTTGAAGGAACTGCCGACACTGAAGCCTTTAACCGAGAGAATGGCTTCGAAACAGGTTTGGGTCATTGCTCCAGTAGAGTACGGAATCAAATTAGATGTGCCAAAAAGAATTGCTTCGGTGATGCCACCATGCAAAACCTACGGGGAGAAAACGTTAAGCTTGATATTTGTGGAGGAATGTGCGAAGACAATCAGAGACTAAGTGGTTTTACCATACTTCCAAATGTCCCTAGTTCCTTGGCTGAGATCCAGGGATACATATACTTAATGGCACAAGATCAAAATGGTTGCAGGTTCTTGCAAAGGATTTTTGATGAGGGAACGAGCCGAGATGTTCAATTAATTTTTGATGAGATAATTGATCATATTGTTGAACTCATGTTGAAGCCATTCGGTAATTATGTAATTCAGAAATTATTGGATGTGTGCAATGAGGAACAAAGATTTCAGATTGTGCTTATGGTTACCAAAGAACCAGGACAGCTTATTAACATCTGCTTAAACACATACGGGTAATGTTAATAGACTTGATAGTTCCATCTTTTTCATTCGTTGAGTTTTCATACTAATGATTTGTCTGTTTCTGTAAAATTTTCCTGACACAATGGTACAGCACAAGAGTGGTGCAGAAATTGATAGAGACTCTCAAGACAAGGCAGCAAATTTCATTAGTAGTACTGGCTCTGAAACCTGGATTTCTTGATCTCACAAAGGATCAAAATGGAAATCATGTGATTCAGCGATGCTTGCAGTGCCTTAGTGATGAAGTTAACAAGGTACAGCCTTTATTTCCTCCTCTGATCATCATGCCAGTCTGTATATCATACAGTGTTTTAGCTCTTGATATGGAGTAAAGCGTTTACCTATCACAAATTTCATTCATTCTCTCTAGCCTGGGTAGCGTTACGCGGGTGGAAATAACTTGCATCTTGTCTTAGCGTGTGTTTCCCTTTTCCTATACTCTCCATTTTAACAAAACATGGTATAGGATCATGTAAGTAGAGAGGATCAAACCCTGTCCTTTAACTAACTTCCATGAACCATTTGAAGTTGAACTAAGGTTGTTTTGATGCTGTGGTGCATTTGAATGAAAGCAAGAATGTGTCGAACTTTTGTCTTAAAAATCATTGGATCCATAAATCTAAACCTATCCTATGGTCAAACAGCGTAATGCTATGTTTTCAGAAATTTTTAGAACTCTTAAGCTGTACCTGGGTCTTGAACATATAAGTTCAAAATCTCTTTTTAGTCTCCGCATAAAACCTGCCAAATTTTGCTGCATGCTATGTTTATCATTTAATCATGTTTTGTAGTTCATATTTGATGCTGCTGCAAAGTTTTGTGTTGAAATTGCAACTCATCGACATGGATGCTGTGTAATGCAACGGTGCATCGCACATTCCAAAGGAAAAAGTCAAGATAGGTTGATAACTGAAATTTCCAACAACGGCCTTCTCCTTGCTCAAGATCCTTTCGGGTAAAGCATCAATGTTTATGTAACTGTTTACAATATTGGTCTTCTACCCTTTATCTGCTGATAAACGATATCGTATCAAATACAGGGCACGTTATATGTTGTCAAGAGACGTGAATTTGTTTTAGTTATTCTTTTACTTTAGGATTTTGTTATTTCTATAGTAGCCAGCTTAGTGCAGCTTGAAAATATATGTTGCTAGGTAGTGCTATTTTGGGTATGGTGGTTTGATCCATGTGATGCATTATAGTGAACCATGCAGCATACTATGATCTGCTTCTTACCTGCTATTTGGGAGGGGTAGCGCATATGATAGGTGTCAAGAATTATAAAGCAAACAAATTAATCTGACATTCACAGAGAGCACTGCCTTCGATATAGAAAACAACTTAATAAATAAGAATGTTAGTTGTAAACAACACTTTTTTGGCATCTCCTTCACCCCTTTGTAGATTCTAATACTGGTGTTGACAAGTATCATTTGCTTTTCGGTTTTTGGTTTTTGTTTTTCCTTCCCCTTCGACTTGCTTCTCTAAAATGACTCATTTCCACTGGCATTCCGGTTTCGCATAAGTTCTGTTGCACTGTGAATGGCCTTTTGTTCCTCTCTGCAAATCTACCAAGACATGCCCTTGTTCAGATGGACTATCGTTGGGCTTTGATCTAGATTATGGAATTCACAAGCATTTCATACTGTAACAAGAATAGACTTTTTATCCTCTGTTTGTGCTTTTATTCATTGACACTAATATTGTTGGTACCTGAATCGTTTAACTCTTTGATTATGAATGCCTAACGTGTTACAGAAACTATGTTGTTCAATTTATTATCGAGCTGAAGAGCCCATCCGCTGTCACGAACTTGCTTACTCAATTTAAAGGGCACTACGTACATCTCTCAACACAGAAATTTAGTAGCCATGTAGTTGAAAAGTGTCTCAAGTATTTTGAAGAAAGCCGAGCTCAAATCATTTGTGAACTCCTCTCAGTGTCACACTTTGAACAACTGTTGCAGGATCCATATGCTAACTACGTCATTCAGTCTGCTCTAGTTGTTACCAAGGTATGAAAACTAAGACCATTACTGTAATAATATGGTGTTACCGTTCCACATTGAAAGAATCCTTTTTCCTGATTTGCGTCTCAAAAGCAGGGTGGTTCTCTTTATTCTTCACTGGTTGAAGCGGTCCGACCTCACATGATGCTGCGCACCAGCCCGTATTGCAAGAGGATTTTCTCGCGAAACCTCTTGAGGAAATGATGTATGTTTACTAAGAAGTGATGGTAGCAACCAATTGATTTCTCTCCACGCATGAGCTTAAAGAATGTACTGTCCAAAGAGAGAATTTGGTTCCACTAGTTTTCATGCAGACGCCACCTGTATTATTTTGTTGTCTTGTTGTTGTCTTGTTCATCTAAACTTCAAATGTACTTATATTTCCTGCAGAAGTAACTTTAAAAATATATGTTTCAGAGTTTTGTTTAGCTTTCATTTCCTTCTTGACTTAAAATTAGCGACTTATTTATATTATAGAAAAACTATAGGAATGCAATACCGAATTTTGATATTTTTAGGAAGTGTATTAGTAAATTTTAAATATGTTAAGAATTAATTTATAAATATTTAATAATACTAAGAGTTTATTTCGTTAAGACTGATATTCAAAATGTATAATTCAATTAGAAAATGATGCTTTGTCTCACTTCTATGGTTATAAAAGCTATAGAGTCTTGTCCAATTCGGAAAGCTTAAGCATACGGTAGGTGAGATTAATTGATTGATTTATATAACTTTAGCTCTCTCTTTTATAAATGGTCCACCAATTAGAAAAGACTGATCTATGGCTCATTGCCTGACCAATCGCCTAGCGGCTGGGTAAAAATCTATAGCTGGCAAAGAATTGATCTCGGGCTTGGGTTTAAGATCCATTTACATGATGCGAGAAATCGAAGAAATGGCTTTGTAATAAGATTTGTGATCACAAGACGGCAATTGGTTTGAGTGTGGACAATAGAAGAAACGGTCATGTGCTTTACTGGCAAAATAAGATAGCAATGGTGATCATAAGATTTGAACGTCAGGGGACTCGTATGTCTTCAAAAACATAGCAAAGACTGAAATAGAACACTCTAAACAACTAGGACGGCCATAAACCACAGGTGGCAAGGATCGAAAGTCTGGACCAGCATTATTTTGTTAGTACACTTGTTTCATTGGTACAACTAGTCCAGGGTATATATATATATATATATATGTGACAAGCTTAGGCAGATTCATCTCCTACAAGCGCGAGGAGCATCTTTTCATAGTCCCCATGTGTGTCCTTGCCAATGGCACGTTCCAGATGAACACTGCTTCTTCGCTGGTACTCTTCTTTTATCATCTTCATATCAACCTCTGCCCTTGTTGCTACAACCCTAGTCAAAGCTCCTTCATCTGTTCCCCGTCTTTCAATTGCCAAGCGAAGAACTTTGGCAAAGTACTTAGCAGGCCTTGTCAGGCACTTAACTGTGGCCCTTAGTAGTGCTAGGAACTCATCCTGAGGCTCAGTTTTCAAGTCCTTCACACAGAACAATATGCATTCAAGCTTATTGGTTTATGATTATAGACCAAAAGGTCACTTTTAAAAGAAAAATGAAATCTTGTTAAAATCATTTTTCGCATTACCTTGTTGATATCATTCCCGAATTCGTTTTTGTACTGATTCAGAGTTGCATTGATCTGAGCTCTGCTCCTGGTGGCCAAAATCCTGATGAGCTCCTCATCATTGTAACTCTTCTTTTCTATCTTATCGCGAATTATCTTAGCCTCCGACTTAGCCAGGCTCATGTTCACCTCATCTCCCTCGTATCGGTATGAACATACAAGAGGAAACAAGAGCTGGGCAACATACACATGAAGCAAAAGCCAATTAGTTGCTTTCTTCTCATAATGACAATTGGGATATTGAATCACTTTGCTCTGGAAAACAATTCCAAGGAAAATATTTTTTATGGCAAAGAACTTCCAAGAACATTTTGTCTATTAAGATAAGTTTTTATATTTACCTTGCAGAAGTCCCCAGTTACATGCTGGGCAACATCCTCTTCCAAGGACTTCTTGTAACGAGCATGGTAAGCCTGCCTTGCCAGAAGTAATTCATGTGATGATCTTGTGCAGGCAATTTCCATTAGAACCTGATTACTTGAAGTAAATTTCTTTGTTGCCACATTAGCCAAAAACGCGTCTCGTTCAGGAGGATCAAGCACCCAAACCATCACTAATCTCTGAAGATCAAAAATTGGATTTGTATGTATAAAATTATCAGTACGTAGTACAAGACATTACCTTGACTAGAGCCATAACCTGATCCACCATGTTTGATACATTTGTCCTTTCCCTTCCTTTTATTATGGCAAGTCCAATGCAATATGTTCACATCATGTTATTGTGTAAAAATACGAAATGCAATAAAAATATGACCTCAAAGTCATTTGTCAGTTCTTTGTCCAATGCCTTGAGGAGATCTTCCCCATGCATCTCCGCATATGTCTCTCGAATTTGCTTGCGTTGCGTAGCATTACGGTGACCCAAGATGGATATGATCAAATCCTCATTGGTCCCCCATCCTGAGATGATGTTTGGACAAATGATTAAACTTCAAAGAATACAAAGGCAGATTCATTTTAAGACGCCATTCAGATTGATAGATCTTAAGCTTGTATGTATATTATCAATCATGGGTCAGCATCCTTTCACACTAGAGATTGTATTATAAGTAGCTGGGAAAAGGAAAGCATCAGTTGATGGCAGTTTGTAAAACCTTTTTCTTCGAAAACATTCCCACTTACAACAAAAGAGAAATTTAACCAAAGTATAACTTTATGTACAAGCGCGCGCGCGCACACACACAAGGAAGAGACCTGCAAACGCTTTCCTGAGCTGTTCGCAGTCATCAGCCACAGAGGGTACTTGCTGTGGAAGTATAAGAGTGGACATTGCCTCCTTGTTTCGATCTGTTTCCCCCTCTGAACCCGGAAGGACTCACTGAATCGTGTAAGGAAAATGGTAACTTTCCTGGCTCATTATAATGGTAACGAAGGACCGCAAGTGTAGGTCTCGCGATTTGTTGGAGTTAGAATAGCCACTGGGGCCTCCACAAATTGCCACGTGGCATTCTTGATTACATTACCTCCTCCATCTTAGCATAAGTAATCGCTATTAACTCTCTATTTTATTATATGGGTAAAAAAATAATTAATAATGATTACTAGAAAGGAAAGCTTAGATGATCAGTGTGCTGTTGTACTGTCAAATATCAAAAGATAAGATTATATGCCTGGATAAAGGCTAGCATAATCATATTTGGCCCTTCTCTTGATAAAGTCGGCAAAGAAAATCACTTTGAAGTTTGCTTTAGAGTTGAGTGCTTAGATTAGACTAGCAGAGTATTACTGCGCGATGTGCAGTAATAATGCCCAGTTAATATAGTTTTTGAAAAGTAGAAAATTTAAATATCTTAGGGAAATTTTGTAAGGAACATTTAAATATATTATATTGAAAATATAAAAGGTAGAATATAAAAATGTCAAATATTTTGTTATTGATAATTTATTAGATAGTTAAAAACATTGACGGTTTATTATGAAGTGAAAAATCTTAATTAATTGTTGTTTAAGTATAAGACGAAAGGAAAATGAGAGGAAGGCTAATAATAACAAGTATATATATTAATTAATATATGTATATATATCACACTGTCCTTTAGCTGAAAAAAGAAGTATATCATGCATCACTTCAGCCCACTCAAAAGAAAATCTGGAGATCCCAAGCATATGCAATAATCGGCTCCACACCGCTTTGGTATAGGTACACTCAAAAAACAGATGGTTCCTGGATTCAT
>JANZXR010000002.1:5029429-5048070 GCA_027575705.1 Erythroxylum echinodendron | reverse complement strand
TATTGATGATATATTGGTCTATTCTAAAAGTGATAAAGAGCATGAAGAGCATTTAAGGATTGCATTAAAGACATTGAATTTGATACATGCAAGTTTTGGATAAAGGAAGTAGTGTTTCTTGGACATGTGATTTTAGAAAAAGGGGTACATGTGGATCCAAGAAAAATAGAAGTTGTGGTAAAATGGGAAGAACCCAAGAATGTAGCAGAAGTGAGGAGTTTCTTGGGATTAGCTAGTTATTACAGACGATTTGTAGAAGCCTTTTCCATTATAGCTGCTCCACTCACAACATTGACAAGGAAGAATAAAAAATTTATATGGACAGATGAATGTCAGAAGAGTTTTGAGGAACTTAAGAAGAAACTCACCACTGCACCAATTTTGGCCTTACCCTCTGGTGGTGATGGATATACAGTTTATAATGATGCTTCGAGGAAAGGACTAGGGTGTGTGTTGATGCAAGGAGATAAAGTGATCGCGTATGCTTCCAGACAACTAAAACCCTATGAAATGAACTATCCCACGCATGACTGAGCATTGGCTGCTATAGTCTTTGCATTGAAAATATGGAGACATTATTTATATGGAGTCACCACCAGGATTTTTACAGATCATAAGAGTCTTAAGTATTTGATGAGTCAAAAAGAGCTGAATTTGAGGTAAAGAAGGTGGTTGAATTATTAAAAGACTATGACGTGATGATAGACTACCACCCAGGGAAAGCAAATATAGTGGAAGATGCACTGAGTAGGAAATCTACTATGGCTTATATGAAGACTACATATTTACCTTTGTTGAAGGAGTTGGCTAAGCTTAAGGTGAAGTTGAGCCAAGGTAAATTCGGTGGTTTATTGGCTAATTTTAGAGTAAAGCCAGTATTGAAGGAAAAGATAAAAGAATTACAGGAACAAGATGAATATTTAAGTAGTCTTAGGGAAGAAATTAAAAATGGTAAGTCTTCGGAAATAGAAGTGAGAGAAGACAGATTGATAGTGGTAGGTAACAGATTATGCATTCCGGATATGCAAGAGTTAAAGGATAAAATATTGGATGAGGCGCACAATACTCCATATGCAATGCATCCGGGAAGCATGAGAATGTACAGAGATTTGAAAGAATACTTTTGGTGGCGAGGAATGAAGAAAGATATTGCTGAGTATGCTGGAAAATACTTGGTATGTCAACAAGTCAAAGCAGAACATCAAGCACTTGCTGGCAAGCTTAAACCCTTATCTATTCCTGAATGGAAATGGGAAAAGATTACTATGGATTTCTTAATGGGATTATCGAGGACCAGCAGGAAGTATGATGCAATATGGGTGATCATGGATAGACTAACCAAGTCGACGCACTTCTTGCCTATCAGATACACAGATTCTTTGAATGTCTTGGCTAAGAAATACATAGATGGAATAATCAGACTTTATAGGATTCTAAGTTATATAGTCTCTGATAGAGATCCTAGATTTACCTTGAGATTTTGGGAAAGTTTACAAGAAGCTTTGGGAACCAAACTACATTTTAGTACAGCCTTTCATTCCCAGATGAATGGACAATCTAAGAGGACGATAAGGACATTAGAGGCAATGTTAAGAGCTTGTGTAATGGACTTCAAAGGTTCATGGGATGAGCATCTACCTTTGATTGAGTTTGCTTATAATAATTCTTATCATTATGGAATTCAAATGGCACCTTATAAAGCTTTGTATGGTAGGAGGTGCAGAACTTCTATCTGTTGGGACAAGGAAGGTGAAAGGAAACTTCTATTAAGCTATTTTTGGTCTTATACGATGTCGTTGCATTGAAGGAGCTTTGCTCATTGTCGTTTTATGATTGCGAACAAACGTTTTGTATTATTTCATTTATTAATTCCATTTTAACTTTTCAAAAAAAAACACGCTTCTCACCTCAACTACTGTGCATTTCAACCTCTGCCTAATGACAGTGTGTTGCTCCTTATTTTAATCCACCTGCTGCATGCGTTTTCTTTATACTTGTTGCCGTTTAGCTCCTTGCTCACCATGCAGAGCTGCCGTTTTGTTCAACATGCTTCCACTTGCTGTATGTAGACTGTCAAAAAGGGCCCGATCTAATTTTAACCCAGGTTGATCGGGCCACAGGCTGATCATAGTAGGCCAGACCGAGCTATGGGCTGGGCTTAGGCATCCCCTATTAACATCCCTAGCTGCATGCATCCATCATCCAGCCGAAAACCTCTTAATTCTTTCGTTATTTTCCATAAAATTGACATTGCATGGGGCTATCATATGCAATTTCTATGTATGTGCATGTTGATTTCCAACAGCCCTCTTCCATAGGTTTTATGCTTTATCCTATTCTTTTATGCTTTATCTTGTCTTCTCTTGCTCTTATCTTCTTCTGCTTGCTCCAAGAAGACAAGTAAATGTGAATCTTCAAAAAACGGCCCCAAATATAGTGATTTTGACCCACTTTAGCTACATCATTTTCAAATTATGCCTAAAACCACATATGAGTCAAAGTGAATATCTTAAGCAATTTCAAGTCATTAATCACTAAGTGTTATGGAATAATTATACAATCAATTAAACATATATCAATTTCCCACACACTTAACTTTTGGCCATCATCGGGCAAAACATTAAAATTAAGCTCAAAGACCCAAAAACATTTACTTAATTCTCATATGTTCCAATAATATATAATCATAAACAAAGATAAACAACCTTCAAAAATCATAGCAAGGACTTAATATCCCAAGCTTTTACTCATGATCAATCAACATTCAATACCTTTTAAAACTGACCAATCTAGTGGTAAACATGGAAAATGTGTTTAAAGACCTGTTAATAATAGTTGTCTTTAAATTGTTATACTTTGATAAATAAATTAAAATTTAAATAATTCAAAGAACTCTTATTTGTTGATGATAAAAACTAATAATTAAAAAATTCAATTAGGTTTTGGTTTGGTTTTCAAGTTTTTAGTTCGATTTGCTTTAATAATTCTTGTTATTAAAAATCGATCAATTTGTTAATTAATGGTTAATTTTCATAAATTAATAAGTTCTTATAAACTAAAATAAATTAATTAATTTTCATTTAATAATCTCTTTTTTCAATAATCTTCAAATTCTTGTGTAGAGAATCTCTTTCTATCATATTTCAAATTCTTTAATTTTATTTAATATTTAGCTAATTTTATTATGGTCTAATATTGGTTGAACCTTTTAAACCTTAAATTTCTTATCTTACTAGTTTAACAACCGACGGTTTGGTTGTTAAACATTGAAGAATAATTTAAATGATTTCAAATAAGTTTTTATTTTTTTAAAGTGAGATAATTGATTAATAATAAAATTATAATTGATATTACACTACATAGAGACAGATTTGATACAGCTTTAGACTAAGTTGAGGATATAAAAATAAACTTTAAGTACTAATACACAGCTAATGTAACCCATAAAAATAAACTTCCAAGTACTAATACATAACTAATGTAAGTAATGCAGAAAGCATTGATGCTTGCTCCCGTTTTTGTAGAAGTTGCTACATGGACATTTTACCAGTGTCATTAGCCATTACCTCCTATCCTGACTTCTATCTGTCAGATATTTTCCTACAAAGTGGACAATAATTAATTACATTTTAACATTTTTGATAAATTTACGATTAAGCGAATCGCATTTGATTCGAATAAAGGTTATAAAGTAACTCAATAAAGTATATGAATTAACGGGCTAAAATTTAGCAACAAAAATGAACTCCAATCAATGTGGACCGGACCTATATATGGGGAGGCCCTATATGGAAGCTATATATATAAGTTAAGGTCCTTTGTAGTTGCTTAAGTAATTCATAAACATAAAGTTATTCTGACCCATTCAGAGGTTCACATGTTAAGAAGACTACATAAAGACGTTAACCACGTCTCGGTGAGCAGATCCCATGAAGGTCCTAGAGGATTTGCGCTTATTATGGCTTCAGAAAGCTCGTTGGAACATTATGAAACCAAAATTAGGTATTTCTACATTTCTTCATTATTTTCCTTTCTCGTTCGATCCAGAATACGTAACTAAGGCTCTTGTTACATGCTACACTGTCCCATCGAGGAGTGCAGTCTTTGGTATCTCCAATAGTTTCTTCTATCCTCAGTGGGTTGAGTAGCTCACAAAGTTGAGCTGGTGTATCAATGGAGTTCCACAAGTCCCTCTACCAGTTAATTCCAAAGGGTTCAGAGTAACTAACAAATTTGTCTTTAAAATTGACATCCATACAGATGTTAGGCGTCTTCCCATAACACTCATTCGTTTCCTGAAAAACATACTAGTTTGAATACCCTAAAAGAAAAGTTGTATTGTCACTACAACAGATAGGCTTATTGGCAACAAAACCAAACGTTGCCAAATATTAAAACATCTTCGCAAATACTAATTTGTGATGAAAAATAATTGTTACCCTAATGGTCGCTAAATCCCGGTAGCAAAATAATATAGTGTTGTTTTCTTGAAATCGTCGTAAAAAGGTTTTGGATACACAATAATTTCATCAGTAAAACACATAACCAACGAGAATGAAGAACGTCATACATAATATTTTGCAACATATATGTTTCGTAGATAAAAGTTTTTATCTACTAAAGCGTAGTCGTCGGTAATTATTTTTAGTGACGATTTTCTTTTATAGAAAAATAGTTTTAGCTACTAATTATTTGTTGTAGGTAAATGTTTTTAGAGACGTTCTTGTAAATGTAGGTAACAACATTTTGTGACGATTTTTTTAATAGCTAATATTTTTTAGTGACGATTTTGTTTTTGTAGTAGAATAGTTTTAGCTACTAATTTCTTATTGTAGGTAAAAAAATTTAGAGACGTTCTTGCAAACGAAGGTAATAACACTTTGTGATGATATTGTTTTGGTAGCTAATACTTTTTTATGACAAAAATTTTATTTAATTTAAATTTTATTATAATTGTTAAAAACAAATATATTTTAATTTATTACAATTTTTAAGAAAAATTGAAATATAAATTAGTTACATTTTATAATTAATGTTGGTGACATATTTTTTAAATAATAATAAATTCAAATAAAATAAACTTTAAAAATGGAATGCATTTTACATAAAAAATATTTACAAGTCATATACAAACTAAGACTCCTCAGCGTCGTCACTACTACTGACATAGTTTGAGCCTAGTAATTGATTGACTATCTTTTTAAGCTTGTTCACTTCTTTTACATTACGATCTAACTTCTCTTCCATACATTGTAACTTAGTCTTTAGTGCCTATTTCTCCTCTTGAAGTGCCGTGACTTATGCTGGTCGTGACGAAGATGCACCAACAAGTACCCAAGACTTTTGATATAGCTCAATCTTGTACCAAGGACATTGTTGCAAATGTCATCAACATTGGGATGATTCCCTTCAGACAATGATATCTGCAACAACTCCTGCATCTTGTCCTACAATTTAAAGTACAAAATCGAGTTAACTAAAAAATTATTACTTAGTATTACATAGAAAAATAAATTATAATATTAATTTGCTTGTACTTACATAATTACTTTGTGTCTCTTGATAGTTCCAGCTTTGACCTTCCTTGTAGTGTGTTAGCTTGTAAAGTATGATCCTATCACACTCTTGTTCTCGGAGTTATGTTTGACTCTATTATATGAATTTAAAAAATTAGAAGATAATAGAATTTATTGTATTAAGAAATAGAATAATAAGTTGAAAACATTACACTTACAAATTCTTGTTAGACGACAATAAATGGTTTGGAGCTGGTGTTATGAGGAGTCTTCATTTTTGCTCTGTTCAGTTTGGCTTTCTTAAACTTTTTCTAAATTAAGAGAAGTAGTCATGAAATGTATAAACAAAATTAATGGAAGCAAATATGAAGAGAAAAAAACAAACGTGAACCTTCGCTGAGGCTCAATAATCACACATTTCACTCCAATTTCCTATATCCACCCATTCCGGAACATGTCTTCATGCCTGTCCATCAAAAGGGAAAGACTAGTAATATTTATGAAGTTTATATCGATGATCCTTCATCCTTTGTTTCAATAGTGAACTAACACGGCTTGAACCCTCAGGCTTGTCGTATTAATGATATTGAGCTTCATCTGTGAAGAATATGTATAAGTTAAGTTAATGCTTTTGTTAAGTAAAATCACAATATATATAATCAAATGAATTGAAATATTACCGAAACTTTGTCCAAAGTATTTTGGAGCAAGTTTTCTTCCTTCAATTGCTTGATATGCTGAACACAAGGCAATTCATTTCTCACAACGACGCCCAACTCACTGGACAATTTTGCAAGTTGGATCTTATCCAGAGGGCGACATTGCGTAGGGTCAATGGTCACAGACAACTTGTTATTCATTGCAACATTCATTCATTGCAACTCAGCTTCTTTTGTGATACATCTACCTCATTTTCTAATGCCAGTATTGGAATCTAAAAACAAAAAAAAATCATAATAAGAAAACACGCTAAATATGTAATGAGTAATTTCAGCATTAATGTAAATATGTTTGGTCATCAATAATAGACTTAAAGATCCCTCATTACTAACAGATGATGTTGGTAAAAGTTGTTAGTGACTGTCTTCATTCGAGGATGCAATTGTTGGTTGTTGAACAAAGGGGTTGGATTAAGTTGGTTGTTGTGTGAGAGGAACTTCTTCGGTCGTTACAACCCTCTTTCCTTTATATCTACCAGCTGCTATTATATTGAACCTGTGTAAAATGAAATATGAGCATAACATATAATCTTAACTCAAGCATCAATTTTCCACATGAATGTAAGGAGATCAGTAGTCAAATACTAAACATTTGGTATAATATTCTGCAAAAACATAAGTGAAACATTAAAAATATGCATATAGGCATCATAAATTAACATAAGTAAAATATCAACAACATAATGCAATTATAAACATAACATTTCAAACAATAGAAACAATTTATTTACATTCAATTATCATGATCAAGATTTTCAAAATCATCATCATTAAGTACATTATCGTTGGATTCTTCATCATTAATATATTCGAGTAAAGTATCGTCATTGTCATTTAAGTCATCTTGAGTATAGTCTTCTTCTGTTTGTTAGATAGGATGAGCTTAGACTTCATTTAGTTGAACTATGTTGGGCTTGACATCTCTCCTATGGAATGATGATATATCTACATCGTCTACTGGAATGCCTTCGTTATTGAATTCCAATCCAATATCTTGATAGACTTTATCTGCATCTTTATCCAATTGACCAATATCCCTTTCACAAAAATCAAAGACATTACTTTGTTGAAACTTTTAAACAACCTTCCAATTGCTACTCAATACAGTATCGTTGACGTAGAAAACTTATTTGATTTGACTTGCAAAGATAAAAGGATCATTATCATACCATGTCTTACTAATATTTATGTTAGTAATATGCTCATTCACTTCCATGTTAGCTAGATCAAACCATTTGCATTTAAGTGTAACAATATTATTTCAGAGATGACACTATAGAAGTTAATGATTTCATCATCATGACATCCTTCAATGATAACCCCACCATTTTGACTTATAACTCGACTATCTTGATCTTGTATATGAAATATCACCCTATTAACAATGCAACCTGTGTATTTCTTCCCATAAATATAAGGCCCACATGTCAAACTATATAATGTCATTGTTGCTTCTTGCACGTTACAGTTATGTAACCATATCACCTATACGACAAATACACAAGTAGCTTGACTTAGTTTACAGAAGAATAGGTGCAAAACCAAAGTGTACAATCCCATTAGCATATAGGAATATACATGTGTAAATGGTTTAAATCTTTTAATATTAAGCTCATCTTTCTGAGCCAATCATCCGAAAACACTACAAAACACGACAATATCAAGCAAATGCTAGCTGCTAATTTGTTTTTTCCTTTTCTCTTCCCAAAAAGATAATCAAGGTTTATGGTTGGAAACTATAATTGTGGTATAGTGTTGAACAAAAATTGTGGTATAGTGTTCTTCCACAAATAGTGTCAACCATAGTCCCCTATTATAACTTCGCTGATAACTATCAGCTAGTTAAAAGTAAAAGGCTAGAAATAGCTGAAAGAATAATTAAACAAAATTATTGATTAATATCATGATTAATCAATACAATTAATCTAACCCTAGAATTGTAACATACTAAAATCATGAATTGAATGAACAAATCCTAGAAATTGAGGAATAATTGAGTCCATTGTTGTTTTTTGTGAAGCGAAGTGGCAGAAATGCAGAGGAGTGACTACTGCTATTCCAAACTTGATTAGAAAAACTGGTACAGTTCTCAGTGAGGTGACTATATTTAAAGTTGGCTAGCGGTAGGGCTTCCTGAGCACTAAAAACTATGGGCCAAGCCTACCCATCATAGCAAGCCCATGAACATAGGCTCAATGACACGTTAGAGAGAATTACCAAGCCTAATTATCTTGACATCCAATTAATCGGGGTTTATTGTTTATTATGCTAGTCCAACAAATTAATGATTAAAATTTTATCATTCTCCCACTTGGAAAGCATAACTAACATCAATGAACAACAGAAACAAATCCCCATATTAATTTAACAATATGTGGCCACAATAGGATGTTAAAGTAGAGGCAACAATCTCTCAATTATAAGTCCATAATAAGGTTGTAAGTATCTCAACAGTATAGAAATCAGACCTGATAGGAGTACTGATATCATATATGCAGGATACCCATACCTCAATGACCTAAACAGAATGTCATAAGGAAATGTACACAAAGTGGTGATCTGTTTGTGCAATTCCAAACAAAATGGCCTAAGCATCCACCCAAGATGCCAACTGAGAGTTAACAAAATATCTCATAACAACAAAATGAGTTTGGGTACAAAATGTCTCCAACAAAATGCCATATATATATACAAACATTTAAATGTATATACGCAGTATATTAATAAAGTATATGGCAATAAGAATAATAGCAACAATTATAATCAAAAGTCTATAAACTGAATAATAAAATAGTCAAACATAATATTGCTTTCAAAAATAACATAAAAGGCATACTCCCACTAATCCAAGGCATCAAAGGATCTAAATAAACCCATACGGGTTACATAATTCACAAAAGCCTTAACAATCAAGCCTTTAGTTAGAGGATCTGCCACCATAAGATCGGTGGGTATATGCTCTATATGGGTCTGAAACTCTTTAACCTTCTCTCTAACAAACATATACTTTGTATCAAAATGCTTCAAATGCTTGGAGTTCTTGCATATTTGAGAGAAGCTCACCACAGCAGAGTTATCACAATATATGGTTTGAGGTTTGGATACACTCTCCACAAGATGAAGCTCAGAAATGATATTCCTCAACCATATTGCATGTCTAGTTGCTTTGTAATAGGCCACATACTCTGCCTCCATAGTTGAAGTTGTTGTAAGTGTTTGTTTAACACTTTTCCAAGATACAGCTCCTCCAACAAGTATAAAGATATATCCTGATGTGGATTTGCGATCATCAAGGCAGCCACTATAATCAGAATCAGAATAACCTATCACCTTAAGGTGATCAGACATCTTGTAAGTGAGCGTGTAATCTTTAGTACCTTGTAGATACCTCAGAACTTGTTTCACAACTTGCCAATGACCTACACCAGGGTTGCTAAAGTATCTCCCAAACATACCAACAACAAAAGCGATATCCAGACATATACAAACTTGAGCATACATAAGATTGCCAATAGCAGAAGCATATGGGAACTTTTCCATCTCTGACTTATCTTTGTCATTTTGAAGACACTGGCTATTCAAGAGTTTGCCGCCCTTTTGTATGGGTGCACTACAAGGATTACAAGTCTTTATGTTGAATCTATTCAAGATCCTTTCAATATACCTTTTCTGAGGCAAACCAAGAATACCACGAGATCTATCACGGTGAATTTCAATGCCAAGAACAAAAGAAGCACCACCAAGATCTTTCATATCAAAATGAGCTGTCAACATTTGTTTAGTCTCAGAAGAAAATCCAGATCATTACTGGCTAAAAGAATATCATCAACATATAAGACAAGAATAATGAACTTTCTCCCACTATTTTTCAAGTAAATGTATTGATCAACAACATTTTCTTTGAAGCCAAGGGAGCAAATTATTTGGTCAAACTTTAAGTACCATTATCTGGAGGCTTGTTTTATCCCATAAATCGATTTTCTCAATTTGCATACTATGTGTTCCTTACCTTTCTCAACAAAACCAGCAAGCTAATTCATGAATACATCTTCATACAAATCACCATTTAGGAAAGCAGTTTTCACATCCATTTGATGGAGCTCCAAATGAAAATGAGCAACAAAATCCATCACAATATGTAATGAATCTTTAATTGAGACCGGAGAAAAAGTCTCATTATAGTTTATACCTTCTCTCTGGTTATACCCCTTTGCAACAAGTCTGGCTTTGTACCTTTCTATCTCACCTCTAGCATCACGTTTAGTCTTAAAGACTCATTTACACCCAACAGTTTTACAACCACTGGGTAATTCCACCAAATCCCAAATGCCATTCATACTCATAGAAGCCAACTCATCTTCCATGGCTACTAACCATTGTGAACTACGAGGACAAGAAATGACATCCTGAAAAGAAATAGGATTTAAGTCTTCAACTAAATTGAATTCATGCTCCTCCAAGTAAACATAATAGTCTCAAAATTTAGAAGACTCAGTGGATCTAGGAATCCTTTCAGATATCCTAGGTGGAACTACAACCACGTCTGGGACTTGAGTATCAATGCCAACTTGTTGAGGAATTTCAACATCATTTGTTGGATCAGCAACATCATTATGAATCAGAGGAAACTGAATTGCCTTAGGATGAAATATAAAAGGCATATAAACAATAACACGATCCTCTCTGAAATCAACAACACAAGACTCATGTCTTTCATTATGTTCGATGTCCCCTTCAAAATAGACAGCCGATCTAATTCAATAACTCTAGTAATGTGATTGGGACAATAGAATCTTGAACTTCTTGAGTCAGTACAATAACCAATAAAGTAACATGAAATAGTTCTAGTATAAAGCTTCTTCAGCTAAGGATTATAAATCCTTACCTCAGCCTTACAGCCCAAACACGGAAATATTTCAAATTGGGCTTCTTTCTTGATATAAGCTCAAAATAAGTCTTAATTTGGTATAGATTTACTAGGCATATGATTGAGAACATAAATAGCAGTCCTCAAAGTGTCTCCCCACAAGAACTCTGATAAGGTGGAGTGACTTAGCATGCACCTAACTATGTTCATGAGAGTACGATTTCTTCTCTCCGCAATCCCATTTTGTTGAGGAGTGCCAGGCATGGTATATTGCGCTTCAATTACATATTCCTGCAAGTATTTAGCAAAAAGACCAGGGTTTCTACTAGTTTCATCGACTATAATACTCACCACCTCTATCAGATCTTACACATTTAATCTGCTTCCCAAGTTTCAATTCAATAAAATTTTTCAGTGATTTAAAAGCATCCAAGGATTCAAATTTCTCACGCAACAATTCAATCCAACCATACCGAGAAAAATCATCAATGAAGGTGGTGAAGTACCTATAGCCTCCTATGGTAATAGGAGTAATGGGTCCACAAATGTCTGTGTGAATTATCTGTAATGGTTCCTCCTTCCTAGTCATTTTCTGCTTTCTTACTTTAGCTATAAACTTTCCTTTTATGCAATCAACACAAGTGTCAAAATCAGAGAAATCTAGATCATGTAAAGAATAATTAAACGAAATTACTGATTAAAAGTTACCTTTACTAAAATATCATAAATCTATTATGTAGTTTGTATCACATGTAAAATTTAGAATTTAAAGTAGAATAGACATGACTATATTCTTGATGTATAGAAATATAGTATTATTTATATTGGGCTATATTACTATTAATGGAAATGAGTAAAAGTAAAATACTCTTGAAGACTTTTCATCAAATAGTTACGAAGCTTTGATGAGAGAAGCATTAAAGGTCATTGGGAAGATAGACATAAACAAATAACAAAGACAAATAGTAAATCGTCTTAAAAACATAATCATAAACACAACTCATATATCAAATGCATAATCAAGAACTCACAATAAACACATAAAGGTATAAGTTAACCTTAGCACAACTTCGTTGATGAAAATAGAACAAAAGATCAGTTAACAATGGTTCTTCGACGGTGATGACCACAATACAGAACATAAACAGAAGAGAGGATTTTGATAAATGTTGACGGTTTGAACGAGAATGAAGTAGCCTTTTATGTTTTTGTCTTTGAAAACCTAATACGAAACGATGCCATTTTTCTTGTTTAGGTAAACGATATCGTTTATTTTTTTTGTAGCTGTTTAGAAGTAGTATTAATTAATTTGCTACAATCTATTGTATTTGGTGGATAAACGTCAGATGTAGCGACCAATACATGGTTCGTCGTCCAAGCCCACCGGTTTATAAATAATTTATAATAAATTTATTTTCCTATTCCAAATAAAACATAATTTGAATTAAAAATTAAATTATTCAACTGAAAATTATTTGCAAATTAATTTGTTGACCGTTCAAATAAATTATAATTGACTTATGATTTTCAAAAGTTATACATTCTGATTATTATAATTTCAAAAAATTATACATTTTAATAATTGTAGTTTAGAAAAGCTAAATTATAATAATATAACAAGACATTGTAATATAATTGGAAAACTATTTCTAACAAATTAAAATTAAAGATTAGCCATTCCTAAAAATTAAGCAAATGAAGAACAATTGCATATATAAGAGAGAAGATTAATTTAACATTTTGTATGATGTATTAGGACTACCTCATATATATTAATCAATTAAGAAAATTAAGAAAGTAAAGAGATTACTTCAGTTTTGGGCGACGATGTGAAAATTTGGTAGCAAATTGTCTACTATTTGCAACTAAGTATGGTAATTGGTCGCCAAAATGATCTTCTGCAACTAAAATTACTTCGTAAAATTACTTCGTCACAAAAACCGTCGGGTATTTAAATTAAATGTATCTTTTTATACAAATAATAAGGTTAATGGTAGATTAAGGTCTAAAGGGTATAATGTTGTCATGTTAGTGATGAATTTGGTTTAAATGAAGTGTGGTTTGCAATCCTTATTAATTCAACTAATAACAAAAAGAAGATACAAATTTTTAAAAATTTTCCCATTTTATTTTGTTTATCCACCGAATTAAAAATAAAGATTAGTAATTCCTAAAAATTAAGCAAATCAAGAACAACTCCATATGTAAGTGTAAAAGACAAATTTTTCTTTTTGTTATTGGTAATAGGGAAAACTCATATATGTTAGTCAATTAAGAAAATTAAGAATGAGAAGACAATGCTTGGGTTTTGGCGATGATGTGTATAATTGGTAGCGAAATTGGAGTGACAGGCGACAATAGTTTTGACTGTCGAAAAAAGGTAAAAGGATTAGTATTGGCAATGGTTTATCAACTTGGTAGCAAAATGTTGTACAATTTGCGACGCTATTTTATTTTCTTAGCAAACGTTTAACATTTGGTGACTAAATGTAGATTTGTCCCCAAATATACCGGATGAGAAAAGTTAAATAGACGATAGGACTACGTCATTCGTGGGACGACAAATGACATCGTCCTAGCGATTGTTTAAACACATACGCCAGTCCATCCCTTCTTTCCCCCCGAATAGACGACAACTCCTGAATGAGTCTGTTTTTTCAAAATGCTAAAGTTGCCCTATCTTCTCCTCTATCTTGGACAATAACAAAGAATCTTCTCTGTGCGCTTTCCCTCTTCATTTGTTGAGTTGTGTTGATTGGATATGTTGTTATGTTATTGAAGTCAAAAATAGTATGCCATGTTCGTGTTATGTTTTGAGTTTCTTTTTGATTTTTTTGCAGTTATTGGTAATGATAATGGTTAAATTATGTATTATTTGTTTTGTTGTTGTTGAAGAAAGGGAAAACAGACGATAGTTTTATGTTCCTGAGTTGAATTTACTTGCCCATAAGGTGTTTGACAAAAGTCCTGAACGAGTTTTAAGTTTATAAATGTTGTGATCTTTTGTAATAATGGTATATAAATGTTCATGTTCTGTTCAGTGAATTAGCCTTTACGTTTCTTTCTTCTCTCTTTTTCTGTTAATGTTTTTGTGGTTTCATTAAATTTAAATGGTTGTGGCTTCCATTTAACTTGTGTTGTTGAGTCTGCTTTGCATTTAAGTTGCTATTTCATTTCATCAGTTTCATGTCCTATTCTTCTACAGTGGCATTATGTGTTGCCTATTTTGTGGTATCTATATCGATGCAGTGTTCTAGTGATAAATGTAACGTGTTGATGTTCTAATGATGAATATTTTTAAGTCCATCAAGGAGTTCAATGACCTTAGTATGAGACTGAAAATGGAAACAATCTTCATTACTGTAAATCTTCGACGAAGCATGGTTTTTGTTTAAGTCATTTACGCTTAAGTGAAGCAACGATATCTGCAGTTGCTATTGATAGAATTTTAATCATTAATTTGGTGGACTAGCATAATAAACAATAAACCTCGATTAATTAGATGTCAAGATAATTGGGCTTGGTAATTCTCTCTAACGTGTCATTGGGCCTGTTTTCATGGGCACGCTATCATAGGTAGGCTTGGCCCATGATTTGCAGTGCACAGGAGGCCCTATTGCTAGCTAACCTTAAATACAGTCACCTTATTGAGAACTGTATGGGTTTTTCTAATCAGGTTTGGAATAGCAGTAGTCAATCTTCTGTGTTTATGTCACTTCGCTTCACAGAAAACAACAACGGACTCAATTATTCCTCAATTTCCAGGTATTTGTTCAGTCAATCCATGAATCTAGAATATTGCAATTCTAGGGTTAGATTAAATGTATTGATTAATTATGATATTAATCAATAATTTTGTTTAATTATTCTTTCAATTGTTATCAGAGCCTAATAACCCTAATTATGACTGCTAATTTTTTGGGTAATTTTTAGAGTCCAGATGATGAATTCTTTGTTGGGGTTTTTGATTTTGTTAAGTTATTTTCTGTGAAACCTTTTTTTGTTGTTGATTTGATTCGCTTTGGTGTCAAAATTTTCTGCTTGTTTAGTTTTAAAACCCAAAACTTGAAAACGCACCCGTAAAATCGTAAGACATTCCTCTTCATTGTTTTGCATCTCTGCCACTTCGCTTCATAGAAAACAACAATGGACTCAATTATTCCTCAATTTCCAGGTATTTGTTCATTCAATTCATAAATCTGGTATGTTACAATTCTAGAGTTAGATTAATTGTATTGATTAATCATGATATTAATCAATAATTTTGTTTAATTATTCTTTCAATTCATAAATCTAGTATGTTACAATTCAAAAAAATGAAAAAGAACGTCTTACGATTTTACGGGTGCGTTTTCGAGTTTTGGGTTTTAAAACCAAACGAGCAAAAAATTTTGACACCAAAGCGAATCAAATTAACAACAACAAAAGGTTTCACAGAAAATAACTTAACAAAACCGAAAACCCCAACAAAGAATTCATCATCTGGACTCTAAAAATTACCTAAAAATTAGCAGTTACAATTAGGGTTATTAAGCTCTGATACCAATTGAAAGAATAATTAAATGAAATTATTGATTAATATCATGATTAATCAATACAATTAATCTAACCCTAGAATTGCAATATACTAGATTCATGAATTGACTGAACAAATACCTAGAAATTGAGGAATAATTGAGTCCATTGTTGTTTTCTGTGAAGCAAAGTGGCAGAGACGCAGAAGATTGACTATTGCTATTCCAAACCTGATTAGAAAAATCCGTACAGTTTTCAATGGGGTGATTGTATTTAAGGTTAGCTAGCAATAAGGCCTCCTGTGCACTGCAAACCATGGGCCAAGCCTACCCATCGTAGCGAGCCCATGAACACAGGCCTAATGACACGTTAGAGAGAATTACCAAGCCCAATTATCATGACATCCAATTAATCAAGGTTTATTGTTTATTATGCTAGTCTACCAAATTAATGATTAAAATTCTATCAATGGCGACTGTAGATATCTTTGCTTCACTTAAGCGTAAATGACTTAAAACAAAAACCATGCTTCGTTAAAGATTTACAGTAATGATGATTGTTTCCATTTGTCAGTCTCATACCAAGGTCATTGAACTCCTTGATGGACTTAAAAATATTCATCGTTAGAACATCAACACGTTACATTTATCTCTAGAACACTGCATCGATACAGATACCACAAAATAGGCAACACATAGTGTCACTGTAGAAGAATCGAACATGAAACTGATGAAATGAAATAGTAACTTAAACGCAAAGCACACTCAACAACACAAGTTAAATGGAAGCCACAACCATTTAAATTTAATGAAACCACAAAAACATTAACAGAACAGGAGAGAAGAAAGAAACGTAAAGGCTAATTCACTGAACAGAACATGAACATTTATATACCATTATTACAAAAGATCACAACATTTATAAACTTAAAACTCGTTCAGGACTTTTGTCGAATACCTTATGGGCAAGTAAATTTCAACTCAGGAACATAAAACTATTGTCTGTTTTCCCTTTCTTCAACAACAACAAAACAAATAATACACAACTTAACCATTATCATTACCAATAAATGCCAAAAAATAAAAAAGAAACTCAAAACATAACACGAACATATCATACTATTTTTGACTTCAATAACATAACAGCATATCCAATCAACACAACTCACCAAATGAAGAGGGAAAGCGCACGGAGAAAATTCTTTATTGTTGTCCAAGATAGAGGAGAAGATAGGGTAACTTTAGCATTTTGAAAAAACAGACTCATTCGGGCGTTGTCGTCTATTCGGGGGGAAAGAAGGGATGGACTGGCGTATGTGTTTAAACAATTGCTAGGACGATGTCATTTGTAATCCCATGAACGACGTCATCCTAGCATTTATTTAAGTTTTCTCATCCGGTACATTTGGGGACGAATCTACGTTTAGTCACCAAATGTTAAACGTTTGCTATGAAAATAAAATAGCGTCGCAAATTGTACAACATTTTGCTACCAAGTTGATAAACCATTGCCAATACTAAACCTTTTATCTTTTTCCAACAGTCAAAACTATTGTCGCCTATCACTCCAATTTCGCTACCAATTATACACATCATTGCCAAAACCCAAGCATTTTCTTCACATTCTTAATTTTCTTAATTGATTAACATATGGGAGTTTTCCCTATTACCAATAACAAAATGAAAATTTTGTGTTTTACGCTTACATATGGGGTTGTTCTTGATTTGCTTAATTTTTGGAAATTACTAATCTTTATTTTTAATTTGGTGGATAAACAAAATAAAATGGGAAAATTTTTTAAAAATTTGTATCTTCTTTTTTTTTATTAGTTGAATTAATAAGGATTGCAAACCACACTTCATTTAAACCAAATTCATCACTAACATCACAACATTATACCTTTTAGACCTTAATCTACCATTAACCTTATTATTTGTATAAAAAGATACATTTAATTTAAATACCCGACATTTTTTGCGACGAAGAAACTTTAGCCGCAGAAGATCATTTTTGCGATCAACTACCATAGTTGCAAATGGTAGACAATTTGCTACCAAATTTTCACATCATCACCCAAAACTGAAGCAATCTCTTTACTTTCTTAATTTTCTTAATTGATTAATATATGTGAGGTAGTCCTAATACATCATACAAAATGTTAAATTAATCTTTTCTCTTATATATGCAATTGTTCTTCATTTGCTTACTTTTTGGGAATGACTAATCTTTAATTTTAATTTGTTAGAAATAGTTTTCCAATTATATAACACTGTCTTGTTATATTATTATAATTTAGTTTTTCTAAACTACAATTATTAAAATGTATAATTGTTTGAAATTATAATAATCAAAATGTATAATTTTTTGAAAATCGTAAGTCAATTATAATTTATTTGAACGGTCAACAAATTAATTTGCAAATAATTTTCAATTGAATAATTTAATTTTTAATTCAAATTATGTTTTATTTAGAATACGAAAATAAATTTATTATAAATTATTTATAAACCTATGGGCTTTAATGACAAACTATGTATTGGTCGCTACATCTGACGTTTATCGACCAAATACAATGGATCGTAGCAAATTAATTAATACGACTTCCAAACAGCTACAGTAAACAATAAACGATATCGTTTACCTAAACAAGAAAAATGACGTCGTTTTGTATTAGGTTTTCAAAGACAAAAACATAAAAGGCTATTCTATTCTCATTCAAACCGTCAACATTTCTCAAAATCCTCTCTTCTGTTTATGTTCTGTATTGTGCTCATCACGGTCGAAGAACCATTATTAACTGATCTTTTGTTCTATTTTCATCAACGAAGTTGTGCTAAGGTTAACTCATACCTTTATGTGTTTATTGTGAGTTCTAAGTTATGCATTTGATATATGAGTTGTGTTTATGGTTATGTTACTGTCTGTCTTTGTTATTTGTTTATGTCTATCTTCCCAACGACCTTTAACGCTTCTCTCATCAAAGCTTCGTAACTATTTGATGAAAGGTCTTCAAGAGTATTTTAC
>JANZXR010000002.1:4977784-5019288 GCA_027575705.1 Erythroxylum echinodendron | reverse complement strand
TTTCTTTCTTCTGTGGTTACTTTTTAACTTCACCAACCTCCAGAACCCTCATATCTATTCTCTCCACTGTGAACCCCCTTTTCATGCAGATATGTATATCCAACATGTACATGCTTATTTTCACAGTGAAAACAACATTATAACCACTTACTCGCTTAGCAAATGCTCAGTGTAAGTGCTTTAACACTGAAATAGGAATCAGCATCGCAAAGACTGCTAGATAGCTATTCAGTGGTGAAGGTTAGGGAAGAGAGTTGCTATATGGAGTATTTCAGTTAGGAATGGAAAATATGATAGATTCTTTCTAACTTAAACAATATAATACGTGAGTTCATTCTATGCCCCTCACGTGTACTATTTGTCTCCTCTGACTCACCATATGTCATAATTACAACTTGTAATGGGGCCTTCCTAACTTAAACAATATTATTCCCATGCTCCCTACGTGTACTATTTATTTTCACTAATTCACCATTTGTCATAATTACAATTGTCATACTTACCTAGAAATGCCAAATGAAAACATATGTAGAATTGTATGGATGTGCCAAATAGTATATCATAACTTATGTCTAACGTTCATTTAGCTCAAGTCATATAAATGTCTCACATAATTATGTATTCTAGCCGTATGTATAGGTGACGGGATGTAACAATAGAAGGGATAAATTATCTAGCTAGTTTTGTAGGCAAACCATTTGTCTAAACTAGGCGATAACAGAAATTAAAAGAATCAATTATGTAAGAGTGTGTGGTGGAGGCAATGAGAGATCATCTTACAGAGATCCCAATAATGATACTCGATGAAGACATGGAATTATTTGAAGATATTGTGAAGGCATCATATGCCTAGAAAATCAAAACACAATTTAAAAAAGTTTAGAAACCCACGGGGAGAACCTTCAAAACTAGAGAATATGAAGAATTTACTACTGGATTGTTTCAGGAAAGTGTGGAGAATATATCCGGAGAGAAGGATAAATAGAGAACACCAAGAATAAGTTAGCCCTGGACATAGCTCATAACTAGGAAAAGGGTAAGGAAAACAGGAAAAGTACTAAAGGAAAAGAGAAAGTTCATAATACGGGGGACTACATATCTTGCAATATAGGTAGTATGGAGGAAATGAACACAAAGAATAAGGAGGAAGATTTTGCAACGTGTAACAAAAAGAAATCCAAAAAGAAGAAAGAAAAACTATTCTTCTGATATGGAAACATGATTATAGCATCATGGAAGATCAGGGGACTTAATTCCCATACAAAATAGCTAGAATTTAAGGAAACTATTAAGGATTTCAAGCTAGATATTATTGGTCTCGTGGAAACAAGGATCCCCAAAGACAAAAGCTCCATCCTTCATAGTCTTCCTACTACGTGGGGGATAATAGATAACTTTGATGTCCATTATAATGGGTGAATCCTAATCATATTCAATAAGGACAATATAGAAGTTAAGGAGGTTAAAAACAACGATCAATACATACATACAAAAGTGAGATGTATGATGATGGTGAAGGAATACATGGGAACTGTTTATGGTTTCAATCACATGTTCCAAAGGAAAAAGCTATAGAGTAAACTAAGAGCTATAGTAACTAATCAAAACCCTTAGTTATTGCTTGATGATTTCAATACAATCCTAAATCATGAGAAAGCAAAGGGTAACATTAGTAGCATGAATTATAATCATGACTTTAAGAGGTGTGCAGACAACGTTGAGTTCCATGATCTCTCCCAAGGTGGTTACTTTTTTACTTGGACGAATAAATAGAAGAATCAATGGCTGATTAGAAAGAAATTTGGTAATGCTGTCGCCTGCAACTAAATTCAAAAGAAATCACTTCCGTTAATACAATTTAATGTAGTAGTGGTAAGTGGATATCATTCCCACGAGAAATTTTTAACGGTAAAAGTTAGCGAGTTTAAAACTAAAACAAAGTAACGAAATGGGGGGGTTTAATTAAGGAGAATTTGCGGAAAAAATATAAGAGAGATCGAAAATCAAAAGAAATAATTGAATCTAAAAATTTAATAAAAAATACCTTGATTTTTGGGTCACCGATGTTATCACACTAAAATGGATCATCGATATAAAATTTCAGTCATTAATAAACATTCAATGGGGGATGTTTTCTCTTAAGTGTAAATGACTAGAAACATGTGTTCTAGCATTCTTATTAAACAACAACCTAGATACGATCGTAGGTTAAATTGAATAATAGCGTTACGATCTAAGAAACCAATGAACAAGATAATTCATGTACGACATGCAATTAATCAAGATAAATATCTTCTTAGAATTTCCAACTCTAACGTAAAGAAGGTAATCCTAATTGCTACTTGTGATTAACGAAACTGAACGTCATATTTCATTAATATAGCTATTGAACGACTCAATACCTAGTTGCGCACTTAGAAATCAATCAATTCAATTAGAAAAAGTAAATCAAAAGATATTCAATATTCATCAGTGAACAAACTTTATTGAAATATCTCACGCATAATAGATGATAACACGGTTCCACTCAACCAAGAAAATAAGTTTAACTACTCATAATAGAATTGAAAACAAATGCAATAATAAAGCATAAAGTCTCCATCTCTGGTCTTTTACTGAAAAATACGAAAATACTAAAGGAAGAAGCGCAGAAAACGTAAAAGACTAGAAAAGAAAACTGCAGAAAACGAAATCTGTCTAAGCTAGGCTGACGTAAAACTAGAAGAAAAACTGCGGAAAATCTAAAACTACTCCTAATCTATATGATGCGTGAACAGTGTCGTGAACAATACCTATGTGTACTGTTCAAGTTTTTTCCTCCTTTTAATACCTTTTTCCCTCTCTTTTCTTCCCTTCTCGTAATCTTTTGTAGATAATCGTTATCCCACTTCAAGTTGCATATCCCCTTGAAAAGATGGCAGTCTAATCTTTAAAGACTGTGAAAATTTCAAATTTGAACTTTGAAACAAAATCTGCAGAATCTATCTTCATCCTTGCACGTGGCCACGTCTAGTCACTAAATTGTTGCTAGATTTGGAATTTCGGATTTTCTTCATTTCTTTTTCATCTTTTTGATTCAATTTCATCTTTAAGGTGTTGAAAATCTTCTGTAAACAATTATAAAATAATTCTATTAATTTCGGATAATAATTTCAACACATTAAAGATAATTAAGTATAAAATCAGTGCAAATTGATGACTTAACAAAATTGGATAGATCTATAGTCAACATAGAATGGCTCGAGAAATACCCAATCTCCTATGCTTCATACCCTAATCCAAGATCTTCATATCACACTCCGATTGAAGTCCATACAACAGATCAAACAAAGGGAAGAAAATCCTTATTCAGATTCAACAATTTCTCGACGGATGTGGTTGGTTTTGAAAAGGAGGTCTAAAAAAGGAGTAATAAGGAAGTGTGGGGCATTAAACAATTCATTTGTGCAAGGAAGACACAAGAGATTAAAGGGAGCTTAAAGGCTTATTCAGAGAAAAAATAGGAAACACTAAACAATCATAACTTTAGAGAGATCCAACAAATGAAACACTCAAGGAGTATGAGATTCAATCTTTGTCCAGATATTCTCAATGTCTCCCCATTGAACATTAAATCATGAAACAAATTTATGGTGATAAAAATGTACCCTATTTTCACAAGAAAGTCATCTCTAGGAAGATCTTTAACAAAATAATCTCTTTAAACAAAGATGGGATGTACACTAATAATAAGGCAAAAATTAAAGAAGAGGTGGAAAACTTCTTCAAAAGAGACATTGGTCACCCTTTCCAAGGCAAAATTCATAGAACATTTCATAAGAGAAGTAATCCAAGACCAACTCACAGAAAAGGAAACCAATGAACTAGCCAAACCAATTACTAAGGAGGAGGTTGAGGTAGTACTAAAAGGGATGAAACCTGACAAAGCTTAGGGGATCGATAGCATAACTGTGTTCTTTTACCAAAGAACATAGAGATAGACAGGGAAGATGGTGTATGAGGAAATAAAGGAAATTTTCAATAACGGAAAACTATTGTCGGAACTCAATAGAACTCTACGGTGCCTAAAACCTAAGGGAAAAAAGCACGAAAAAGTTAGTGATCTTCAGCCAATTTCATGTTGCAATATATTATATAAGTTAATAACAAAGGTCCTTTCAGAGAGAATGAATAGGGTGCTTCCTAAACTCATAGGATTGCAACAACGTACATTTATTCCTGAAAGGCTGATTGAGGAAAATTTATTATTGGTCCAGGACTATTAAGGAATTATTCAAAGAAGAGAGAGAAAAGGAATTGTACAATCAAGATAGATTTTAGAGAAGCATATGATTCCTTATATTGGATTTTTATTCTTAATTTCCTGAAAGCATACAATTTCCCTACAATCTTCATAAGGTGGATAGAACTTATTATAGCCAGAGTCTCTTACAATGTGTTAATCAATGGAGAACCTTCCAACAAGATAAAGGAGGCAAGAGGACTAAGACAATGAGACCCCATATCCCCCTTCTTTTTCTCGTAGCAATGAAGTTTTTGAATATTCTGCTGGTAAGGGTGATAGAAAGGAGCTCCCTTTTTAAATTCCACTCAAAATGCAAGACAAGCGGAATCCTAAACCTCAACTTTGCAAATGATTTACTTCTTTTCTCTAGGGCTGACCATCACTCTATAACTTCATTTATTACAACTCTAAGGATGTTTACAAATGTACCGGGACTTGAAATAAACAACCAAAAAAGTGGAATAAACTTGTTTGTTAATGCATTACAACATACTCAATGGTTCTCTAATATAACAGGTATAAAGGAACTACAACTACCTTTTACATACCTTGAATACCAGTAAATTTCATAAAGTATAGATATTTAGACTTCAAACCACTTAAGGAGAAGGTCAAAAGAAGAATTCAAAACTAGAGTACTAAATGCCTCGCAATGGCAGGACTTCTACACTGGATTGAGTTTGTCATTTCTTCAATCAATATTTATTAGGCCTCACATTTGGTATTACCAAGTATGGTAATAAAAGCAATTAACAAGATCCTAACCAGTTTTGTGTGGAATGAGAATGGGCAAGGCAGGACCGAAGCAAATATCAAGTGGATAGAGATCTGTAAGCCTAGAAAATAGGGAGGACTAGTCTTTATACCAATTCAAGTAGTCAACCGCACAATGTTAGTAAGAAGATTCCAAGCCCTAATCGGGTAAAGTTTGGAAACACTGGTGGTGAACGTTGATTTTTCTTACCCATTTTACAAAACTTAAATGAATTGGAAGAGGACAACGATGCCGTTTCTTACAATTCTCTCATGTCTGTAAGGAGAAATGTTGTATAACATCGTTGTTCTTGTTTTTGTCCTTTTGTCATTATGTGGAGACGGTAACAGATTATAGCATGTCTCTATTTTCAGAGCTTTACTGAAAATTTTAATTTTCTAAAAAAGGTTATTACGTTTAATGTTAATATTGAGTTTGTTTGATACTTATAAACACCAAAATTTTATACATTCACAAGCATAGTATTGTTTTTAATTCCTTATTTCCGAAACGTGAACATGCTGGAAGTTTCTTTTTAAGGTTAGATTAAGTGCAGTCAAATCGAATATTACTTCGAATAAGAATCCGATTCTTTTTCTATTTTCAGAATAACAAGTGAAGTTAGACCACCCTCGTTAAAACTGGGAAGATGGCTCTCAAAGTCGTTGACTGTGAACCTGGTAAAATAAATAATGATTTATTAGTTCAAACCAATGTTTTGTATTTTCGTACAGAACATGGAATCTGCATTATTGAGAGCTGTGAGAGCTACAGGCCTCAAGTAAACAGAAGATTGAACACGTAAGGGATGACTTCAGTCAAGTGAAGACAAGAAATATCGGCGATGATAAGCACGGAAAGGTGTACGACATGATGTCTGTATCATATCTTTATTCTCAGATACTCGTACCTTACAGAATGGAACCACACCAATTCTTGATGATATTGCGAGATAATAAAGACAAGGGGTTTTCATATATATATTATTTTTGCAATTCTGTTAGCCTTTCTGATTCCAAGAGGCCGATTACCGAGGGACCCAACCTGGGTGGCTCCTCATCCATTCACTTTGTTAGGTCACATCAAAATGGCCAATTTTGGTTTGATGAAAGATAAAATATAAATAATCCTCTCCTCCCAACGACTTGTGTCTCGTAGGACATCAAGGACTTGTGTGTATTATATTCTTTAAGCATACAAAAAAAGTAACTTCAAATCTTACGAGAAGCTTCAGGAAATATGATTGAATTATAGGACTCTGAAAGCTACTTTCATTTGTTTTAATTTTAAACGGGCGATGCATATCCAAAGATGGAGCCTAATTGCCAATTCTAATGACCTTGTTTGCGACTTTTCAAATATGTAACCTAATATTTAGGAATAGAATTTGAGATTAAAGATGATTTTAAACTTTAAACTTATGAAGCAGTTCTGTTGTAATTAATCGTCTTTAAGAAATAAAACTCTTAGATTTTGTGAATACTATACAAGTTTTATTATTGCATGATGTGATAAATTAACTAAACTAAAGTTTATTAATTTTTTAATTTATGTTGTATTAAATAGATAATAATCTTATAAACTATACTTTAGCATGTTAACATATTATATAATTATAAGTTTTAAGGGTTAAAATAGAAACTATAAGATTTATTTAGGTCTTCTTTTTTTCTAAAAAGAAAAAGAAAGGTGTGGTGTGGCTATATAATTAGAAAGAAAGAATTCGCCAAAGAAGGTATGGCCTTAAAATGGGATACGTGGCTTAAATTGTAGTGTCTCAGAAACGTAGTTCGAAGCCTCGTGGACGTGGCAGTGTCAATTCGATAACCCCATAATTCGATAAGTCCAAGTTATCACATGCACTTGTCGTTCATATTAATGTCAATCGTCAATTTCCAGCCTCAGCTCGACTCTAAGTAACGGCTCCTGTAAGTTGTTATCTTAATAATGCCACATCTGATCATCACTCCAGCCTACCTAATCATAACATCATAGAACCACCACCATTAATCATATACATTATAAAAAATATTATTAACTATAAGTAGTTGAGTAATGGAAACTTTACTAAGTTGGGAAACAGAGAAGATGGTAGAGGCTGGCAACAAAATAATAATAATAATAATAATATACATGAACATCGTTCTAATTGTTAAACAAGAGTTAAAACTAAAAATTATTTTATAATTATTTTTATAAGAAAAACACAAATTTGAGTCATGTAAACATAAAAGGAATAAGCATACTGATACAGTTGTTTGATCACCACAAGATTATTACACAGGTGGTCATAGGATAAAAGAATCCGAATCGGTATGGAAGCTATTAGAAGTCCCTAGGTTTTGATTTGTTCTGGTGTTCCTTAAATGATAGAACACGGGGTAAGCCGTGTAACATCCGCGTAATGTCATGATTCGTTAGTTCGGACGGTCGCTTACGCTCACAGCTCTTGTGTTTGTTGGTTGTCTATTTCCTCGTAGTGTCTCTCTCCCGCCTGACTCTTCCAACAATCTCCACCATAACTCTCTCTCTCTCTCTCTCTGCTTCTGTCGAATCTAATATAAATTTGGTTCCATTTTCCTCAAAACTTTATTCTCGACTGCATGGACAAGATCGATTCCCGGTTATTGTGCAACAACGAAAGTGGACACTCCGGGTAGGATTAACCTAACGTTTTATGCTCTTTTGTTGTTGCAGCAAAAAAAAGGCTCTATATAAGTCTGATCAGTTTCGTTTGCTAACTTTGAAACATCGTTAAAGGATTCATCTTTTTGTCCAGAGGTTTCGACCCAAATTTTGTTTTCTGGAAAACTATGTCTAGAATATTTCTTGTCTTTATCCTCAAACCGTACTGATGTTATTGGGAAATTGTTAGGCTTCGTTAGGTTTCCTGGTAGATCACTGGGGACCTCAGAAAATCCCCTTTGTTCGTGAAACTCTCGTTTTTTTAGATTTAAACAAATCCGTCTTCCTTGTAATTATTTGGATCCTTATGGTTGTTTGAATATGCGGCAGGGGAGGTCTTGCAGAATAGTTTCTTTGAAGCTTCTCGAGAGGAGCTGCTGTTCATACAACTCTGGCCGTCATTGTGGTGATTCGTAGATGTACCGGAACAGACATTGGTCATTCGTTTTCCGGTCCTCAGGCATCATCATCATCTTCATGCTACTGCACTCAATCTTTGGTGTGGGGTCTTCCCATTGATTACGGCTAACTTTTGGTCCACAATCTTATATGTAATCCCTACTTCTCAATAATTGTTTTCTGTACCCATTCAATTGGCATTCCTTAGAGATGTAACCATCAGCAGCACGGATTTATCTGCGAAAAGGTAAAAGAATTGGGGAAATAGTAAGTTCAAGGGATAAAAGAGTGCCACTTCTGAGGAATTTGGAATAAAACCTCCTTTTAAGATGACAAGATACAGCTGCTGCCTTTGGCTGCCTGGTAGAAAGAAGGAAAAGATGGTGAGAACTATTTGGATTTAGACTATTGACGTATTATGATTTTGAAAATTGCAATTTCGTGTTATCTGCTTATTCTTAATTTCTCTTTTGTGTGATTTTAGGTTGGCGACCAGTTGTTCGATAAAGTTGATGACTTCAACAAGGCTCTGAAGTCCCTTAAAGTCGGGCCTGAATACCCAGTAACATCTTTAAAGATTGAGGAGTTGAAAACACTGACAGCATCTGATGATATGCCCAGCCAGTTTGCATGTGCTGGGGAGATGAGCCGCAACTCTCTCAAGAGGGATGACGCTCCTGAGGTGGCATATGAAGGAGAAGATGAGCATGAAGAAAATGTCTCACTGAGGAGGGACGTGTCTGATCTGGACCTCCAATCTTTCAAGGGTGATTCAAGTGGATATGAACTTACTGCTGATAAGAGGGTGGGCTCCTTTAATTCTTTTGCTTCTGAGTTTACTGAACAAAATGCAAACAAATCTGAAAAGAATCACGAGGGTATCATTGACGTGATCCAAAGTGGACATGTTAGTGATCCTGGTATTACTAAGGGCAGATTCTGCGATTCACCCAAGCTCAAGCGTTCCTGCTCTAATCTAGAAACAAGCAAAATGCTGAAAGCAATTGCAGAGGTGCTACCACCTTCAAAGTTGCTCCTTTATGGGGAATCATATGAACAATCAGAGAAGTGGAGGACTCCAGGCAGCCCTGCATCTGTAAGAAGCCATTGCAGCGCTGACAAAGTGATATTAAGGAAGCATTCTTCAAGCCAAGTCCTACCTTCCAGGAGTAGAAAGCTGTGGTGGAAATTGTTCCTTTGGAGCCACAGAAATCTGCATAAAGTGACTGCAAAACAGCAGCAGCAGCCACAATTTGTAGGTACAGATTTGAACCAGAAAGGTGGATACCACTCAGATACAGTTGAACCAAACCGAGCTATGATGTTGAGCGGAACACAATCCCCCGAGTCACTTATAGGAGAATCCTTGAACAAGGACCACTACAGAAATGGAGAAATGGAAGAAAGTTGGGGAGATATTGGGGATTCATTTTCTGGTTTCTGGCCCCAGAACCGGTGGGTTGCTTTCCCAACGGCATCTACATCCTACTCTAGAGTTGATGAATGGGTTAAAGATCTTGAGACTCAAATGCCACCATCTGATGATGATGTTGATGATTACGATGATGGTGCAGGCAGTGATGAGGGCATCATATTCCCACCTTCTCCTTTGAAAGACAAATCACCACCGAAAAGCACAGCTGCAATTACCCGATCTCCAGATAATAATTTATCTGAGGATATTCTAATTGCTAACAGTGTGATCCAGTCCCTGAATTCTTCCGCAACTGCTGCACATATCTCCGCTATTGGGTTAAAAGCCACTCCCATCATGTCACACTTCCTTAGTCTTCGATCTGTGGACCTATCTAATAACTCCATAGGTATGCTTCTAGCAAAAGCAGAAACACCATCTGGCTGAAGACACATGTTATCTTAGGAATGAAAGTTACTTATTGGTACTAACAGAGCTGCCTGTTTGCTTTGTCCTTGTTTTGCAGTCTGCATTACCCCAGGATCATTGCCAAAGGGCCTTCATGTACTAAACTTGTCAAGAAACAAGATTAGCACTATTGAAGGACTTAGAGAACTAACTAGGTTGCGAGTGCTTGATCTCAGTTATAATCGCATGTCTCGAATTGGGCAAGGTATCATTGATATCAGTCCTTTCTCTATATGATTTGCATGTTTTCCCTGACACTGAAAACTTTCAATTTCTCTGTCATAATGATTCTTGGATGTTTGTTATGTCAGGGCTATCAAACTGTACAATGATAAAGGAACTTTCGCTGGCTGGTAATAAAATTAGTAATGTTGAGGGACTGCATAGGCTCCTAAAGCTTACGGTCTTGGACCTTAGCTTTAACAAGATTACAACTGCTAAAGCTTTGGGCCAGCTTGTTGCCAACTATCACTCTCTGCAAGCTCTAAATCTGTCGGGAAATCCTATTCAGACCAACATTGGCGACGATCACCTTCACAAAGCAGTTTGTAGTCTTCTTCCGAAGCTTGTGTACTTGAACAAGCAGCCCATCAAATCACACAGAGCACGGGAGGTTGTCACAGACAGTGTTGCCAAAGCAGCGCTGGGGAACAGGTACAACTCTCGTAGAAAAGCAGCAAGGAGAGTTAGCAGCAGTGGCTCACCCCTGGGCCTTCATGGGAGCAGTGCTAGTGTTTCATACAGATCAAGCAGGAATAGATCCAAAAACCGAACCAGTTACCCAAAGGCAACACGATCTTTACTTGCCCCTTCATCCCGTTGAAATATTTCCCCATCCAGTAGTGTCATAGCTCATGGTCATTGTTTTGCTTGCAACCTTTTTCATCACACGTGGTATTCCTTGGGACATTCCTCTTTTGTATGTCTTTTATCTTGTTTTGATTCTTGAAAGCAGTGGTTTCGATATAATGTATTAGCATTTGCCTCGCAAATATAAATCTGGGAATTACAGTGTTAGGCCACCATAGCCTCCTCATGGAATTGATGCGAGCGATGGTTTTTCTTTATAATGGTTTTAACAGATTTGTTTCATGTAGTAACTATGTTGTTCAAAACAACATTTATTTTATTGTATGGTACAAGTCCCTGTCAGTTTCTTCAAAATGCTCAATCCATAAAAATAGATTACAGAGTGGTCATGGCCGATCAAAGGAACATCAAATATCAATCCCAGTTATTAGATTTCAGTACCACCCAGTAATGTTGCTCATGTACAATACAAAATGATCAAATCATCTAGACCTTGATGAAATGGAAGAAGATCATATGCTCAGCAATTTTCATCCGCTACTCCAGTTCTCTTTTCTTCATTTCGGCAAACTTATACAGCTTTTCATTAAAAACCACCTGTGGGTCCTTGTGAATCAAATTCCCATTCTCATCACACCCATCCTTCAAGAACACAACCCAGTTCATCTCCGTCCCAGCAAGATAAAAAGTGCGAGGCTGCGTCTTCAGCATGTCGTAAGTATGCTTGGTCAACGAAAACTCCTCCTTAAACTCTACAATATGATGTATAGAAGCCCTCTTCTCCAAAGTCAAGCTCAAGAACTCATGCAGAACTCCAACTCTATACTTCTCAGCGTCCAAGCTCCAGACATCCAGCTTATGCCCATCACTATAAGGTGACACCAACGGCAAAGTATTCAACAAATTCAACCTCCTCGTATCATCATATTCCAAATCCAAATCTCTGGCATGCTTGATCCCAAACTTAAATGCCCGTTTAACCTTATCCTCATTAACCATGAACTCTTTCTCCAACTCACTCACCGCTAACTTCGATTCCCAAGTCACCAGTTCCAAAACCCTCTTCCCATCACTCTCAACAGCAATCCGAAAGTAATCAGGATACTTAACAACTCTATCTCTAAAATCATCGGGAATCCCGAACAACGATCGACAATGGTGAATCTTACTCAAAGGAATCTTCTTGTCCTTAGACATCATCAACAACTTACGAACCTTAGTGACACGATCAACCTCCATAGAATCCATAATCCCTCTCTCTTCATCAAGCAAGTCTTCCATGAGATCAGTGAAGCCTACCCACATCTTGTTGTCGGAGTGTCGGTAGGTCTGGAAGAGGAGAGGGTGTCGGTCAATGGAGCGAGCGACCTTGCGGCCCCGGGGGAAGCCGAGCTCTCGGTGAAGCTTGCCGGCGTCGTCGAGGCGGAGGACGTGTTCGGGCTGTTGGGAGAGGAAAATTTTGGACTTGGTGAGGAAACGGAAGTAGGAGTCGCGTTCGACGAGGGACTCGAAATGGGCATTGCGGGTTGATGGATGTTGGACGGGTTTGGTGCGAGGAGAGTCGGGCTTTTTCCGTTTCTTGCGGAACTTTTTGGGGAGTTTGGTGATGAGGAAAGAGGTGGAGAATGGGTAGGTAGGGTGATGGAAGGGGGATGGGGTTAGGCATAGGGCTTTGGAGTTGATGAATTTGGAGAGGTAAAAGCGCGAAGCCATGGGAGTTTGATTTGGAGGTGAAGCTTTGAACTTTGTGACTCTTATATTTATAGCACATACGTGTGTTAAATGGGAAGTTGCCCAAATACGACTATCAGCGTTTTACTGCACAACCTGGAACAGCAAAGACAGTGTGACCCAGGGAAGTTCCTGAATGAATTTAACCGAAGTCGCATCACGCAATGGTACTCCCAGTTACAAGTGCAAAAGAACCCAGAAAACCTTGCACGGTAGAAAAAATGTGTGGAGGGCGGCAGGAAGAACTCTACTGGCATTTTGAACACAAGACCAAAATTCACCACTTTGGATTGCAGAAATCAGATTCGTACAGTACTAATTTAGCTTGAAGCATTTGCAACAACTATAACAAACTGACAAGACTAAGAATAAAAGAGTGAATTTGACAGGTGATAAAGATTCTATATAATACATGAAATAGGAACTTGCTTATTATGTAATCATTTTCACAATCTTAATCTTGTGGTTGTATAGTTATAGTTTTGACAATAAATGGAACGTCAAAACTTGAAAATCTAATGCTGTACTTCTTGCTTGCTGCCTGCCTCGACCGAGTAATTACACGACCCTCCCCGAAGCCTTACGGTTACGGAGGAACCGGGTGGTTGTTTCCACCAGAATACACTGTTCCCTGTTCTCTGTTCTCTGCTTTCGTCTTTCTGTTCAGAATCTTTAGTTCTTTCTATGGCTGAGCTTTATGAACATTAATTAACTTAACAAAATGAATAAGAATAAATAAGAACCTCCTTCAGAAATCAGCTTGCTTGTTTCTTGAAGAAAGGTTTTTGACAGATAAGGAGTCTTTCGTCACTGTTACTATCAATTTCTATAACGCGGGCTTCCCACTTCAACCGTGTGGCTAGAGCTCTAGCCGATTCAATGAGCGGTACTGTGTCACGAACTATTACCCAGCCCTGCACCAAACACCACCATCAGTAAAAAACAACGTGAACCACGTCTTTATGAATATCTGCATGTGAACGACATCAATGGAAACCTCTCCTAAATATTTGAAGAGGGCTGTTTAGCAGGTGAACTTGAATGAAATACTGAAAGAACTGGTCGAAGCACAGCAGTTTTAAGTATCCAATTTCATCAAAACTGGATAAAGGGAAGTATGTAACAAACTTCTTTAACGCAGCAACACCACTTAAGTAAAGCCTAGCACCATGGAAAGTACAACACTGCACTACATACTAACTAGCAAGGTTATCAGAGAAGATCTAATATCTTCTATAGATCTTATTCTAGCACCATTTTAAGTGATCAAGGAAAACAGTAGTATCCACCCAGAATTATGCGTCCAGAATGCAAATCTAGCAAGAAAAATAATTTAAATTCTAATACTGCTGCAACTCATATTTGTATCATAGTAGATGGTTTGTAACATAAAAAATGAACATCTGCATTCCATATATGAAGCTCATAACAACTCAAATTTCCCCAACATTGGTAGCAAGTGTAAGAGATTAAAGAATTTTGAGTCAGGTACCTCAGGTCGAAGTAGTCGATCAATCTCAGTGAATATATCCAGAGTGCTGCACCTGCGCTGCTGACCAGTTTCAAGGGACAGTAGGCCTTGCATATGCACCAAATCATAAGTTCTAGGGTATGTTGGGAATGCTTCACACCTGAAATAGAAGTATTTAATACAAAATTAAACAATATAGTACAATAATGAAAGCATAAATTGGTTACATGCACAAATATGAATGTATGAAGGAATTATTCAATCATGACATCTATTTTACATAATCCTAGCTCACAGTTGAGCACACCCAAATATTATCCTCTTTTACGACCTTCATGTTTGAAAATGTGCTCTGAAGTATCCATATTATCAAACTCAGGCCTGTGTGTCGAGCATAGTCCTCATCTTGACTAAAGCTAAAATCTTTATCAGTTGATGGAACTATTCTTTCCAGCTCATTCTCACAATTAAAAAGAAATCCTCAACTAGAAAGTAGACATTAAAATTAGTCACAAAATTCACCAATGAGATAGGATGAGCTAAAACATGTCATTGTACATTCTAATGAACTATAGCCTACAAGAATAAAATCAAAAGAAATATCGTGAGCTGGAAATAAGATTACCAATCATGCAGTACACCAACGAAGCCTCTATCAAGTATCAAGGGAAGAAGATTAGGTCCATTTGTTGGGACCACATTCATAACCCAGACGGACTTGCCAGCTTCCAGCAGTGCAGAATTAAAGCCACCAAGATGAGCATTCGTGTCTAGCACATTTCTGAGCATGTTATAAGGTGGAGAAGGATCCTCATCGCCAGGTCTCTTTGGATGATCAGAGAATATTAATGGTGAAAGAAGAGACCAATAATTAATGATAGCTGCTTTCCAGTTGTCAGCATCCTCCAAAAACTCTTCCGGATGCAAACCTGACAAATTGAAGCAAACCACAACGTAAATAGTAAGGCAAGTGAAAAATCTTTTAAAAACTCCAAACTAGATAAAATTTTCTATTCAAAATGGAACCTGAAGCGATGAAATAAAAGTAGGGTACCATATATTGCAAGCTCGTCGTTGGTCAACAGCGACCTAGAGGGCCAGGTTCTCCTCTCTTCAATTGGAATCCAGCGACGACTGTGTGTCCCAGCTATGCATGCTTCAAGTGGTCGATAATAAGGAGATTCAACATCATGGCCTTTGCTGCATAGTGAAGGGCCTGAGCTGGACTTCCTGGACACATAAGGCAGTTTTTGCTAAGGATCACCTGATGTAGGCACATGAGTCTTGGAGATATGATATTTTAAACAAAATCAGACATATTCCAATTTTGTGTATACAAGTAAATGAAGTTGTTTTGCGAGTCACCTTGAATAATAGCAGTTCCTTTTGCTAGTCTTCTTCCACACTACAGTTTCATCTTGTTGAGATAACATCTCCCAACAGAGACTTTTTGCGAAATCTTGAACAAAGTTCCACCTTTTCTGATTATCCTTGTTACGAGCATTAGTAAGTGGTGAACTCCAGACAAAGTAACCACCAGGCTTTAAAACTCTATCAACTTCAATCAAGTAAACACCATCTGTAATACAAAAGGAATATCGACTTATTTTGACCGAAATATTAATCTGAAAACTGATCAGGCAAAAGCATGAGAGCATTGAGAATGTGATGAAATCTAGTGAATACTCCAAATCAGACAACTAACTTCTCTCTCTCTCTCTCTCTCTCCACTCTAATATGTGATCATAAATGAATAACAGATACCTTTTTTGTCCCAATCAGTGCCACATCGTGAGCAGTGCAACATATCAAAGGATATAGAAGGATATGGCAACTGCTTGGAAGTAAAAGAACCAATCATTGCAGGGAGACCTCTTTCAAGAGTAAGCTGAACTTGGCTCCCTGAAGCCTCATAGTTCGCAATGCACATTGTTAAAAGCTGTTTTGAAAAGAGATGTGCTCCGAAGCTGCCATAGCCACATCCTATATCCAAAATGGTTCTGACCTGCATAAGTTAGTAAATATAACAGTAATTGTTAAGTATGATTTCAAGTAGAGAAGAAGTCAAATGAGAAGTGATGTTTCAGCAGTAGCCTCAAAGTTCAAAATGTAAGGCTTAATTTCCAAAGCAGCACAATGAAATAAAGCAGAAAAAATGTCGCCATTACAAAATTTATATAAGCTAATCTGCCGTAATCTTGGCAGGAAATAGAAGAAACATTCAGAAAGGGCTTTGTTATACTGCAGTAAAATGAATTACAATCGTCATTGCAAAAATTTCAATTTCCACCAGGAAAAAAGAAACATAAATGCGTTATATGTGCAACAGTGGCACCTCAACCAGCAACATAAATGCATTATATATGCAATAGTGACAACTCACCCCAGCCTGTATGAAGTTAGATTCATTTCGCAGGCCAATCATTTCAGCAATTTGATGTGAATAGTCTTCGACGCCATCAAACATTAATGACGCTGAACGAAAGGAAATTTGCTCTTCATCCAGCATCATCATCCTGGCATCCACATTTAGAAGAAGAAATCATAAAAAGAGACCAGAAACTGAATCCACGTAAGGTTTCCTAAATGGGTCTAACTGTCGTTCACCTTTTGGTCAAACTACCAGAGGAAAGTACCTCCTGTGCAGTGATTTTAACATTTGAAACCCAGATGACATCTCTTCCAGTAGGCCACCGAAGAGGAATTTTGTAATTTGCTGGTGGTAGCACAAGACAACTTTGGCTCGACTCTTGGCCACAATTACGGTCACTCACACTAAAATCAGAATTGCCTAATGCAAGAATCTTTGACACGTTGAAACAAGGTACATAATTTTCAGACTCCTCAGAACAGAATTCCATCTCTTTCAACCTTGAAGAACCAATAGACAGCTCTCCAATATCCCACAGGTCTGAAACAAGTTGCTCTTGGAGTCGTCTATAATTATGTACTATTTGACCTCTTGATGATGTTGATATCGAAATAGTCCACCAAAATGACACAGTAAGAGCAAGAATTACTATCAAAACCAAACTAAATCTCAAAAGTAGCAAAGTTAATTTGTGTCGACTCCTTGCAGTCCCTATGCTTAATGTATCGGACCGAAAACCATTTTCACTAACACTACACTTGGAAGGAGAACTACTACCAGGAAAAAGTACCCGAAAGGGTAATTTTAGGGCTGGATAACTATCATCAGAAGACCTGGTCCTTTCCAAATCTTCTTTCTCTGGCTTATCTTTCATTTCCGAATCCCATAAATCACGACTGTTCCCAGAGTTCCGTATCCCCGATATACCCCGATGGAGAGGCCTTGACATTTTCTTTCCTGCAAATTTTAAATCAAGTGAATATGGAACTGAAAATCATGTCCTACCAGAATAAATTCAACATCTTTCATTAACCAGTTGTAGAACACGGCAAAGACACAAAATTTTTCATAGAAGTGTATATCACCACTTGAGAAATTATATTAGATCCACAAAAACAAGCGCATAAAAGAGCATTCTTCCCTAATACCAATTCTAAAACTCAACTCAGAAAGAGTGTAAAATAAAGGAAACTTTGATTCAGATAACGTAAAAGACCGGAAAACCGGACACATTTGAGGCCATAGGAGCATAAGAATAGATGTCAGTAAGATCATCGACCAGAAAAAAAAAAAGGCACTTCTGAGTAAAAATTCATTGTAATTTAGTACCTAAAGCTAAAATCTAAACTGAAAGAGAAGGATTTCACATGGAACAGAAAAATCGGCTAAAAGAGAAGCGAGGAGCACTATCATTTCTAATCCAATCAAAATTCAGCAAGAGACTGAGAAGTGAAGTAGTCAAAAGAAGCAAAGACCGAAACACTACCTTTAATGGGCACAGCAGAACTGCTAGCGTGATTCTTGATGAGAAATGCAGAGAGCTGGCAAAGAATTAAAATTTTGGAGAACCCCAGAAAATTAGGAAAAGCTTGATGTATGGTTTGGTTAAACCCAGAAAGAAACGGCAGTCCTTGTTCAAAGGTCTCTTCTGTTAGCTTCAATGGCTGCCTTTTTCAGTCCCTCACACCTCAACTTTTCCTTATCACACTTGGAAAGGAAAAGAGTGGATTTTGATCGATCCAATCACGACAGAACTCTCGTGAGAACTGAATACAGTCGCTTTTATATAGTATTTTCTTTGAAAATTGGGAGGGGGAACACACGCAAATCTATCAAAAGCAGAAATGTAAAATATTTATAAGCAGTACTAGAAAATTATAATGTTTTATTAATTATTACATAAAGACGCGGTTTCGTATCCAACTCACTGGCACAGCTAGACTTCAAACTCAAACAGTAAATAATTCTAAGACGCCTCACTAGAAGTCTCCACAGTAGGCAAATTAACTAGCAATCTCTTTCACTACCACCTCCTCTGCGACCCTTTATCTTGGAGCAATTTTTTAATATTACTTCCATTTTGGGATCGGCTCTCTCCGTCGGCAGATACATATTTTATCCATCCTTCCTATGTTTTGTAATGGAGAAAGTTGGTTATCTTGGCATTTTAACTTCCATGAACTGGAGCTAGAACTTAGAAGCAAAAGGAGTTTCCTACCAAGATGTGTGTGTAGATCTGAGCGACAAAGAGAGAGAGAGACAGAGAGAAACACGCTCCAAAGACAATTTATAAACAAGAGAGGTCGCTTGTTTTCATGAGCTCACGTTTTGACTTTGGCCAACATTACTCACAGCTTCACACTTGTAATCAATGCCTATAACTGGCTATACGAATTGTTTAGTTTCTCGAAATTGCTTTAGCAATACCTTGTAGACGAGCATGTTAAAGAAAATGAGTATAACTAGTGAGTTTGTATTGTCTTCGTAGCATCGACGGGGATTTGTCTTAAACAGGAAGTACCTGCTTTAACTAAAGTTTCAAGGATTGACTCAATAACCAAATCTTAGACGTTGGTGGGTGAGGATGATTTACAATCAGGTGCTTTTTCTTTGTGTTGAAAAGATCACAGTCTAAGACAGATTTTCAAACGTAATTGGAGATGGTAATCATTCAAAAGTCCTTGACTCATGGCCTAACAGGTGTCAAATGGCATAAAACCACCAAATCTTAGAGGTTTATTTTATATTTGGTCAGGAAAGGTAGGGAAAAGTGGAGATGGGGGGAGTACCTGTTTTAAACGGAATCAGGATTCAGACAGAGACTTTGAGCTTCAAGTGGAGATATGTCTGTGTGTTTCTACTTTTTAGTAATCACTAAACTCAAACCTTTTTCCGATTGTTTTTATTTTTTTCAGTGGTAATGTAACTAAAACCCAGTCTCACCAAGTAACGTGCCGATCATGTGGCTTTGATTAGCTTGCGGCCTTGCCCCCACCCGAAGTGGATCTTTCTAAACTAAGATTTACCAAAAATAAGAAAAGAGGCAAAAATAATATCGTATCATATGGAAACACAAAAAACCAAAGATTCAACTCGTACAATTTGAGATCCTATGATGATCACATGCTATGCGACAAGAGACATAGAGTCAATATCTTTAAACCAATCCAATCAATTTAATTGGTAAAACGTCCAATTTTTTGCATTAATTTTTAATTTTTTAGTTTGAATTATTTAATTTTTTAAAAATTGATTAATTTATTAATTAATAAGTGAATTTTTATAAATTAAAATTAAAATTAATTAAATAATTTTCATTCAACAAATATTTATAATTAAAATTGAAATTATTCGATGAGTAAAAATATTTTTTAATCATATTTTAAAATTTTTAATTTATTTAATCTTTAATAAAATAAGTTTAATCCTTTAAACTTTTTTCATACTAACTTAGCATAGGTTAAAATTTTAAAACAAATAAAATTTTAACGCCATAATTGTTTTTTAATCCTCTCACTTACTGACCAAAATAATTCTGGTCCCACTGAGCCGCGTTTCTCCTGTCGGTGGACCGAGCCTGGTGACCTGTCGGCGACGCATGTAGCTGTCTATGTAAGCAGCGCAACAGGCGATCAAAACTTTTTGCAGTGTACAATAAGATTTTTCCTTTGGATCTGTATGAAGTTTCATGTGCACAAGCTGGAGTTGTGGATTTTGTCTGAACTTGCGTTCTTTTAAGAGAAAATAAAACCTTTTACGTTTCACTCTGATAAATACTCCTCAATTGGTCCCAGATTTTTTAATTTCTGACTTACTAATTGTATTACCATTGTGCGTGATTGTAACAATTATAGGTAATAAGAAAAATACACACCTGTAATAACAGCAAATCATAGTAACGGTCTGCCAAAACAATTTTAAATGATATAATTAATCGTAGTACAGATTTCCTGTTCTGCCTTGTAACCTACTCCATGTAAAATGAAAACAACGTTTTTGTTTTCTTCAATTTGGGCAATTGTGATGAGGATAGCTTGCGAGTCCCAGAAAAATAGACACGGCGTTCCGTTCTAGTGAAGATGGAATCCACGAGTTTTGTCCATGAAATGACTTGCTTAGTGACCTATCACTTTTGCTGCCTGTCTGTTCGGAACCCACCACCAATACAAGTTGTTACGGTCAGCTCAATAATCCAGGCGTAATTGAGAGTGTTTTTTTCTTTAAGCTTTTCATTCAGTTTTACTTTTATATAGTTCCAGTCATCATTTAATGTTATTGAATGAAACTATTGTTAATGGAATGAATGCAATTCCAGAATCTTAAGTCCAAAAAAAAAAAAGTTGCAGGAGAATTGGGTTTGCCGGAGACAATGACATACATCATCAGTTTCACGCAGGAATACATTCCTGAATAAGTGGACCACCCACCAATTGAAGTATTCATTTCAATGTTTTAAAAATTGGACCGGTGATTGAACCGGAGAAGTAACTGATTCAAGGGTCAATAGTTCAACCGGAATTCAACCGTGATCGAACCGGTGACTAATAAATATATAAAATTTTATTTTATATATTATATATATAAGATAATTTTTAAACATACTTTTTAATTATTTATCTAACTTAAACCTTCAAACTTCAAAACCTACAAGTTTTTTTTTAAGTTCACCAACACAATACAAAATAAGATAACAAAGCTCACTAGTTATATTTCATCAAAAAGATAAAAAAAAAGATCAGTAATCATAATATTCATTCACCGTAGTTGTAAAAGTTTTGATTTTTAAAGGAAAACTCTTCATTTTAAATAAGCCGGTCGGTTTTTTCTTTCACCGGTTCAGCGGGTTTTACCGGTTCGACCGCAAAATGAACGGGTCAATCACTCACAAAAAAAAGGGCTAAACCAGACCGTTTCATACTCCGATTCACCGGTTCACCGGTTCAGCGGGTTTTACCGGTTCGACAGCAAAATGAACGGGTCAATCACTCACAAAAAAAAGGGCTAAATTAGACCGTTTCATACTCCGATTCACCGGTCCAATCGACCGGTTCAGTCCGATTTTTAAAACACTGATTCAACTCACCTCAGCACTAAGAAAATAAATAAAAACTTCAACCCTTTGTTACGTGAATGTCCACAGGTCCATTACTATAATAATAAGTGAAATAAATCCAAATCAGTGCCTTGAGAGAACAAACACCAAAGCTGCCACTGTGGGGCTGCTGTGCCTCCGTCCATCTTTATTCTCATCTTATCTTTAAGGTTATTTTGCCCCCTTTTGCACCTTTTGCTAGCTTGGAATATGCTATTATTGCTTGCTTTCTTCTTCGGTTCCCTTTCAATTTAAAACCCTTCATTTGACAGACAACTCCAAAGGAGAAAAGGGGCCCAAATAAATAAATAGTTTGGTCCTTTCATTCACACAACAAGTAAATGAATTATTGATAATGGAATTGTAAAATAATATATTAAATCGTATTCACACATCACAATTACCAAAATTTACCTCAACATTGATTCTCTGTTTGATTCTATTGTTATATGAGTTATAGTAATATATTTAATTTACAGACATGGGTTAGAAATAAATTGCAAAATATGGTAAGAGTCGCAATTAAGTCAAGATAAAAGAAAGAAGCTTCACGTGAGGTAGGTCGCTAAATGTCCACCTAAGAACTTACAGCTTTCAAAACATAAGAGAACTTTCCTGTTTATAGTCTTCTTCTAGGCCCAAGTCAGCTAATTAAGATACACTGAAATTAGGACAAGCACGTAATTATGCATACAAATTACATTATCAGCCGCCCTATTAGGCGAAACCTTCGGTGGATCTTTGACTAAGGAAGGTCTAAATCTAATCTTGGTTACTATGACTTGGAGCAATAAAGGGATGGTGATACAAAGTCAAAACCTCGAAGAAGCTATATAGTCTCGAGTGCGACCATAGGAAAATACACTTGTAAAGAGTACTTTGAAAATGTTAGATTCTTGGAATGACTCCTGAGTCTAATAGAGTCATAAGTCGCGTTTGGTATGGCTTCACTGTATAGAAAAAGTAAGTTTCTTTAGGATGAACATTTGTTTCTCATGCGACCACTTGACATGGACCTTGGCTCTGGAGCTATTCTCTTCTCTCCTGTTTCTCACATTTATCTTTAATCTTGATCCCTTATTTTAAATTTTATTACTGAAAGCTACAATTTTTCATATTTTAAATCCAGGAATCATAAACTTACTACTAATGATTTTGTATAAATAGTAAATCTTACATTGGCTTTCAGAAATATATATGAAAAGGACGAGAAAGGTGGGTATTGTAGTGTTGGCTTAGAAGATGTAGCACAATCAGTAAGAAAATCGTGTTGGTGAGATGTGGGTGCTATTTTGGCATCTTCTTTCGTTCGTTATCTGTCTACTTTATCTGTTTTGTCTATGGACTCCTCTACAGTGGCCTTTCAATATACATCACATACAGTTCAGACCCACCAATTATTTACCTGAAAGGCAGGCTCAAATTCCTTCTAAATTGGTGATAAAGAATTGGTCGTCAAGTTAGTATTTCAGTTGATTTTACTTTTATAACGAAAACAAGATAAACTGCGAATAGCAGTAGTTAACTGAAGGAGTTCGTTCATCATAGAGCAGAAAGGAACACACAACCGTAAGCATTTAAAAAGACGAAAGAAAAGACAGAGGGAGGTGAACCGGTACAGAGATCCAGCAAGAGAAAACAGCAATGGCCTGATGGGCTAATAATGGCTTCCCTCCATGCCAGAACGTCCATATCATGGCTATCACGAGACCATGTGCATGTGATTCACTAACCTTAGAAAAGTTTTCAAGATTAGACAGTAATCGTGTCCGCTCCACACGAAAAATGTTTGATATTTTGGTTTTTGTAATACCCATGATAAATAATAATTCTTCATCACATCAAGTATTACTTATACGACTCTAACGCCCATGTTCTAAAGATTGACCCAAGTATGAATTGTAATAATTGGAGAAATTGCATGACATAGCGTCATAACTCTTATCAGGATTAAGGGCCAAGCATCCACGTTATCTGGAGCTAGAGCCTGTGGAACCCACAACGCATGTGATATGCTTAAATGTGGGCATTTGTGTTGTGCTCAAAGCTCTCCTATATTTGGTGACTTTTGCTTAAAACAAGAATCAATATGCCACTTCACTTTCTTACGGTGACCATCAGGATATATATATTCATGTGCCATCACTGCATCACTTAATAAATCATTATACGAGGTGCCAAAATTGTATTGCTAGCAATCAAACCGAAAACAAAAGGACTACTTGCTGTTTGAAAACAAGTTTCTTGAGAAGAAATATTCGCACAGATTATGAACAAGGCAGTTCGACAGGTACCCTGATGATGAAGGAGTCCAATTAATTGGCGAGCAAATATATAATTCTTTGAAAAGAAGCAATTAGAAATGATTATGGAAGAGACAAACTTCTCGAGTGTCATACAGCCTCATCAATGCATATACAAGGATACATACAACAAAGATCTGAAGTTCTGAATCAACCAACCGCATGGTGCAGGAGTCCATCAATGGCTATTTCCACTGATGTTCATATCTCAAGTTCAAAGTTCGAGGGGCCAACACGAATAGTGGTCCTTGGCCAGTGATAATGGTAAAAGGATGGATGAGTATTCCATACTGCTTTTGTAACAGCCCATCATTCGTTTATGGATATTGTTTGCTTTTGATTGTTCATTAAGTTAAGTCTTTTACGATTTTGCTCTTTCCACATCCAAACAAATGCATCTACGGGAAAGAGATATTCGTATTCTTATAAAGAGTATTTCGTTCTCTTTTTTAACTAACGTGGAATCTCACAATTTACTCCCCCTAGAATTCAGCGTCTTTACTAACACAACGAGTTGGGAACTGACTCTAATATTAATTTTAACAGTTCAAACTACCGCCCACAAATATTGTCTATTTTGAGTTACCTTTTAAGTCAAGGCTCTCACAGTTTTACTCTTCCCGTACTTTAAAAAGCGCGTCTATAAAAAGAGGTATATGTACCCTTACAAGAGGTAATTCGTTTTTCTCACTAACTAATATAAAATCTCATAGTCCACCTCTTAATGCTACGGAACAATTGGTTCTCTTATAAATCAGTTAAGAGTTCAAAGAGTCTAATCAAATAGATACAAAAGTAAACTTTCACATTACTCAACTTTATATGATACATTCCTTTTTCACCATGAGGTCCATGACTGATAGCTCCATCTAGCCAACCCGCCTTGTATTTTATTTAGATCATTTATTGTGAAACATCAGTCAATTTCAAGCTACATCCTAACCTTAGCACAAACAAATACTCCTGTGATTAAGTAAAATTTCCTAATCTGTGTGTTTTGATAGCTTGGGCTTGGTGGTTCTATCCATCTTACGATTCAGACTTTTACGATGATTGTCTTGTCAATAGATTAAACAATGAGCCAATCTTGTTTGAATACAACAATCATCTTCCATATTTGATTGATTGGAAAGACATCTTTTTTTAGCAATGTATGTTTTTTTTTTAATTACAATGGAAAACGAAATTAACTCAATTGTTGGCGATACAAGGTCCCTTGTTGATCATGATGTAGGAGATCGGTAAGCAAACTCGGAGGCTCCGGGATGAAATGCAGGCTTGGACTAGATAGGAATACTAGCGTTGCCAGGTGATTCGCACACTGGTCGCCTTCGCGATAAGCGTGTTGGAACTTTACCTCCTAGTTATGGTATATCAGTTCCCGTATACCTGCAAGCAAAATGTTAGGCTTAGTCAAAACTATAGAGGAGGAGGATAATGTGCTAATGACTTTGAGAGAGTCCACTTCGACTTCGATACATCGGTGACCCTGTTCTCAAACGAAAAGAAGCCCCGAGTGAACGCCCCAAAGCTCAGCAGTTAGTGGTGGCCCCTCACCAATGTTGTGGGCAAAGCCACCACACCACCTGCCTTGGCTGTTCTTGAGTAAACCCCCAGCAGTGGTGAGGTTGGTAGCTCGGTTTACTGCCCCATTAGTGTTTAATTTGACCCACCCGTCTGGTGGTTTGACCTAACCAACGGACTGCCCCTGAGCCAACCCCTGCTGTGGAAACACTCTGGATTCGATGATTTGCACTTGCTCGATCCACTCAACATAGTCCCATACATACCGCGATCCATTCTACGGCCATTTAAACTCGTTCTCAAAAAGACTTTTGTTCTGCCACTGTCACAGGAACCAACAGGTAATACCATATATCCTTAGCCAATCGATGTGAGTAACACGAAACCGTTGCCTGAGGTTTGTCAGTAACCACCGCACCTCCTCTTGGTGGAAGAACCCCGTACTCACCACAGTTGCGGGAAATTGATGCCAGAAGGCTTGCACCTGTTGGCAATCCCGTAATACATGCAAGGTAGATTCCACCTGACCGCAAATGTGGCAACTGCTATCTTCCGAAAGATGCCTAATCACTCGGTGTTGGTTGGAGAGCAGTTTAGACTTAGCCGTCAACCAGAGAAAGGTCCAGATGCAATGGAGCCCTGTTCATTTCCAGATGAGATCCCAAACCTTGGGGTTTTCTGGCAGGAGCTGGGCCTCAATGAGGCCATAAGTTGATTTTACAGTAAAACCCCCATGAGAGGTTGGGCCTTAGGCGATTGAATCGTCCTCCCAATCTAAACAGCTTCGGTGGATTCGCGCAATATCCATACACACGGTATGGTGCAGGTAGTGGTGGAACGAACTCCATCGCCATTCCCCATTGTCAGTGATATATTCCGCCACTGTAGTGGAAAGAACGCCTTTCGGAAGAGGAGCCACCGCTAGATCGATAAGGGGACCCCATTCTGCCACCCAGTTGTCTATCTAGAAATAGATTCGTTTGCCATTATCCAAAATTCAGGATAGCTCCTGTCGTACAATAGGCCAAATTGCGGCTATTCCCCGCCAACATGCTGAGGCACATCCTCGAGCAACCGAATAGGGAATGGATTGAGTATCTAAGTATTTCGCTCAGAGCACCCTGAGCCATAACGTTGTATGGTTGGTAAGTAGTTCCCAACCTAACTTGGTGAGGAGAGCATCGTTAGTAGAACGTAATCTTTTAAGCCTAAGTCCTCTTGCTGCTTTAGGTCTGCACACCTCCTCCCAGTTCACCAAATGCGTTTTCCGCTGCCCGCCCGATGAGACCCAGATGAAGTCACGCATAAGCTTTTCGAGTTGATAGCAAAGCCGACGGGGGAGTCGCACAGTTTGCATAGTATACACTGGTAAGGATGCAATGACTGACTGGATAAGTGTCACTTGTCCAGAGAGGGACAGGGATCGTCCGCGCCACCCCACCAATCTGTTGTGCACTTTGTCTAAGATATATTGGTAAGTGCTTCTTGTAGTACGCTTATGTAGCTGCGGAACTCCTAAATACTTCCCCAGATTGAGGGTACAAGTCACTTGCATTAGTTGACTGAGACGGTCTCTCTTATTCCGCGGGACATTCTTGGAGAAAAAGACCTTTGTTTTAGTCGTACTAACTCGATGCCCTGAAGCCTGGCAAAAAGCTTCCATTGTTCGCCTAATAACCTATGTCTGAACTTCCGCGGCTTCGGCAAACAAGATGAGATTATCTGCAAAGAAAAGGTGGGATATGGGGAGTTCCGTGCGACTCAACTTGATCGGTTTCCAATGGCCCTGGACCACCTCCTTGGAGATTAGCTGGCCTAGCCGTTCCATATACAACACAAATAGATATGGCGAGAGAGGGTCCCCTTGGCGGATTCCCCGAGAGGGAGTAAAAGGCTCAGAGGGGACGCCTTGCCACATGACTTGCATGGACACCGTAATCACACACTTCATTATGACGGTGGTTAGGTAAGTAGGCAAGCCGATCTCCGAAAGAGTGTTGCGGATAAAATTCCAGTTGAGTTTATCGTACGCTTTTTCTAGATCTACTTCAAGGGCTAGATAGCCGGTCTTCCCCTTTATCTGACGCATCGAGTGGATGATCTCCTGAGCTAGGATAATATTATCTGAGATTTTGCCCCCCGGAGTAAAACTGCATTGATTGAGCTCGACGAGGTGGTCCATATGGAGTTTCAAGCGGTTCACCAGAACCTTCGAGAGAATTTTGTGCATCACCGTACAGAGGCTGATGGGGTGGAATTGGGAAATATTTGACGGAAAAGGAACCTTAGAAATCAAAACTAGGAGGTTTTGGTTCAGTTCAGATTCCCATCTTTCCAACCGTAAAACTTGCTGGATAAAAGTCACCACCGACGGTCCTATCGTCGGCCATTGACTTTGAAAGAAAAGCACGTTAAACCCATCCACTCCAGGGGTTTTATTGGGATTTATTCCAAAAACTGCGTTCTGAATCTCATTAGCTTGTACTGGCAAGTCGAGGTCATGAAGTCGCTCTGGAGATAAAACTGGAAAGGCTCCTGAAATTGGAAACTGCCTAGGGTGCTGCTCGTCACTCTTATAAATCTGTTCTAAATAAGCCTGAGCTAGGCGTCGCGATAAGGCTGTACCCGAAACGATAGCTCCACGTCGTAATAAGGCCGTTCATGTGAAACATCTCGTACGAAGTGTAATTTACATGGCGATAATAAAATTAAAACCAGAAGATAAATGTGGTAAAATCATTCTGTGCAAATGTTTAAACTTTTAGTAACCTTGAAACTTATCCTGTTCAGATATGTTTGTCGTTTATAAAATACAACTCGTTATTCTGACAAGCAAAATTTTATAGCTTCCAATATCCACATGCTCCATATTCCTCTTGTTTTAGATATTTCTTTAGGGTGTTCGTTAATACCTTCAAGTAGGAAAAGATTGATACAAGTGATAAATTAAAGCCGCACCAAGCGATGTGGATCACAAAAACGGCGGTAGTAACTCAAGCATTGAGTGATAGCACCAACCACATTTCACGTTCAATGACATACGAAGCAAAAAAGAGATGTGTAAAAGAAGAAACTACAGGACAAGGTTAAGGAAATGGAGACACACGACTTTAGTATTTCATGTCCAAAAAAGAAAAAACTCTCATTCACCGAATGTTACGCCAAGTTTGTATTTTAAGTCATTTTTTTAAAAATCCTTACAATTTTTATCTTTGTAAAAAAATCACTTCTTAAATTTCAGTTAAAAATAAAAGTTAAATACATGTGATATATACTGATCAATTAAATATCATTAACATGATAATTCAACCCAATTTTTAAACTTAACAAGAACTATTTAAACATACCATAAACTAATAATTTATGGTAGTTCTTATATTATTAATTTGAATTGGAATTATTTAATTATGGTCAAATTTAGGTATTTAATTGACTTGTATTATCGTATTAACAATATTTAATTAGCCAACGTATACTATTTATACCTTTGTCATTATTTTTTAATTGAAATTTTAGAGAAAGTATTTTATGAAAATTTGAAAATTATAAAAATATTTAAAGAATTTTTAAGATTAAAAAGTTTTTTTATTTAAACTATAGAAAAATCCTATTTCTTTTACCTAGAAATTAATAATGTATCATTTTATAATCGGATGAAAATATCATTAGAAACAATATTAGCCTATCCATGAACCACTGTCTTACAAAATCCCATATCGTTGTTCTGTTGTCCTTTTAATTCTGTCAATCACTTCCTTTTAATAGATGGATTATGAACAGTAACTCTGACTCAAAATAGCGTCCATGAAAGCTTATTCACCAAACTTGCCCCAATCTCAGTTTATCGTTTAGTGCACCAATTGACGTTGAACGTGATGGTCCATCAAAGCTTATTCACCAAAATTGCCATACAATCTCAGTTTATCATTTAGCAGACAAATTGACGATGAACGTGATGGTCCCAAACTCCCTTTCTTCCACCATTAAATATGTCTGAAGGTTTTTGATACACCGCCAGAAGAGTTGCATAGATGTGTTTTAAGTGACACGACTTACTAAAGTTCTCTTCCACATGTTAATGACAAATAAGTTGAACCATCGCAGTCAACTTGTTGATTAGCTGATTGGTGATGCTACTGAACGGCGGTTAAAGCTGCGACACTAATGGGTATAACGGTGAATTGGTAGTGATTGGTAAAGATTATAACCATGTGAGTACTTATGTTACAAATAGTGGAGTTACTTTGGGTATGGGACTGAATGTTACACACTGGAATGTTGTCATTGACCACCGACGAAATTAAGTCCGTAGCTCTACATTCACAAGTTACAAGAACATGACAGGCAGCAAATTACATTACTACTCATCATGCCAGGTGTTGTTTTTTTTTTGTCTATTTGAAATAACGATCTAAAAACCTAATAAAGGATAGATTCCGCTAACATTAACTGTGCTTAAGTTAATTATACTTAAAATAATTAAAATTAATTATTTAATATTTTCATATTTAATCAATATAAGATATTCTAATTTTTTTTTTCAAGTGCAACTGAAACTAGACATTCAGATGTCACTTGATATAAACACAGTAATAATTGAATTGAGTCATTAAAATTAAACGTCTAGACAAATAATTGAAAAATTAATAATTTAAACAAAACTTACTCTAATATTATATTAAGATGTTTAATATGAACAGAGTGTAGAATCTAATAATAATAATTAAACTTAATTAATCATTATCAAAATAACAAAAACTAATTACTTAAATAATTAACCTTTATTACTTATAAATTCTAATCATTTAAATAATTAACTCTTAATATTTATACATTTTTTAACATTTTCATATTTAATATGAAACACTCTTATCGCTCTCAGCATCCAAAGTCCAAACTCAACGTTAACGTAACAAGCAACAGTAGTCCTTTCAGCATCCAAACTCAACGCAACGTAACAAGCAACAGTAGGCCGGGTGGCATATGCAGACAAATGCAAATAGCAAATGATTGTACCCAAGGAAGAAAGAATAGGACAGGAATGATGAAGAGCAGTCTAGAATTACGTACGTCAGAGAGAAAATTTAGGGCCGAGGTGAGAATTAGGAAATTGTCCCATCAAAATTCAAAATTCTCTGTTGGGGTGAGAGAGGCTCGAACTCTCGACCTCAGGATAACTCAGAAGCTATGAGACCTACGCGCTAGCCAACTGCGCCACCACCCCTTGCTTTTAAATATCAATTATTCTTCATATAATACATATATGATATACCAATAATAATAACACCCAACAAAAATAAAAGTGTCATAAAAATAGATAACTTAAGAAAGTTTAATGATGTATAACCTTATCCCTTTTAAATAAAGAGATTGTTTCCAATTTGATACGATACAAATCGTGCGATCGAAGTAGTGATTGCCTACATGAATTTGACAAATATTAAAAATTGAAACAATAAGTTATAAGTTAAAATTTTAATTAAGTTAGACTTTAATATTTAAAATAAATTCTAATTTTTTAAAATAACTAACTTAAATAATGAATGGATGAATGAAAATTTTGATAAATTTATGTATTTGTCGGTTATATATTATTTTTATTAAATATGTAAGTCTAATTGTGTTCTACTTCTACGTAACAAAAAGGGATTTATATGTAAGATTAAATTTAAAGTAATTTAATATAATTTTTGAAATACATTTTAATTTTAATAAACCTAATTAAATTCATATAACTAATTTTTCAAAAAAGTTGTGCCCTCTAGAAGACAAGTGGTATTTGAACCTGCCGCACGCAATCTAGGGCAAACTTCCGCATTACATAAGGTTTCCGCTTTACGAAGGACAATAGAAAAACACGTAACATTTTTTTGTATTTTATGAAAAAAAGAGTTAATTGAATTTAATTAAAGTTTATTAAAAATAAATAAAATTGAAAATTTTATATCAACTTATTTTAAATTTAAAAACATAAATTTCACTTTATTATGTGATATATGTGTAATATAATGAATTTCTTATATTTAATAAAAAATAATAAATTTGTGTTAAGTTATTATTATTGTGATACATAAAAATAAATCTTTATTAATAATTTAAATCATACATTTTATAAATGCCAAATTTTATTTTCAATATTTTAAAATATTAAAACTTAATATACAGTTTAATCAAAATATTTGATTTGAATTTGCTGAAATAATAATAACTTTCTCATTTTTCTTTTTGATCTTGTATTTACCAGTAAGGCAAGTGTATCGTTTATGGCGTATGCCCCTTAGCTTACCCAATGGACCATTTCATGTACTGAGGGCTTGCGTTTTTCGACCACGATCATAAAACAGCCCATGCTCTAGTTAAAGCAACCAACTTCTATTCATTTCCTTGGCACATCTGAAGCCCAATAACCATAAACCGGAATTCACATTAAACTTTAGTTCAAATCCCCACAATTTGAACCTGAACAAATGAGAAGAAAATCCGACGCAAACAGCTGCCTAGGGTAGAACGCCGTTAGACTTTTCAGAAGAGGAGATCTGAGATTCATAACCATAAATGCATTAGCAGTGAATTCCTACGTTCTCGAGGAGCAAATCACCTGGTTCACTTTTGTTGTTTCAAACTCTATTGTAATCTGATTTAGGGTGATATTCTCCGCTATTGCTAGTAGGTGGTTGCCTACTACGTTTTCTCTGACTAGCTAGATTGCATCCGACTCGCAAGTTGTGCTGCTCTAGAACAAACAATCGTCACATGAAAAGTTCACGCCTGTGGAAGTCCCATTAGCCCAGCTTCTAGGATTATAGGGCTAGTCGCGGGCTAGTATTGCTTGTACCAATGTACTTAACAGTTACATCACCTTGTGTTTCTCCAAGAGCGTATTGTCTGTACTCGAAACATACAAGGAGACGAGATTACCAGACGGGTCGAAGAAATATAGTTTCTCAAATTACACGACGGAGCGAGAATTATTCTGCGTTCTTATAGTAGATTAGTGAGTGCAGTACTATAGTATGTGCCCCCCTTCACCCTTTTTGGGTGCATGGACCATTCAGCTTATAACAGCATTTGACATGAGACTGTGAAATACTACGTACAAAAGACAGCAAGCAAAACAGCAATGACTTATGTTATATTTAGTTGTACTTAAAATTTTTAATAAAATGAAATAATTTATAATGAAATAGAATATAAATGCATGTGATAATTAAAAATTATTATTTAAAATAAATGAAAAAATTTATAATGTAATACAGTAAAATATTGTTTGGATAAAAAATTTATAATGTAATATAGTGTAAAGTTATTTATTATTTTATATTTTATTCTAAAATTTTCAAATAGAATATTTCATTTTAACTGTCTATAATAAAATAAAATATAATATAAAATCATCCTCTTCTATCTCATTTAATTCTATTTTATTATAAACTTTCGTATTAAACACACGTCCCATGTTGGTTCTGTCTGAACTTGTGGAGCTAACGACGGATACTCTCAACTGGGAGAGACTCTGTGGGGTTGAATTAAAAAAAATTATTTGGTTGACAGATACAAACTGAAATAACGCTATTTTTGTTTAGTAAATGAATTAATTTAACATTTAAATTACTCGGTGGCAGAAAAAAACCGATGCATAGAGGTTTGGTTTTCTTTCTTGGGATGATTAGAGGGTGAAAAATTGAGAAGAAAGGGAATGAAATACAGCTCATAAGTGTGAAGGAGTGATAGGACCCCACGTGGGGAGGAGTTGCCAGTTCACGGACTTGTACAGCTTTCACAAACCTGTGTGTCCTTCTAGCTGTCTCCTCGTCTCTAACGCTGGCAACAACCTACATAACCACTCTCTCTGTCTCTCTCTTCTGCGTGTTACTTCTGCCTCTGTCTCTGCCTCTACTAGCAACTGGCTGTGGCCTCAATTTACAGGAAATCTACAAATGTTAATAATTATATTTCAAATGGCAAACCTCAAACCTGCATGTCCGTTGTCCAATGAGGAGCCATTTACAGAAGAATCCTTCCAATTCGCATGCACAGACTTCGTCCCTACACGCTACAGTCGACTCCCCTCCATTTGGCTTTTCTTAAGTACATTTCTTTAATTTGTGGCAGTGGGACCACATAAAGGTCTACCATCAACCCTAATTAAGCCAGATTGGTTGGGTGTTAACTTTTTATTATTGATTGACGTACGAGGAAGTCTGATTTTTATCTAACAGCCGTTTTCCCTTTTTTCATTTTAAATACGTGTGATCAATTAAAAGAGAACGATTATAACAATTATAACTTAATATTCAATATTATAGTTATATTTATATCTATTTATAACTCGCAACAAATATACCCAAGCTTTCACAGTAATGTTTCTGCTTTCGTTCTCAGCTTTCACCTGCTGCCCATTGCGTTGTACCAAACTGTTGCTACGTTGAATTTATAAAAAGAATAAAAGAAAATTGGAAGGTACATGCACGGAAAGAACCTTTCTGCCACTTTGCCGTTAACGTTTCTAGAGGCACAACAATTAGCTTTACGTTTTAAATTCTTGAAGAGATACTTATTTTAATGTAAATCACCAAGTACGAATTTAAAGATGGATTTAAGATATAGAATTTTGTACATAGCGAGAAATCACATTTTATAATTTAATCATTAACGGGTAACTAATGTCTGGAGAAAAATGAACTCTTTAAAAATGCGTAGTTTGTAGTTCAGTTTCTGTCGTGGCTTGTTGCCGCCCAACACTTTAATTAGTGCCACATGATTTGCTATCTTTGCAGGTTCCTATTGATTATATTAGAGATTGGCCATTGAGATTTTAACTACTTTGTAGTTGGCTTCTTAACAGCCTATGATCAAGGGCCCTGCGAACATGCATCATGTTCCTAAGAGAATATGTTAATCATTCGCGTGGATGCACCAAAATAGAGTAGCTGTTAACATGGTTATTTACGAGGCAATCGTGGTAATAAAATAATGAGGAAAAAAAAATCTGATTAGCTGGTTCAATTCAAGACATCGGTGTGTTTCATCGTACGGATGAAACCGAACCGAGCATGGTAGTTTCCTGCTTGTTCTCGTCGTTAAACAACAATTAAAACCTTAAACGATGTCATTCGTGTAGTAATCATAGGTATTAATTTCGAGGATTAGCAGAATGCGTCAAGTGGGGTCTCCACTCTATCCCAAATCCGTTTTTAAATGGTCATGCAGAGTCCCCACCATGGGAACCAAGTGCTGGGACAGCTAAGTAACCGAAATGGTGCCCAAGGTTTTGTTGAGTAGTTAAATATTGTGGCTCATTTCACAATCTCACATTTCAAATTATAGATTTGTGAGAGGATGTTCTACTTATAGAACAACTGTCCTCTTTTTAGTTTTTGATTACCTCAAAATTTTCTTTCCTTAAGACAAAAATTCTTTATCTCCTTTTGTAATATTTACTTGTGTTATTTTTTAAAATAGTAAAATATTAATTTAGTGGTGTTCGAGGAAATAAGTATAATTGGCCGAACCTTGTTAAATTCTGATGTTCTTTATTTATCTATTTAATAGCTATTTTCGGGTAGAGTTGTATCGAATTATTGTGTTATTAAATTATAGGTTTAAGAAAATTTTACCTAAGAGGTTGGGTTTTAAGTGAGATTATTTGTGACCCTTCCAGTATTTTCTATAGATTTACCTGGTGTAAATTTTTAGTACAATCGTCCAAAATCTATTCATATAGGCAATAGTGCTCAAGGTGAATTTGTTATTATTGATGGAAATTAACTCAAGTTTCACAACAATTGGTATTAGAGTCAAGATTTTTTCTTAGTATGCCTTGTGGTTGCAGCGTGGTCTAATCTTCCACATCATAAAAGATTTTTTTTGGGCTATTAGCATTTTACATTAACAGCTATTGAATATAAATTGTGGCTAAGATGACAGAAATTAAAGATACGACTGTGCCAACAACTTCTACCTTGTCTATTCTAGCAAGAACTACTGTAAAATGCAAGATCTGTGGTGGAGATTTTTAATGGCACGGGTCATTTCGACATGTGGCAAAGTAAGGTTTAAGACGTTCTTTTTCAGCAAGGTCTTGACATTGCTATTGAAGAAAAAAAAAAGATGATATTAAGGAGAAAGATTGAAAGATTATAAATCGTTTAGCATGTGGTACGATTCGATCGTGTCTTTCTAGAGAACAAAAATATGTTTTCTCGAAAGAAGCTTCTGCATCTAAATTGTGGAACGCGTTAGAGGAAAAATTCTTAAAGAAAAGCAGACAGAATAAGCTTTATATGAAGAAGATATTGCTTCATTTCTTTTATGTTTCAAGTACCACTATAAATGATCACGTCAACAGTTTTAATTAATTAGTTAATAATTTAATGAATTTGGATGTGATATTTGAAGACGAAGATCTTGTTTTGATTTTGCTGGGATCCCTTCCTGAGGAGTTTGAGTTTCTTGAAAATACTCCACTATGAGAAGGTTGATGTATCTCTTAGTGAAGTTATAACTACTTTGTACAATCATGAATTGAGAAGGAAGACAAAGGAAGAACGTACAAGTGGAGCAGCAAAAGCTTTGGTAGTCAGAGCTCATTCACAGAGCCAGACTAAAGGAGAAAAGGAAGATCGAAATCGAGGCTCAAATTAATCAAAGATGAATGTACCATTTGTCTGGAAAAAGAGCACTGGAAAATGATTGTCCAAAGTTGAAGAATAAAAACAAACATGATAAGGAAAAAACTGTTGCAAATTTGAATGTTGCTGAATGTGAAGATGCAGACTCGGATCTTTCATTAGTTGTTACATCCTCAATAAGCCCTTCTAGTCCATGGTTACTCGATTCAGGCTATAGTCATCACATATGTCCCAATTAGGATTGGTACTCTGATTTTAGAGAGATAGAAAGTGGAGTTGTCTACACAGCAAATGACAATCCTTGCATCACAAATGAGATTGGTTCAATTTGCTTAAGGAATCATAACAAAACAACCAGGACTCTAACGGTTGTCAGATACGTGCTGAGTTTGATAATGAATCTCATTTCTATGGGAGTCATAGAATCAAAGGGCTACACTGTAAATGTAACAAGTGGAATAATAAAAGTCATCTTTGGTGCACTGGTGGTAATGAAAGAAATTCGAAGAAACAATAACATGTATTATTACCAAGGTAATGCAGTTATCGAAACAACAACAGTAGCTTCTAATGATGATCAAGAGCTAGAAGCAGCTCGGTTGTGACATATTCGCTTAAGACATGCAGGTGAAAAATCCCTGAAGATATTAGTAAATCAAGGATTGTCGAAAGGAGTTCGGGCCTATAAATTAAACTTCTGTAAGCACTGTGTCAAAGGAAAATAGACAAGAGTAAACTTCAGTACTGTAATCCATGATCCGAAGGGTATTTTGGATTATGGTCACTCTGATGTGCGGGAACCTTCCAAAACAAGTTTTTCGAAAGGAAAAGAATATTATGTGACCTTGGTTGATGATTTTTCTCAGAAAGTATGGGTGTATACTATGAAGACTAAGGATGAAGTGTTGGGAATTTTCCTCAAAGGGAAGAAGATAGTGGAAGCTCAAACAGGCAGATGGATCAAGCGTCTTCATATAGATAATAGAGGAGGGTATAGAAGTGATCTATTTTTAAAAGTCTATAAAGATAAAGATATTGTCAAACACTTCACAGTAAAGGGTACACCACAATAAAATGGGGTGGCAGAACGTATGAACGGACCATTGCTAGAGAAAGTTCAGTGTATGTTGTTCAATGCTAGGTTGGGCTGAGAATTTTGGGCTGAGGCTGTTACATATGTATGTTATCTCATCAATCAACTTCCATCAGTTGCTATTGGTGGTAAAACCCCTTTACAAAAATGGTTTGAAAAACTTGCTATAGATTATGATTCCTGACATGTATTTAGTTCAAATACATACTATCATGTTAAGAAGTCAAAGTTTGATTCACGTGCAAAGAAAGCAATTTTTATGGGGATCACCTCTGGTGTGAAAGGATATTGTCTTTGGTGCCTAAAGTCAAAGAAAATAATCTTCAACAGAGATGTTACCTTTGATGAATCTACCATGTTAAGAAAGATGACAACTGAAAATATTAAGCAGATAGATGGTACTTTAAAACAGGTGGAGTTTGAAGGAAGAATTGTTATCCTAGCAAATGATGAAGCAGACGCAGAAATGTAATAACCCAGACCACCTGCCTACAAATATTATCCTCTTTGGGTTACCCATCGGGCTAAGGCCTTCACGGTTTTGCTTTTCTCGCACCCGAAAAATGCGTTTGTAGGGAAAAGGTATTCATACTCTTATAAGATGTACTACGCTCTTCTTTTCAGTCGATGTGAGATCTTACAATCCACCCCTTAGGGCCCAAGTCCTCACTAGCACAACGAGTCAAGAACCTACTCTGATACCATTTGTAACAGCCTAGACCACCTGCCCACATATATTGTCTGTTTTAGGTTGCCCATCGAGCCAGGGTTCTTTATAGTTTTGCTCTTCAAACACCCAAAAAAACGAGTATATGGGGAAGAGGTATTTGTATCGTTATAAGGCGTACTTCTTTCTCCTCTCCAGCCGATGTGGGATCTCACAAGAAACTCATGTAGTATAAGAGGAGCCAGATGAAGAAGAGGTTTCAGCCCAAGAACCTCCGCAACAGCAATTACCAATTGCATTGAGAATGCCAAAAAGGAACATTCAAATACCTGCTCGTTATGCTAATATAGTGGCTTATGCATCTCCAATTTAAATTGATGACATTCCTACCTCTTATAAATAAGCAGTCTGAAGTTCAGAAGAAGATAAGTGGAGGATAGCCATGAATGAAAAAATGCATTCCCTTTATAAGAATCAAACGTGGAAACTAGCTAGTCTCCCAAAAGGAAAGAAGAAAATTGGATGCAAATGGGTATTTGCAAAGAAAGATGGATTTCTTGACAAGAATAATATTCGTTAAAGCAAGGCTAATGGCTAAAGGTTATGCTCAAACGAAGAGAATTGTTTATAATGAAATTTTTTCTCTAGTTGCAAAACATTCTTTCATTCGAATTTTGTTGACTTTGGTAGCAAAATTTGATATGGAACTAGTATAATTGCATGTAAAAACTGTATTTTTACATGGAGACTTAGAGAAGGAAATTTATATGACTCAGCCCAAAGGTTTTAAAGTTGTTGGAAATTAGAATATGATGTGCAAGCTTGAAAAATCATTGTATGCATTGAAGCAATCTCCAAGGCAGTATTACGAGGACAAAAGTGCATAAAAACCAAATACGATTACTGTGTGTATTTTCGCAAGCTACAAGATGGATCCTATATCTATGTTCTCTTGTATATTAACGATATGCTGATAGTTTCAAAGAATGTAAGAGAAATTGAGAGATTGAAGATTTAGTTGAATCAGGCGTTTGAAATGAAGAATCTAGGTGAAGCTAGAAAGATTCTCAGTGTGGAGATAAGCCAAAATAAGGAATTAGGAAGACTTTGTTTGAGTCAGAAACAGTATCTTAGAAAGTTACTAAAACATTTTGGCTTGAATGAAAAGTCAAAGCCTGTCAATACTCAACTCGATCTTCATTTCAAATTCAGTGCATCTTTGTCTCTAAAGAATGATGCATAATGAGAATACATGTCAAAAGTACCATATGCAAATGTTGTTGGTAGCTTGATGTGTGATATGGTATGTACAAGACCTGACATTTCACAGGCAATTGAGGTTGTGAGTAGGTATATGCATGATCCTGGAAAAGAACATTGGCAAGCTATGAAATAGATTCTATGGTACATTCTAAACACTGTCGATGTTAGTTTGGAATTTCAGCGGGATAAGCAAGATGGTCAATGTGTAGTTGGATATTTTGATTATAATTATGCTGATGAATTGCACAAACTTGATCAACTACTGTCTATGTGTTTATTCTTACAAATGCACTAGTCAGTTGGAGATTTACCTTACAGTCAACACTTGCTTTGTTGACTACAGAGGTAAAGGCTGTAAAGGAAGCAATTTGGCTTCAAGTATTGCTTGGTGAATTGAGTTTGACAGAAGCACATCAAAGTGCATTGTGATAGTCAGAATGCCATTCTTTTGGCAAATAACCAAGTTTACCATGCAAGGACGAAGCACATCGATGTTCTTTATGACTTTGTACAAGAGGTTTTGGAAGAAAGTGGAGTAGCAGTCCAGAAGATTAAGACTGCTGAGAATCCTACTGATATATTGACAAAGGTGATGACTGTAGTCAAGTTCCAACATTTTTTGGACTTGGTCAATATTACTAAAATTTAAAGATGGGCACTGTAAGGGTGCATTTGAAGGCACTACTAAAGATAAGTTTTATTAGAGATTTGAAAAAGTGGAATTAACCAAGATGGATATTTGTTGAGTAGACAAATATTGTGACTCATCTCACATTTTCACATTGAGAAATTATAGGTTTGTGGGAGGTTATTTTACTTATACAACAATCCACCTCCTTTTAGTTTTCGATAATCCCAAAATTCTCCCAAAATTCTCTTTCTTTAAGATAAAAATTCCTTCTCTCATTTTATATTATTTCACTTGTATTATTTTCTGAAAATAGTGAAATATTAATTTAGTAGTGTTCGAGGAAATAGGCATTATTGGTGAAACTTCGTTAAATTCTGATTTTCTTTATTTCTCTATTTAATAGCCATTGTCAGGTATAGTTGTAGTGAATTATTGTGCTATTAAATTACATATTTAGGAAAACTCTATCTAAGAGGTTGAGTTTTAAGTATGACCGTTTGGGATCCTAAGTTTTTCTTGAAAATTTACTTTGTATAATTTTTTAGTACAATAATTCATATTCTATTTACCTAAGCAATAATGCTCAAAGTGAAATTATTGATATTGGTAAAAATTAACCCGATTTCTACAGTAGGGTTATCAGTAAAACATGTTTTAGGACCAGCTAAAACATGTACCACTTGACCAAAGTGGAAAACTGAAGATTGGAAAGGATTATTATTCATCGGAGTGGGGGAGCATATTAACGCTGTGACAGAGAGGACAGGTTCCAAGTGCTTATTTACGCGGCTGTCTATTTGATATACAAAGCCAACTCGTTCACTCTCTCTCGCTCTCTGTCTTATCTCTCTCTCTGTCAATCTCTCTCTATCATCTTTTTCCTAGACAGCAAATAAGAGTTTGCAGCTGTCGGATGCTCCTCTCTCTAGGCCAACCCTTTTTGCTGTGTCTCTTTTTTAATTAACCAATCCGCAACGTCTGTTAAAAACATCGTAAACTAGCTCAATCAGTCACTTTCGTGTTCACAAATCTCTTGAAGTAGTTCTTTTATGGTGTAATCGTGAGGAAAGATAAGGGAATGGTGCTAGAATAGAGGGGTACAGGCACTCATGCCAAGCACAAGTGTTTGTGGAAGCGATGGGTTGGAAAAAGGTGCAGCGGATATGGTTATACAAGTGATATACTGAAAATTCATGCATGAAGAAGGATACTCGATTGTGATTTTGGTCATTTGCATGCCATGGCTTATCCACATTATCGATCTCAGTTCGGAGACACCACGTTTACTAAAGTGTTTGTTGGAGGATTAGCTTGGGAGACCCCAACTGAAGAAATGCGCGGATACTTTGAGCAGTTTGGAGAGATTCTTGAGGCCGTGATCATCACTGATAAAAACACAGGAAAGTCTAAAGGATATGGATTCGTAAGTTCAGTGCTTCATCTTTATGACAAGTTCTTGAAATTTATTGTACATTGCTGCTGGAAGTAAAGGCCTTACTTTTGATTGATCATATACAAATATATAGGTTACGTTTCGTGACCCTGAATCAGCTCGCAGGGCTTGTGCTGATCCAAGCCCCATGATTGACGGACGAAGAGCAAATTGCAATATCGCTTCACTTGGACGGCCAAGACCTTCGCCTCCACGAGGTCCAATCAGTTATGCCTTCTGACACTTCATTAAATGATCGGTATCATATCATTCAATATTGGCGAAGAAAGAAAACAATGTGGTATTTAAATTAAAACCAAGAAGGCCAGCCATACTCTACAATGTGTGTAATAACTTTTTTCCGAATGTGATTGTTGTTTATACAGGAAGGTCACAAGGCGGAAATGTTATTTTCGAGGGTAGTACATCACAGGGTGTACCGTCGTATAGAGGAGCGGCGACGCCAATTCCTCCGCCCCC
>JANZXR010000002.1:4966653-4977774 GCA_027575705.1 Erythroxylum echinodendron | reverse complement strand
CCGCCCCTACCGCCACCTGTCATGTATCCACATTACGGGTTAGTAGTTACTTTCTGTTTTACACAAGCTAGTCAACTTGCACATTTACTTGTAGGAAATGGTCCATACCATCTTAAAGTGGCAAAGAAATAACGCGTTTTTCTATGTTTCAGTTTTGTCCCTGAGTACAGTAGTTGTCAGCCAGTAAACAAATATCGTATGTATGACTTTGTATCGGTTGTCACCACAGCGAAACAATACGAAAATAAATTAATAAAATGGTGGGGAATGCAATGCTCCCTCATGAAGTGCACAACAGCACAAGCTTAGACATGATCATTGACAGCTACTCGACCTTACCTAATCACTGATGCACGGGTCAGTTCACCTTGGGAATTACCTAGGTTATAATGATACCTTCTAATTTATTTTATTTTGATGTTATAGTTCATGATTTTGGAGGAAAATCATATGCACAAGCTTATGACAAAACCAAGAGCGAAGGGTTGTGATGAATTGAAACTTCAAGTAGAAAGAGTAATTTTCAATGGGGCCATCGTCCAATCCACGTCGCTGGTCCTGTGGCACTTAGTCCGATGTGGAAAAACGTGCTACTGTACATTGTAACCAAATGTACAGTGCATTTACGAACAAGTCCTCTTAGTCAAAACCGAGGTTCTAGTCAAATAGATGCTCCTATGGTTGTCTTCACTAGGCCTCGTATTCTCAACCCGCTTGGGGCATGAACGAGTTAGCTTCTAACAATGTTTTCTACAAACAATGTTAGGTCCGTCTAACACTTTCCCAATAAAAAAAAGGATAGATTTCTACCAAAGCCAAGAGTGCATTTGGAGGTACTATATCCTTGCTCCTTTGGACCAATAAGGCAACGACACAATGACATAGTCGAAATGTTGTGCTCTCTTAGTAGCTAGTAGACCAAGAATTGTGGGCCACCTTATATGCTTGCGGACCACTAAATAAAGTTTTAAAATTCACTTCCTCCATATGATATGGAAGTTTCGACTTAATGTTGGAACATTTCAGAAGAGTTGGGCATGACATCGGTTTTCATGGCAACCCAACTAATATTATCCACCATAACCACCATTATCTGTTGGTATTTGGTAACAGCTGCTTCAGGGCAGGTCCCAGACGGCAGAGGAAGTAGATTCTGAAATAACTATTTCTGTCTTCTTCTATACTCTACACCTAAATTTAATTGATTCCACTTTTGCAGGTATCCACCCTACTCATCTGACTATGGGTACCACCAGGTCTGTCTGTCTCCTTCTCTGTTAAATTCATTGTTTGCAATAGGAAAACAAAATTGCTGGTGACATCATAATTTTGATTGGTTTTTTAGGTTCTCTACAACCCACAAGTTCAACAGCCTCAGTACTATCAACAACTGTACGGTGCATCCTCCTCCTCCACGATGGGCTCGCCATACTATTATAGCTATTCTATGCATCCCCCAAGAGGATTGCTCTCTACAACTCATCAATCTCCTCAACATGTACCTGGTCCCTCTTATATGTACTACCCAGGTTCCATGGAGGGCTCTTTTACTCCTACATTCCCTCCACAACCTCTTCAACAACAGCAATCACCCACCACAAGACAATCCTTCCCTTCTTCTACAGGTAACTATTATTATCACATCGGGCTTTAGGCTTCACATTAACAATGCATAAACTTGTTGGAACACAAATAAAGTATAGCATAACATGAATGAGGCCTAGGGGGGCCGCATGGCAAGCTCAACCATGTGGATGAGCTGTCTGGCTATTGCAGTGACCCAGATAATGGGTCAATACCCAATAGTGAAGTGATGACAGAGAAGCATTGTATACATATTTGTACGTGAAATAGTGACTGCATGTGGTTTCAGTATCAAGATGATGGCTGATTCTGAAGATGCAGTCAACTTGTTCAGAGGCCCATCTGAGTCCCCATGTTTGCTATAAAGTATAAACTATGCATACATTATCTTCTCTTTTTAAGTATATACAACTCGTAATTGGCAATAGTATACTCGTCATGTATTGCATATCTGTTGAACTAAATCCTGATTAACGTAAGATAATCTTTACCTCTTCTGATTGAATACGTGTTAGTGTTAATCTATAGATTGACGTGACGCTAACATAAAAAATGTGTTCTATTAAAATTTTAATTTTGAAAACACGTATTTATTTATATATATATATATAAAGCGTTCAGATGTTACTTTCATGTATACACGAGTTAATTGGCAGATGCTAATGTGATGGTGTTTCATGTTTGGGCTCAGATTCACAGACCACGCCGCAGGCTACATCGGAAACCGAAGCTGGTGCAGTGACATCAGAAAGTCCGAAAACCTAATACCAAGAGAAGAACTGATCAATATACACATGATTTGGTGACAGAATTTGTATAATCTTTGTCAAATTCTTGCTCTTCAGTTCTCGCATTATATCTCCCCCCTGACCTTTTTCCCTCAGCCTTTGGCATATTTTGTTGGTCCAAAAGCTGTAGCCATTATGTGGTGACTACTGCTTCAAAGAGACGACTGCTTCTCCACCACAGCGCTACGGCACCAAAACATGCGGACTTGTTCCCATATAACCTCCTTTTTTTCCTTTCTTTTTCTTGCTGATCCTTCATTTATTAAAATAATTGCCCCCAAAAACTAATCAGAAAAAGCGAAAAGAAAAGAATATTCTGTTTTGTTTACTTGCATTAATTTCATTTTAGTTATTCTTAATCTTGAAGAATTTGAAAGTGAGTTGGATTAATACAATGGTTATGAAGTATGAACAAGATAAGAAAATTAAGTATTAAATAAGGAATTAAATTCGAGAGACATACTTAAAATTAGTATTTCTTATATTGATACATGTTGGTCCGTTTTGATTATAAATTCAGATCAATGATGGCTACTTAATTATGGTTCAAAAATATTTATTTTTTATCAGAGCTACTAATTAATCGGGTTTAGTCATCTAATTGGAAGTGTACCGATTCGGATATTCAAATTTTCCATTAGTTAAAGTACAAATGGAGCTTATCATACATAGATTAAAATTATGTCACAGTTAATTCATTATATTACTTCTGATTAATTTATTCCCTACTGCTTAATTCAGGATAATCAGAATCATCATATTTAAGCATTTAGACACTTTCTTCCTTGCAATTGATCAAGTTGGCGTTTTTACTACTAATGATCCTTTTCCTTTATTATCTCTCTCTCTGGTGTCCAATTTCGTCCTCGCAAGGAAAAAGGCTCGATAAGTTCGATGTAGCTTCTTGATTCTAAAACAACATGTTCAAAACAATTCCATGATGTTGAGTGTTCCAGGAATGTCTTTAGGCATGCATGTTGTACTTTTGCACAACAAATACAAGTATTGATCCTCGCGGGTATACACCACCAGCGTAACTTGACCTCTACACTGAAAATTCTTCGTGATCAATGTATGTGGGAGTTATTTATTATAGTTTTAACCAAATTAGTCAATAAAAACAAGAACTATTTACTGTGTTGAATAAATATGATAGGTCCACACGCTCGTCCAGGACTGGAAACTAATCACCACCGCCTGTATACAATCTCTCTCAAGTTTTCTCCCTCTCTCTCGCGCGAGCAACAGCATACATTGTCAATGGCTGCCAAATATGTGTATGCGAGCCTTAGATTCTTATACACCTGTAGTCTATTTTTTCCCATATTCAGAAACTATGGTCCACAGAAATTAAGGTCACTTCGTTATCGTATCAAATGTGGAAATGAGATCTATTCAGGGTAGAGTAATGAGCCCCATGACAAAGGTTATTTTCACTCAACTAAATTATTCTCCAGCTATACCAGGCCTCTACTCCTTTTCCCTTGTCTCGTTCAGACCTTGGAATATTATTATTTATCACTATAAATTAAAACCTGCAGATTCAATACTCTACTTCACCATTCATATATGTTAGTGTGCTGCTAGTGTAATAACATGGAGCCTTCAGATGTTTCATGCAGCTCAGGTTGTCCCTCGTTAGCTTCTTCATTCACTACTCAAACTGAAATTTTGCAACCGCTTGATCTTTTTCCAGGCACTAATCATACTTCTCCTGAAATTGAACCTATGCCATTACTAAGCTCATTGGTTAGCGATCCTGACGACAAAGACGATGTCACAGTGGCCTTACATATTGGACTTCCCGATTGTTCAATAAATACATCGGTGGTGGGTGTTAACAATCTAGAAATATCACCCAGACAATACTGGATACCAACTCCTGAACAGATTCTCATTGGTTTTACACATTTTTCTTGTCATATCTGCCTCAAAACTTTCAATCGCTACAACAATCTTCAGGTTCATCAAGTTCCAATCGCAAATTTGTTGCTTCTAAGTTCTACGTTACTTTTGACGTGTAATGTTGATTTATATATGGCAGATGCACATGTGGGGTCATGGATCACAGTACCGAAGAGGGCCTGAATCGTTGAAGGGAACACAGCCACGAGCCATGCTGAGCATTCCATGTTACTGCTGTGCAGAGGGTTGCAAGAACAATATAGAACACCCGAAGGCCAAGCCTCTGAAAGATTTTCGAACTCTTCAGACTCATTACAAGAGAAAGCACGGAATGAAGCCTTTCATGTGTCGCAAGTGTGGGAAATTCTTGGCCGTGAAAGGTGATTGGCGCACCCACGAGAAAAACTGTGGCAAACGTTGGCTTTGCATTTGCGGTTCCGACTTCAAGCACAAGAGATCTCTCAAAGATCACATCAAGGCATTCGGCTCTGGACATGGACCTTTACCGCCAACATTTGATGGGCTTGAGCTAGAGTTTCTCGAGGATAGTGCGTCTCCACTTATCTAAATTTGTGCGAGCAAATTACATATATAGATTTCTGAAGGGTTTCGTGTATGGTAATGTTGACAGTTGAGAATTGGAAAACCAGGGAGCATTTACACTTCAGAGCTTCCACGTTAATCAGTACGAGCAAGAAACGTCTAATTAGCAATTCAGTTTTAGTTCTTGACCGGAATGGTGGTTCATGGATACAAATTCTCGTTACGTGGTTGCCTATAGTTCTAAGGTGTAGAGGGATGTCTAGGATCCTATTACGCCCTAAAAACAAGTAAAAGAAAAGGTTAACTGTAAAATAAATCTAAATTTTACTTAAATTTGTAAAGATAAGCAGAATTAAAAAAATGATACTAAAATATTTTAATTTTCAATTTTAGTAACAATAATATGATATTAAATTATTTATTAGAGTAAATAACGTTACAAACTACATCATACTAATATTTTTATCACGTAAATGTCATATATTGTATTTGTCTCACGTGTAAATTTTACTATTTGATAATTAAAAATATAAAAAATTCTTAACATGATTTGTCATATTTTCCACGTTAACGAAGCATGTAACATTAATTTTTTTCGTTTAAAATTGAAAGGTAGAATATTTTAGTATTATTTTAAAATTTTGAGTTAGGATTACAAAATTAAATAAAATTTGAGATTTTTTTATAATTAACTTTGAAAATAGCTATTATGTGGATTTAATGTGAGTAAATATAGATTATTTTAGGCTATTCAAGATAAAATTACTTAAATTTAATCTCTATTTATTACTTGATATGACAATTTTTAGGATCTTTTTGTAATATTTCTCGAATTTAGTAAATTACAATCCTTTTCTTTTATATAATATGAAAATTTTATTAATTAAAGATTAAAAGCTCGTACTAGATTCTAATTAAAGTATGATTACAGCAAAATAGAAGTACGAAAGAGAATAAAACCTAGGATCTAGATGCTCACGGTTTTGTTTTTGCTCTTATTGAACACGAAGACAAACTATTTGCAAAATTCCAAAGAAGTATCCATAGAAAGGGCTAGGGAGGCGTCTTATCAACGATTAGTCTTTGACTGTTCTAATTGGCGGAAGGGGGCTATGGAAGTGAGCTGGCATAAAAAGCCCAAACAGCCACAAACAATACGCTTCTTGTTGAGTTTCCAACAGGGGATAGTGATACCGAGAAAGTATAATATTAGCTTTTTTGCTTTTTCATTCTCTTAAAATTATTTAAAACTGTTTAATTAAATAATTATTAATAAATATAATTAAATCTAAAATATCTTCAAAATATATAAAATTCAAATAAAAATTAAAATATATTTGAACTAAACATTAATTTTTAAAAATATTTATTTTAATATAATAAAATAATTTTGTTAATAATTTATCAATAAATATTTTATAAGAAATTAATCAAATTTAAATTATTTTTATATTTAAGCTATATTCATATTAATAATTAAACAAAAATTTATTTTTATTTAAAAATAAAAATTAAAACTAAACTTTATTACAGTACAGCAAAGCAAACAACTCATAATGTACAATTTCAATCTGACTGAAAAGACTGAACTGGTACAGAATTCAGAAAACGGCCGATTGAAGCCGAACTGCGTGGTAGATTGCAATTGTCGCTGACTTGTCAAAAATCAATTTGCTTGTTAAGCTTTCGTCCACACTAACGCAAGCGAAAAAGAAAAGAAAAGAAAGAGAGTGGGCAATAATTCTACGTGTACGAAGCATTCCTTTGCTGCTTACAAGGACGACTCTCCATCTAGAAGCGGGCGAACGGAAAGAAACTAGAGAGACGGGTAGATAGAGAGCGGGAGAGATTACGGCAATGGTTTCTCTGGCAGAAGAAAGATTCCGTCCTCATGCAGTATGCGTCCCACTCCCAGCACAAGGGCACATAAACCCCATGCTAAAGCTAGCTAAGCTTCTTCACCACAAAGGCTTTCACATCACCTTTGTTAACTCTGAATTCAACCATAGACGCCTGTTAAGAGCTACTGGATGTGACTCTCTCCCTCAACTCCCTACGTTCCGGTTGGAAACCATTCCCGACGGCCTCCCACCCTCCGATGCGGACTCCACCCAAGATGTGCGGTCTCTCTGTGATTCCACCAGCAAAACTTGTTTAGTTCCTTTCAGAGACCTTCTCTCGAAACTCAATGACACAGCGTCGTCCCTTGTTCCTCCTGTTACTTGTATAGTCTCTGATTTGGGCATGAGCTTCACCGTCAAAGCTTCTCAGGAACTAGGTATTCCTAATGCTCTTTTCTGGACGGCCAGTGCTTGTGGCTTCATGGGTTACTTGCACTATCCCCATTTACTTGAAAAGGGATTGGTACCACTGAAAGGTATAGATTCAAATTCCTCCCTCGATGCTTGTTTTGATAAATCTTTTTATTTGTAATACGCTGTAGACATGATTAAATGTTCAGTTTGGTGTATGATTGATCTTCGGTTTTTGGAATCTTTTTTCCCCTTTTAATTGCATTACGTGCAGATACTAGTTGTCTAACTAATGGGTACCTCAACACTGTTATTGACTGGATACCTGGTCTGGAAGGCATCCGCCTTAAAGATTTGCCGACTTTCATAAGAACTACCGACCCCAATGATTTTATGGTCCATTATACTATTGAACAACTTGACAAAGCTCGTGAAGCTTCAGCGCTTATATTTAACACGTTTGATGACTTAGATCATGAGTTTTTAGAGAGTCTTGCTTCGACCTTCCCCTCAATTTATTCCATCGGTCCTCTTCCGTTTCTTGAAGAGTATGTACAGGACAGTTCTTTAAACTCCATTCAATCCAGTCTATGGAAAGAACAACCAGGTTGTCTGCAATGGCTGGACTCAAAAGAACCAGGAACAGTTGTTTACGTGAATTTTGGCAGTATCACAGTCATGACTCCTCAACAACTAATAGAGTTTGCATGGGGACTGGCTGATAGCAAACTCACTTTCTTATGGGTTATCAGGCCTGATCTTGTGATTGGTGACATGGCAACTGTACCTCCAGAGTTTGCGGCAGAGACCAAAGAGAGGGGACTGTTGGTCAGTTGGTGTCCACAGGAACAGATTCTGCAGCACCCCTCAATTGGAGGGTTCTTAACACATTGTGGATGGAATTCCATGATGGAGAGTTTGTGTGGTGGGGTTCCCATGATATGCTGGCCATTCTTCGCAGAGCAGCAAACAAACTGTTGGTTTGGTTGTGCTAAGTTGGGCATCGGGTTAGAGATCAACAACGATGTGAAGAGAGGTGAAATCCATAGCCTTCTGAATGAGTTGATGGAGGGAGAGAAAGGTAAGGCAATGAAAAGGAATGCCATGAAATGGAAAAGAAAGGCTGTGGAGGCAACCGCTAATCCAAGTGGAACGTCTTACGTAAATTTGGACAAGATAATCGAAAATGTTCTATGCCACTCGTCAACCATAATCAGTCAGTCAGTCTCCCGCTGAATGAGTTTTACTGTTTTAGTAAACATATTCATCTTTTGTATTAATTATAACGTGTCCTGTTTTAAAAAATGTAAAAGTAACTATTGTGAAAGAAAAATGCATGCATAATATAATAATATGGTGAAATAAATTATTATTGTAAAAAATTTACATATGTTATAAAATTTTGATATAATAATATTTTTCGTACATCTTATTTATTAAATACATCTACTCATGACAAGGTCATTGCAAGTATTCTTCGAATATATAAATTTACTTTTAAACTTATAAGTTATTAAAAGTTTTTATTAAAAAACCCAAAAATTAACATTCATTTGTAAGAATACAATTTTTATGTATTTCAATAATTGTTTTTAATTATTTTCTAGTTTAATATATTATGAGATATGTATTAATGGACCTTCTGGTGGGTTGAGCCATGATTTTTTTTTTTAAATTCAAACCTAAAAATAGGTTATTGAGAATATTTTTTCCATGGAAAATCTCATTTATGGAATATCTAAAGAAAATTATTTGATATTCATGAACTTGAGCTTGAGCTTAAGCTTTAATGGTACTATCACCCAACAAAATTAAAAAAAAAACATAATTAATAAATGTTCTCATTACTAGCAATATAATTGTATTTTTGGTACTATTAAGTTTTGGCTTACCCTAATATCATAAAATACTTTTAAGACAGTTCACCATAAACACCACAAGTCCACCTAATAATCCTTTTTATTAACTTATTTTTCTTATCTTCACAAATCCATCCTCTAAAACCTAACTAGAGAATACATAATATTAAGTTTGATTAGAGTTGTCATGAAGATGATTTCCACCTCTTTTGAAAATAACAGATAAAAACTATTATAACAATATTTTGTAATCCCGGAAAGAAGACGAAACTCGCACAAATTCAATAGGGTAGTCCAGTGAAAATTCACATGGTATTCTAACAAAGGAAAGAGTGACACAAGCAACTAGAGAGCAAATTCAATTGAATTGAATATAACACAATTTTTATTAATACTTGTAATATGACATATATTAATTGTAAAAAAGAAAAATCTACAACTTTCTCAATTAGGTAATATTAGTCTAAATTTTAAAATTTTCAATTTTTAGTAAAAATAATCTAATATTAAATTTTCTGTTATTGTAAATAATGTGGTGAGATAAATCAAATTTGTATTTATGTCACGTGACTATCGCATATTTTATTTATGTCACATATGACTTTAATTACTTAATAAATTAAAAATACCAAAATTTTGAAATAACATACATATAGAACATAAATACAATACATAGTAATCACGTGATAAAAATATTAATCTTACATGGCTTGCCACATTAACCATATTAACGGAAAATTTAATATTATTTTTGCTAAAAATTGAAAGCTTAAATATTTTAACACTATTTTAAAAATTTATTTAATATTACAAAATTGAATAAAATTTAATTTTGTTACTAATTGACCCATTTGACATATAAGAATCTTTCTATGTATGCAGTACAAGAAAATTAGTAATTAGCGATGGAAAATTACTAATGGAAACCGAACCTAAGGAAACTACCGACGGAAAATCATGTTTTGTCGGTAAAATTGTCGGGAAAATTTTCAATTTGTAACAAAAAATATCCTTTGGTAAATATGGAGGGAAATCATCCTGATTTTTTGACGGAATACAGCGGCGGTAGAAAATTTCCATCAGTAAAGAAAGGGGGAATGCTTGGTGGATTAAATAAGTTTTGAGTTTATCGACGGAATACGTTTTCGTCAGTAAATTTCATCGATAAATTTTAGAGGTAAATATCATCGTTTGATTTTGTTTCAACGTTTTCAAAGAAATGAAACCCCCCCTGATCGCAGCTTAATTTTTTTCCTTTCTTTTATCGTCGCCATTCGATTTCCCCTCCTCGTCGTCCCACAGGGCTACATTGTCGTGCCACCATGTGTCCTTAGCGTGCCACCGTCCTCATCTCTATCGCTACTATCGCATCTGCTTCAGGTACTGTATAATCATCTCTCGTGCCACCACATCTCGTCACCGTCACGTTCAGTAAATGTATAATCTTGGGTTCATTACTTCTCTTTGGTTCTGTAAATGTAGACATGGTTCTATAAATGTGTTAACAGTGAATTCCTTCTCTTTGGTTCGTCTAAAGTTATCTTTAAATGATTGAATGTATGTATGGAGCATGAATATGAAGCTACGATCACTCAGAAGTAATGGATAGTGGTTGTGATATGAGGATATGCATCTTGAGTTGCTATATGTAGATAGGTTAGTTTACAGTAGCCATAGGATGTGCATCGTGTGCTTTATGTCTCTCACACTATAACCAGAAGTTGCTAAACAAAATTCCATAGGAAATTTGGTATCCACCATCAAAAAATTGCTCTAAACAAAAATGGAGATGATATTTTGTAAGAAAGCAAAAGATGCTAATGTGATATGAAGAAATTATGTAGTGATCATAGAGAGGTGTGAATTAACTTTTTAAATTTTTTAATTAAGTATCTAAATTTTAAAGAATCGAATAAATTAGTTTATAAGGTTATTTGTAACATCCCGTCTCCTATACATACGGCTAGGACACATACGTGTGAGACACTTATATGATTTAAGTTAAATGCACGTTAGACATAAGTTATGATATACTGTTGGCACATGTATACAATTCTATATATATGCATTCGTTTGACATTTCTGGGTAAGTATGACAAATTGTAATGATGACAAATGGTGAATGAGTAGAGATAAATAGTACACGTGAGGAGCATGGGGATAATATTGTTTAAGTTAGGAAGGCTCCAT
>JANZXR010000002.1:4889841-4906152 GCA_027575705.1 Erythroxylum echinodendron | reverse complement strand
TTGAAGTTGTAAAACCTTGCATTTATGATGTTAATGAAATATGGATTATGTATAGATGATGAGAGTTGAAATTAGATATAAGACAAAAGAAGAAAAAAAAAGAAAGAAAGATAAGGTTGTTGTGATTGATGAAAGTTAGTTGTCTTTAATGTATTAAAGAGTATAATGTAATGTATTCTGAGATTTTTCGATTAAATGTTGGGTTAGGATATATGTGTTCCGAATAGGAGTTGGACTCCGAAAACAGGGCCCAACATCAATAGTACTCTTCCATACCAAATAGTTTATTTTCCTATCAAACGAGAAACACATGAAATTTCAAAGCTCTATTTTCCCGTATTCTCTTCTCACGCTAATTCATCTCTAAATCAAACAAGGGGTAATTGTCCCTATAAAAGGATCCTCTAACCACAGTTCTGATACCACTATTGGGAACATTACTACAAGCACAACAACAATAATAGCAAGAGAAATAAAGTGCAAGAAACTAAATCAACGTATAAGCAATTTAGGTAGAAAATCCATCTTAACTGGGGGAAAACCCGCAATTCAGATCTCCACAGACTAAAATTAATTCACTATAATAATTAAGAATACAATCGGTAACCAACAACGATAATCTCAATGACAAGTATAATTATCTCTATTTCTAGGACAAATTAAAAACCCTAATCAATTTAGTACTCTCTACAAATCCAAGAGATACCAACACCGAATACCTGTTGATGATGATCTACTTCCTCTTGATTTTCTCACCAAACGACTACCTTCCCACATACTAAAACAATGGAGCATGCCTCTCTTTTTCTCCTCCTTCATTCTGGTTTTTACGGCAATACAACTCTTGAGTGAAAAAAGGTAGACCTTACTTTATCTTATCATAAATTTGCCTTTCCAATAAGCCACCAAAACCTACAACCTATGAGTTAATCAAAGAACTCTTTACTTAGTGGGCTATCACTTATACATAAAATAAAGTCCACCCTTACATTTAATATTTGGTTTTTGAAACATATATAAGGTTCAACCCTAGATCATTTCACATAAGTAAGAGCATTGGGAATTTATGAAAATGCATTACATTGACATGCATAACATTAGCATACACACCCAAATTATAATTTGTACACATTACAAGTTAGCATATGCACTCAATTGACATGTCCCGGAGTATGAAAGATGTTAAATGACTATAATGTGAATTATGAATTGTTATGTCTTTAATTTTGGTTTGATTAAATTACAATTGGTAATTTGGAATTAAATGTGATTAATTGGGAGATTGGTAAATTAGTATGTACATTTGGATTAAGAAAAATGCCAAGCAGGTAGATAAATTGATACATAAAAAATTAAGGCGATTAAGCCTATAATTGAGTGACATTTGACATAGTTAAATGAGTGACTAATGGACCAATTATGAAGTGACAAGTGCACCAATTAGGAGACATATGGACTAATTAATTGGTGACTACTAGCAGCATCTTAAGGAGATTAGTGGTAGCTTATTAAGTAGACAAATGAGAGGCATGCCATGTAATATATGTCTTGGTTTAATGGTGACACTTAGCATATTAATGAAGCAAATTTCAGTAGCCAAGTTTCTCCTACCTTCATTCTCCTTCTCTACCGAAATTTGTATGAAGTTTTTCTCTATATATTTTGTTTGTCATCTTATCCAAATTGTTGTAACAAAAACCAGAATTCTACCCTACACAAAACAATCAAAGAACTAGTTGACTATTGTCCTTGGTCTTTGTCAAAAATCAATTTGTTTTCATCCTAGAGTTGTGATGAATCTTGCATGATTGGAAGGCTAGTATAATCTAGAATTTTGAGCGAAGTTGGAAGCCTAATAAGTAACTAGCAATTTGATCTTTATGGCATGTTTAATAGTATAAGAATGATGCTTGAATTGGTATGCAATGAATGTAATGTTCGTGATGATTTGTGCTGGAAATATGTTGAACAAAATTAGAAGTTTTATGCTTGTTCTTGGTGTGAAAAATCTTGAATTATATAGGTTGATTTATGAATGGATTAGGTATGAATTTGATGTATAAAGAAGGTGAATTTATGCTAAAGAAAGAAGTGAATATAGTGTTTTTGAATTGAGAAATAATTAGAACTATATACATGATAATGTATAATAGTTTTTGGTTTGATTTTTACCACATGAAAGACTATGATTTGTGAGCTATTAATGAATAAATTTGAGTTGGAATTGAAGATGATATTGATGAGGAATTGAAGTATAATTAGTGTACAATTGAGGTATAACTAATGGACAATTATAAAGGTGTTTTAAATTTGATATCAAAGTTTGAAAATCTAGAAAAAGTGTAGGAAAAGGGTAGGCCAAGATCATGGCACCCATCCCATGGTGGTGACAGAACCCCATGATTGTGGGCAGGGTTTTTGACTTGGTAATTTTTGATTTGTGCAATGTTGAACCATTTGAGGACAAGTCACTCTAATGTGGTGTATTTGGACTTAATTAAGGCTTGAAATAAATTTAGATTGATGCTTGATAAGTTAATTAAAGTTTTTGATAAGTTCAAGATGTTAATTGATGTTATACCTTAAGGAAAAGATTGTTTGATATCAATGTGTCTAAGTTTGAATTAAAGGAGTTGAAAGGAATGAAGATATTCATATGAATGCAAATGTATTCTAAAGGATATAAATAATGCATTAGGAATGAATGAATAAAAATTGGGAATTATGTGAATACTTGTAATGCTAGAAAAGAGTTAGTAAATGTATGTTTAATGAATTGAGCATGATCAAGTAAACTTGAGGTATTAACTTAATTGCAAACTAGCTATGTACAAGCTATGATGTTTGAATGATCATGAATTGTAATTAAGGAAATGTACCTGGGAAAATTATTAAGCATGCATTGAATATAGCACATATATAAATGTGCATGATTGAGTATGTATTTGATTGATCGACTTTGTAATGTGAATTATGTGTGAATTGTATGATTTTAGATGCTCGAGATGAATGCCATCATCCTAACGTTGTCGATCCCTCCAGAGAATAGCGTAATTTAAAGCGTACCTTGAGTAACCTAGATGTTCTCACTAGGATTGATATATTTCTGTTTAATTCCTAGTTATTGAACTGGTAATAATCTGATTATGACAATTCCGGACGTTAATAGTCCGAAGAGTTTGATATTTGAGAATGTATTGAGAGTGTTCTATTGGGAGTGTTCTATTTGCATATGATTCTGAAAGATATATAAATTCTCAACATAGGTGTTGAATGTCGGACTTAGGTCCGATGAATATGTGATTCTAACTATGTATCATAAATAAATGTTATTGATGGCACAGTTTGTGATTTGATGAATCAAATTGATATGCATAATCAGATAAAGGCGTTGTAACTAGAGTGGCCAGTCTGAAAGAGCTTAAAGCTCAGAAATCTACACATAGAGCCTGACTCTGTGATTAATGAGCCCGGTATCTACAATGGGTACAAGACAGTATATGAAAAAAACCCGATATCTAAAAGAGATACGGGACAGTGAAAGGCGCTCGGTCACAACAAATAATAACAAAAGTGGAGTCTCATATGCATATGCATTTGTGCATATTATATGACTATGAATCCATTTCTGAAATTATAATGATAATATGTAAGATATTTGTGTATTTGATATGAGTGAGCTCATCAATGATTGTATTTACTCATTGAGTTCACAAAACTCATCAAAATTGCAGTGTGATTTTTTAGATACGAGAGAGGAGACCTAGTTCATAAGATACTCTAGAAGAACGTTTAGAATTAAGATATGACTCAAAGGTCGATCAGTTGACGTCTGAGGAATAGTAGAGCATTTTTATTTAGTTTTTTTTTATGTCATGTAGAACTTTTGTATAAAAGATTGTAAACTTTCAAATGTTTTGGTTATGTAAATATTTGTTTAATGACTACATTGTAAATCATGTTTGCAAATGAAATTCGTAGTAGAGGTTTTAAGTATTCTGTTATTCTTTATGATGCTATATAAGAGAACATGACTGCTCTAACATGTTATTAGGATATGCACTTAATGTCCTCAACATGTTCTGATATATACTTTATAGTAGTAAGATGTTTCGTCACAAAATCCATATCGCTAATATTTGACATTTGGGAGATAATAACATCTATTAGGCATAACTAAATAGCCATAAAAAAAACAGTTTAATAAAGTCCAGATCGGATAAGCTTGTAAATATATATTCGTTGTCTGTATTAATCTCTCGGACATAGAAGTATCTCGTTGATAACTTTGTCCACATTCAGGTACGACGACCCGGTTGCACAAGTTGTGGCATCTTCTGCCAGCTTCTTCCATTCTGCAACTTTCTTTTTCATTTCTTTGCCCTTTACTCCTTCCATCAACTCCCTAACAAGGTTCTCGACTTCGTCCCTTTTAACATCACTGTTTATCTCCATGCCTATACCCCATTCGACGCAACTGTATCGACAGTTGGTTTGTTGTTCTGCGAAAAAAGGCCAACAGATCATAGGCACACCTCCAGATATACTTTCGATCGTAGAGTTCCAACCACTGTGTGTTAAGAATCCTCCAATTGAAGGGTGTGTTAGTACTTGTTCTTGAGGGCACCAACTTGCCAAGAAACCTCTATCTTTGGTCTCAGTAATGAACTCTGATGGTAAAATCGCTGTGTCACCGGCGACAAGGTCAGGCCTAATGACCCACAAAAAAGTTCGCTTGCTGTTAGCTAAACCCCAGGCGAATTCTATTAATTGACCACTGGTCATGACAGTGATGCTTCCAAAGTTCACGTAAACCACCGAGTCGCGCTCTTTCGAGTCCAGCCATTTCATACACTCGGATTCTTCTTTCCATAGGTTTGATCCGATTGACTTCAAAACACCATCGTTCACTTTATTTTGAAGAAGGTTTAGGGGGCCAATGGAGTAAACTTGTGGTAACATCGGACCAAGTGCAGCCAAAAGTTCATGCTCTAAGGCATCAAATGTATTCAATATAACAGCATTAGCCTTTCTTGCTCTTTCAGTCTCCGCTATAATGAATTTGATCATAAACTCATCAGGATCTGTGGTTCTGACGAAACTGGGGATATCCTTTAGACAGATACCTTGCATTCCTGGTATCCAATCTATTACCGTGTGAAGATAACCATTCGTTAAGTAACTATCATCTGCTCATAAAGCAAGCCATAACACCATAAATTAGTATCTTCTGAACCATATAAAACCAACAAAAAAGATTTTGAATAAAGGAAAGAGAGATATCGTCAAGATGTAGGAAGAAACCTTTGAGAGGTGTATATTCCTTTTCAACAAGGTCACGGTAGTGAGCGTAAGCCAGAAAGCCACATGCACTAGTCGTCCAAAACAGAACTTCGGGTATACCAAACTCTTTGGCTGCATCAAGTGTGAAGCTCATGACCCCATCTGAGACTATGCAAGTTACAGGGGGCACATTGGACGAAGACGTGTGGTTGAGCTCCAAAATGAGGTCTCTGAAAGGAGCTAAGCAGGTCTTCGTGGTGGAAGCACAAAGTGATGGTATATCTTGTGTTGCATCAGAGTCAGTTGGAGGAAGTCCGTCAGGAATTGTTTTAAACTGGAATGAAGATAGGCCATTGAGAGATTCGGGGCCTCTAGATTTGAGGAGACGTTTGTGGTTGTACTCTGTGTTCACAAAGGTGATATGAAATCCCCTGCGGTGTAAGAGTTTGGCAAGTTTGAGCATGGGACCTATGTGGCCTTGAGCAGGGTAGGGGATGCAAACTGCATGAGGCTTGTTAGCGAAACTTAAGGAACCCATTTTCTCTGCCTCTGATTGCTTACAGACTTGGACAATGGAAGGGCAAGCCAAGATGGAGAATTTATAGACGTTTCAGGGAATTTTTTTAAATATTTTAATCGAGGTCAGAAATGTACTCCAATGTAAAAGTCAACAGGAAAAATTGACTGCTTTCCAGGTCAAAGCGCAGTCTATCATGACTCAATATATGTTGTTACAGATAGTCGAAAACATATGTTAAATAATCATTGAATATAAAGCATATTTTAGTTAACTTCAAATCAACAGGATATGCGGTATTGATTTTAATCACGAAATCATAAAATTGTAAAAATCATGTGATAATTCATATATTTTGATTTCCTGTTCTAGGCGTAAAGGTTTTCATATAAATGTTAAAAAGAATATAATTCGAATTCAGCGCTGTTTGTCTTTTCATGTGAACGTTTGTCAAACTTGTTCTCTTTAGTGAGGGTTGAAAAATATGGATGTTCACATGTCAAGTCGGAAGCACGGTTGCATCTGTAAGTCAAGGAAATCCCCGTTCATTATACTTACCAAATTCTCTGATCTTTACATCAATTCTTAATCTATTTCATTAAATTTTATTAATAAAATTCTTATAAATATATGAATAAAATTGATAAAAATAGAGTTAAAACACCTTGCACAGAAGATCTGGTATGTCCGAGAGGACACCTAGTTCCCTGTTAAACGAAGTAACTTGCCGGTTCAGTAGTTATCCAAAGTCACCTAGCTCGTTCCCTGCCGCAGTACAAAGGTGTAAAAGTCCTCCAAATTGGGAATTGGCATATTCATGTTTTCTTGCTACGACTTCTATAGCCGTATAGAATTGGCGCGAGCTGTTTTTACTCGTCAAAAAACACTAAGGCCTTGTTCCATGGACATGAATTTTTAAGAAACTAACATTTTTTTAAAATTTATATTATCACGTTAAGTTTATTTTTTTAAGTAGTTAGTAAAGTAAAATTTTTTTAAAAAATAGTAACACTTTATTTGAATTATAAATCTTATCACGTTCTTGGTATTTAGATTATTTTTTTCAGGAATGTAATTAAAAAAATATGGTAGCCAATTCAACTCTTTATTCTCTCTCAATTCTACGACAACTCTTTTATAAAATTCTAACTCCTTTTTAACTATTGTTATTGTTTTCCAGTTAGCAAGATTTTGGATATTTTTTATTAGAAGTTTTAATTGACAAACTTCAAGTTCATATTTTTCCTTCTTACTTAACTTTTGTATAATTTTTGTTTGATTTATGAAAGCAATTATTTTATTGCTTTTGCTTTTTTTTCAATATTTTTTATCCTCCAAAATGCCTTGATTGGAAGTAGCCATATTATTTGTTAAACAAAAATGCAATTTTTGTTTAATTTATAAAAGCAATTTCTACTCAATCGTACTAATTGGCCTAGATTTACAGTAGCATTTTTACTTTTTTCCTAAAAAAGTGATTAAAATAGCTACGAAAATAAAGCTAGCAATTTCTTCCATCGTAATTTTTCTGTCATCTTCGTCTTCGTCAGATTATTTCTAATACTAAATTCCCAAGTTCTCACCAAATAAGTTCACTTCAATCAGGACCTATGTAACTTTCATAGTTTTTATCAATCAATTAAAATATTATCTATTGATTTTATATACTTCTACACCTAATAGTCTCGATAATGTTAGGACATAGCATTTGTTGTTTCCATCTTTGTATTAAAGTTGGAATAAAACTTGTAAATAATTCAAATTATATGAATTATTTTTTCACTTTTTATGATGCTAACAAAGAAGAATATCTAAGGCAGATTTAATGAGTAATTAGTTTTTAAGATTTTTAAATTTATAAAATTTAGGATGTTCAGAAGATATTTGACATTTTTTAATTTTCATTTTGAGATTGTCTAGTTGATATAATGCACTATTTGTTGTTTTTAATGTTGAAATTTTTTTGATATTTAATTTAAAATTTAAGATTTGTCTTTGTACTCGGTTGAGATTTTTTTAGTATTTTTCAATACTATATTTATGATATTACAGTATTATATGATTAGAATATCATAAATAAAAAATTAATATTTAATAATGTAACTTGTATTATAAATTAACATTATTTAACGATTTCAATTTTTATTCGATTTGTAGGGATGTAATTGGAAACAGATGTCAAAATTAAATTACATTATATGAAATACTTTTACATACCAAACACTATAATAAAAATCTCCCAAAATTTTCTATTAAAATTTTTATAAGTATCTCAATATATAAATATATTTACTTTTTATAAATTTATTTTCTGAAAAATCAGATTCTAAAATTACTTTATTTTTTCGCCAAATACTGAACGGGCCTAAAGTGTTTCACTATATTGGGTAATTAATTTAAAATGTGCCTTTGAACCTTTTAGGTTGTGTTAGTTGGCTTACTCATATGAAAGATGGACGGAAATCCAAATTTATTATTCCAAGTAATTATCCAATTTATCAAAGCGAAATGACTCCAATTATATTCACAAATTATTTTTTATTTACAAACAGCTGCTTCATTTGTTTTGTCGTGTTTCAGACAAGAGTTGAACATTGTGAACTCAGCGGATCAAACAGAGCTGGCAATAGGTACTTTCTTCCGTTGACACCCACCGCATTATAGCTTCCACCAGAGGTCCGATCAACCAACAGATTCCCGGCATAACCCGGGTATGCTCCTTTTCCATAAACCCCTGTACAAGCCGAAACAACCTCCAGTGTGTAGTCGGCCGACCCCAAATAGTAACCATTTCCAAACGGGTTCGTCATGGTTCCGGCCAAAAGACTCGCAATATTTATTATCATGCCATTGATGCCAATGTCGCTGTTCGGCGCAACGAGTGGCGGAGTTTGCGGTCCATACAAGGGCTGGTGAATTGGCCACGCACATTGCCCCGGGCACTGAGTGTCGGAGTTGCCAACCCAGATAAATATGGACTTGTGTTTGGTTTGTGTGTCATGAAAACCGCAGTTGCTCATGCAAAACCCCTCAACGGTAACGTCCTTGCCTGTCAAAACCAGGGTTAAACCACCGAGTTTGGAGTTGGCTTTGTTGGTTAATTGGGGAATACCTGATCGTTTCAAGATTTTGCCCAAGGTGCAGTTTTGGTCTGAAATTTGGTTTGAGAGGAGAATTCGTGTCTCTTCCTTGCCTGCTTGTGTCATGTACTTTTGGATTAAGTTCCACCAATGAGAAACTGAGGGTTGGGCAGAGGAGGCAAGAAGATTCTTCGTGTCAAGTGAAAGGAGAAAGTCTGCCATAATTGATTTCTGAGGTGGCGTGAATTTTCCATATCAGAGAATAGAGACGTGAACGTCTATTCAAATTTATTAGAGAGTGAAATTTTTAATTACTATATTGACAATAATGCTGGGTATATATACGAGAAGAAAGGCTGCGATTCAGCCAAGAAAGAAAACTATGCTACTCTAGAAATAACTGCTACTTTCTAACAATCTGTTAACGAATTCTAACTAACTAACTCACCCTAGAAATGTATTTTTAATATCCCCCCTCAAGTTGGATCACAAAGATGAATGTCTTTGAGATCTAACTTGGATCGCAATCGAATAAAACAAGAAAATGGTAAAGACTTAGTAAACATATCTGCAACCTGGTCCTGAAAAGAAATAGGTGAAGCACACAAGAACCCTTTCTTTACTTCATTTCGTACAATATGGCAATCTATATCCAGATGTTTTGTTCGCTCATGAAACACTGGATTTGAAGCAATGTGTAACTCGGCTTGGTTGTCACACCATAAAGGAAGAAGAAGCTATAGCTCAATCTGAAAATCTCGAAGAATGTAAGAGAGCCAAAGCAATTCAACTACTGTCGATGCCATTGAGCGATACTCTGCTTCAGCCGAACTTCTTGCCATCATCGTCTGTTTCTTTGTCTTCCACAATATCGGACTAGCGCCAAGAAAAATACAAAATCCAGTAAGTGAAATGCGTGAATCAATGCACGATCCTCAGTCTGCATCACAATGAGCTCGAAGCTTCAAGTCCTTATGTACTGAAAAAATATTCCAGTAGATGGCGTTCCCTTCAAATACTGTAACAGATGCAGAGCCAATTGCCAATGGGTATTAGTCGGAGTATTAACAAACTGGCTTAATTGTTGAACAGTGTAGGCAATATCAGGCCTACTAAAACCCAGATATAAAAGTCTCCCAACTAACCTTTTATATTGTGTGCTATCTTCCAACAAGTTTCCTTGAGTTGCCGTAATCTTAATCTCGTCTGGCAATGGAGTTCTAACAGGTTTTGCCCCAACTAAACCAGTATCTTGAAGTAAATCTAAAACATACTTCTGTTGATTTACATATATCCCTTCAGAAGATCTCGCAATTTCCAAACCCAGAAAAAACTTAGTTTGGCCGAGATCTTTAATTGTGAACTTAACATCCAAAAACCGCTTAACCTTCAATATTTCCTCTTCAGAATTTCCACTGATGAGTAAGTCATCGACATATACTAACAAGGCCAAAAACATGTCGTCTTGCTAAAAAATAAAAAGACAATGATCATGGGATGATTGCTAAAACCCATAAGACTCCAGACTTGAAGTAAGTTGCGAGTTCCATTGCCTTGATGCCTACTTCAATCCGTATAATGATTTAACCAATTTACAAACTTGGTTTGGCGGCCCTTCATGATAGCCTTCTGGTGGTAACATATAAATGTCTTCTTCTAATGTTCCATGTAAAAAAGCGTTGTTAATATCCAGTTGATGAAGAGACCAACTTTTCACTGCTACAATGCTCAAGAAGACCCTTCCTGTCACTACCTTTGCCACAGGAGAAAAAACATCAGTGTAATCGACATTATGAATCTGGTCATATCCCTTGGCAACTAACCTTGCTTTATATCTGTCGACACTACCATCTGGATTAAGTTTAAGCTTAAACACCCACTTACAACCAATAGTTGTTTTATTCTCTGGAAGATCAGTCATATACCAAGTCCCATTTTTCTTCAGGGATTCAATCTCAGCATTCATGGCCACTACCCATTCAGGAGAAGTGCTTGCCTCCACATAACTTCGTGGTTATTTTTGAGAAGAGACTTGAGCCAAAAACGTCATATATTCAGAATTTAACTTTGTCTGCTGAACATAAGGAAAGGTTAAGGGTGTGTGATCATTTGGTGCAACAACATTAGATACCAAAATGTGCTAATTTCATGTCACGTTATTGGTGACAAAATCATTCATCCAAGTAGGTCGTCGCACTTGTCTGCGGCTCCTCACACTCACTTCCGCCTCACGTTCACGTTGATCTCCTGTAATATTTATTGGTTCATGTATAGAGGACTGTGATACACTTGTATTCACCCCTGCAAGATTGTTAGAAACAGAAGAAGCATGTGACAAATCATTAGAGTTAGAATGAGATGATTGAATGGGGATGAGAGGTAAAGGCAAAGATGTGTGAACAAAAGGAGGAAAACTATGACTAATATGTGAAGCTATAAAAACTGAAGATATCGAAACTGATATGAAAGAAGCCAATTTGACAGATATTTCATTCATGTACCTTTAAATAGAATACATCAATCCTACCGTTTAGACTATACAATGTTAACGGAGATATGTCAGGGATATGGAGCCGTTTGTTTGTACAATTATTGATAAATATTGATCAGTGATGGAGGAAAAGAAGGAGATAAATTTGGAATGTACAAAGGATAGATTTGGCAAGTGGATCAAGTATAATATATATTAATACACCCCCTCAAGTTGGAGCATAAAGGTCCGTAATGCCCAACTTGGATAGAAGGGATTGAAATTGATTACGTCCAAGTGCTTTGGTAAGGAGGTAAGCGGGTTGGTGTTTGGATGATAGGTGGGTGGTTTTTATGTCTCCAGCTTGGATATGATCGCAAATAAAATGACAATCTATCTCAATATGTTTGGTGCGTTCATGGAAGATGGGATTAGCTACGATGTGCATAGCAGACTGATTATCGCAAAAGAGTTGTGCTGCTGTGGGAAAAGAGAGAGACAAGTCTGCAAAAAGATGTCGTAGCAATAATAATTCACTGGTGGTATGGGCCATAGCATGGTATTCTGCTTCTACGGAAGACCATGAAATAGTTGTTTGCTTCTTGGACTTCCAAGAGATAGGGGAGTGGCCTAAGTAGATAAGGCATCCCGTCGTGGATCTTCTTGTTGTGGGGAAGCTTGCCCAGTCAGAGTCAGAATAGGCATTGAGTTGAAGAGCACTTGAACTAGACAAAAGAATGCCTTGGCCAGGAGAAGTCTTAATGTAACGAAGGACTCTCTTGGCAGCATCAAGATGAGGTTGTCTTGGAGCACGAAGAAATTGACTAAGCAGTTGAACGGAGTAACTGAGGTCAAGCCCCATAATAGTCAAGTATAGTAATCTTCCAACGAGACGACGATATTGGGAAGGATCCTCTAACAAGGTGCTTGATTCAGCGGACAATTGGTGTTTTTGCTCTAGCCGGAAGGTTGCAGGTTTAGCCGCGAGTAGTCGTGTTTCCTGCAAAATGTCTAAAGCATATTTACGTTGTGAAATGACAATACCTACAGAGGTGTGAGCCACTTCATGGCCAAGGAAGTTCTTCAAAGGGCCTAAGTCTTTGATATGGAATTGACGGTGAAGCGTCATTTTGAGTGCATGAATGTGGCTGGCAGTATTTCCAGCAATGATAATATCATCTATATAGATGACGACGACTATGAAATTCCCATTATTGAGTGATGTGAATAAGGAGTGATCAGCTTGTGATTGTTTGAAACTAAGAGTAAGCAAGGAGAACGTGAGCTTGGCAAACCATTGTCGTGAAGCTTGTTTAAGACCATAGAGAGATTTACGTAGCCTACATACACGAGAATCATTAGGATGACGAAAACCTTGCAGAACCTGCATTTAGATTTCCTCATCAAGATCATCATGCAAAAATGCATTATTGACATCGAGTTGGTGCAAGTCCCAATTACGAATGGCCGCAAGAGCTAAGAGACAGCGAATGGTAGTGAGCTTAGCAACTGGGGCAAAGGTTTCATGGTAGTCCACACCTTCGATTTAAGTAAATCCTTTTACAACCAAACGGGCTTTGAATTGCTCGATAGTGCCATCAGCTTTATATTTAATTTTGTATACCCATTTTTAAGCAATAGCTCGTTTTCCTGGGGGAATGTGTTTTAGTGTCCATGTGTTATTGGCCTCAAGTGCAGCAATTTCTACACACATTGCCTCTTGCCAGCGAGGATCTTTGGATGCCTGAGAAAATGAGGAAGGCTCATCTATAGAGGAGATGGCCACTAAGAAAGTACGATGTGAGGGAGAGAAATGATCATAGCAAATTACAGAAGAGAGAGGATAAGTAATACTTGCGTTAGCGGTTGAGGGAAGAGCCAAGGATGCAGGAATATCATAAGAAAAACGTTGGAGCTTAGTGGAAAGTTGACGTGTGCGTTGTGGTCTAGCAGGAGGAGTATGTTGAACGGTGTTTATAAAAGTGGTTTCAATCTCATTTGTAGGGGTTTCTATATTTGTAAAAACGGTTGGGGTTGATGATTTATTGGGAATCTCGGTGTCAATTTCATTTTCATATAACGGTAGGGGCATCATGGTAGTTTATGGATGGGGTGTGGGATTAGTGGAGAAAGGAAATATATGTTCATGAAAAATGACATCTCATGAAACAAAACTCTGATTTGTATCCAAATTATATAATTTATAGCCTTTCTTATCATATAGATAACCAATGAAAATACAACGGGATGTACGAGAAGCAAATTTATCACGAGGTAAGGAATAATTGTGAGCATAGCATAGCGAACCAAAAACGCGAAGATGATCATAATGGGGAGTTTTACCAATGAGAATTTCATATGGAGTTTTACTTGATAATAGTAGTGTAGGCGTGAGGTTGATTAAGTAGGCCGCGGTAAGTACACATTCTCCCCAAAAACAAAGTGGGAGATTGGCTTGAAAATGCAATGCACGAGCTACGTCAAGTATGTGTCTATGTTTGCATTCGACCAAACCATTTTGTTGAGGTGTATATTCGCAAGAAGTTTGTAACTCGATACCATTAGTTAAGCAAAAATCTTTTAGAGCATGCGAAGTAAATTCTCCACCGTTATCACTACGTATCTTTTTAACATCAAGAGAAAATTGAGTTTTAGTCATTTGGTAAAATAAGGTTAAATATTTGTATGTTTCAAACTTATAACGCATAAGATATACCCAAGTGCAACGTGAATAATCATCGACAATAGTGAGAAAAAAATGTGAACCAGTCAAAGAAGGTGTAGCATAAGGTCCCCAAATATCGCAATGTATAAGGGAAAAACAATGAGTACTTTTATTATTACTAGAATAAAAAGGCAACCGAGATTGTTTAGACCTATGGCAAATATCACAAACAAATTGAGATGGAATAGTGATATTAAGAGCAGAAATCTGCTTGATCTTAGAGAGAGATGCATGTCCTAGATGTTGATGCCAAAGGTCGGTACTAGAAGCATGAAAAAAAGTAGCAGAATGTTGATGAAAAGTGCATTGGTAAACTCCATCTTTTAATTTACCTAATCCAATCAGCTTCCTCATTTTGAGGTCCTGAAAAATGTAAAAATCAGCAAGAAAAATAACAGCACAATTGAGGTCTTTAGTGAGTTTTGCTACTGACAATAGATTACATGTAAACTCCGGTATGCATAAGACGTTGGAGAGTTTAATGTTAGGTGATAAGGTAGTATTGCCGATGTGAGTAATAGGTAAGATATTGCCATTCGGTATACTAACAGTTGAGTGATATTTTATGTAATTTGCATCATCTAGCATATCTTTTGATCCAACCATGTGATCAGAAGCACCACTATCAATTATCCATGTAGTAGAGTTGGGAATTGGCTTACCAGCGCAGTTGGCCAAATTTAAGGAATTCCCATCAAGGAGCTGCATTAATTGATTGTATTGACTCATTGAAAGTCCTAATATAGGTGAAGGATCATTATTGCTTTCGGATGTGGTAGCTGAATGAGCTGTGCCTGCAGGGACTGTGGCTGCGAGAGCCGAATGAGATCGAGTCCTTGAGTTGAAGGCATTGTCAGTAGCAGAAAAATTGCCATTTCCAGATGTGAATCTGGTCCTGCTTTGTTCGTTCTTACGTCTTTGTTTCCAATTGGAAGGATATCCAATTAGTTAAAAACACTCATCCTTTATATGTCCTGAGTTATTGCAGTGCTCACATCATTTTTGATTACGATATGAGGTTCTAAAATTACTAGGATCAACCTTGGTGGCAAGAGCTGTGGCTTCCATGATTGGAACACGATTTTTAATTAAACCATGTTGTTTCTCCTTATGGATTACCATAGCATAAACCCTGCTAAGAGAAGGAAGAGTATCTGAATTCAATATCTGAGAACGTACCGTTTTAAACTCATCATTAAGTCTAAGGAGAAACTGATGGACTTTCTCCTGCTCTCTTGCTATGGCAAATTCTTTTCCCACTCCACAACTACATCTGGGAAGTTTGTCAAACATCTGAAGTTCATCCCATAAGGCCTTAATTTTGTATAGTATGATACAACAAACTTATTATCTTGTTGAAGCAGGTAAATATCCTTTTTGAGTTGATGAACACGTGCTGCGTTCCCTTGAGAAAAGCGTTCTTCTAAATCCAACCATAGTTCTCATGCTGTCTCTACGTATGCAACGCTGTCATGAAGATCTCGTGAGAGTGCATTGAAGATCCATGAGATGACCATGGAATTACACTTCGTCCAAGAGGAATAATCAGAAGACGTTGGATTTGGTTTGTCAAGTGTGCCATCTATAAATGGTATTTTATTTTTGGCATGGAGGGCATTTTGCATAGCTCTTCTCCAGGTAGAATAATTTTCCCCATTCAGAACACATGTTGAAAACATGGTTCCGGGGTTGTCAGAAGGATGAAGGAAATAAGGAGAATCCATGTCAACAGAGGTCTGCATATTTGCATCCCTCCTTGTTGATTGTGATGAAAGTGTGTTGATGCTAGTCTCTTCCGCCTTGGTTCTGCTCTGATACCATGTGAAGATATAAAAATTGAAGATATCGAAACTAATATGAAAGAAGCCAATTTGACAGATATTTGACTCATGTACCTTTAAATAGAATACATCAATCCTACCGTTTAGACTATACAAGGTTAACGGAGATATGTCAGGGATATGGAGCTGTTTGTTTGTACAATTACTGATAAATATTGATCAGTGATAGAGGAAAAGAAGGAGATAAATTTGGAATGTACAAAGGATAGATTTGGCAAGTGGATCAAATATAATATATATTAATATAACAGGATCTGTTACTAAATAAGGAAAAATGGTTTCATGAAATACGATGTCCCTGCTTACTCTTATAACATTGGTGTCCAAATCATAAACTTTATAGCCTTTACTCCCTACCACAAACCCCAAAAATACTCCTTTATAGGCCCTCACAT
>JANZXR010000002.1:4860321-4889741 GCA_027575705.1 Erythroxylum echinodendron | reverse complement strand
TAGGGTTGATGTAAACTTGTAAACAGTAAACTGTACAGTATATAACTGTACAATATATCAGTGAACTATTTTACAAAATTTAAAAATTTCAGAGACTATTTCATAAATATAAAAAATTACCCGAAACAGTACCCGATATTTATTAGTACCGGTACAGTACTGTTCTAGAACTCAATCTGGTACTAAATCCGGTACGGTATTCGCAACATTGACTCTACCCTACCATTCTAGGTATCCAATAAGTTTAAAACAAGACCCTAGATCATGACTTTGCTTCCCACAATGCTTGCAGGCAAGTTTATCATTCTGCAAAGACAAGGTATTTGGAGAACTTAGGACCACCTAGATAGCAAAGCTCATGGCTTCTTTAAGGACGTCTCGAGCTCACGTTGCGATACGATAGCGCTTTTCCTGAACACTCAAAAGTATAAACACAATTCAAAGGAGGGAGAGGATCTTAAGCATCTATGTGAGAACTCATTGAACCATATGCGTCATCGTCAAGTCCCATTAAAAATTGATGTACTCATCCTCTTGTTCCTTGTTCATTTCATCAACCTACTTAAGAGAGCATTTGCCACAGGTGCATCGCCTAATTGCGATATAATTTGCATGTTCGTCCTGTATCTTATTGAGGCGGCCATAATGAGCGACAATCCTTTTTTTTTTAATTACAAAGGAAACTGAACCTATAACAAACTAACGCAGTGCTCTGCGGTATACTGCTCCTTGTTGGTCCCTCTGAATAATCTCTAGAGCTGACTGTGGGGGCTCCTGAAAAAAATGAACTCCTGGGCTAGCTAGGAATGCAAGGGATGTTAGGTTATCCGCGCATTGTTCCCTTCTTGATGCACATATTGTAGCTGTACTTCCCAATCTTGTTAGAGTAAGCTACGGATACCTGACAATAAAAAATTATTAACGTCAACTACCGTATTGGGTGAAGAAAGAAGGTTAATGACTTCTAAAAAGTCTACTTCGATTATGACTCGGCGGTATCCTAACGACTAAGCCAAAGTGAGGCCGAGTGAAATTGAAAGTAACTAATTTTTAAATTGTATCTTAAACTTTTTAAATTGAAAATAACTAATTTTTACTATTTAAAATAAAAAGAGATGTAACGGGACTCTTTTTCTTCTTTCCTATTCTATTCCTTATTATTATAAACCCTTGTCTTAATCAATAGAATATTCCGTTCCGTTACGTTAATAACATCTAAACCAAACATATCTACATCCACGGACCGCCCTTGACGACTATAAAAGCCAAAGTATACAAATTAAAGAGAAATATAAACCGAATAATCTACATCTCTTCCTTGCTCGACACTCTTGTTTTGCATTCGACCGAAATGAGTTCGAAGAGAAGTCGCAGTGATTCAAAATCTTCGAAGAACAGTAAAGGAAGTAAGCAGAAAACTCTGGGCATGGCTTGGGGCGCCAATTCTCCATCCGCCTCCCGCTCCTCTTTTCGCAGCTCTCCTTTCTCCAGTTTTGGCAGGTTCAGCCATGTTAATTTGGATTCATTTTATGGTTGCATTTTTTAATATTTAAAATTGATGGAAGTTTTGTCTGTTTTGGGGTAGTTATATGACGGAGAAGAATCGGAAACTTCGCGATCAGTTTGATGCTGAGGCTACGCGCTCTTCTGGTTCTTGTAAACCAATATTTCGTGGAGTCTCGATATTTGTTGATGGTTTTACAATTCCTTCGAGCCAGGTTTAGTATTTTGATGGGTTGTTGTTAAGTTCTTTTTACTTGACACTGCATTGGAATTTAGGAGATGAGATTGTCTTCAGGAACTAAAAGGCTACATGTTGAATCTTGGTGGAAGATTTGAGAATTACTTCTCCAGACATCGGGTTACTCATATTATTTGCAGTAATCTTGCTGACACTAAAGTTAGAAACCTGAGGTTACTAGTTGTTTTTTTTTCTTGCTTTCTGATATGATAATTAAAGAGAAATGAACTTGGAGTTGGCTCTTAATTCTTCTGCCGTTAATTCTGATACAGGACTTTTAGTTGTGGGCTCCCAGTGGTCAAACCTTCGTGGATCTCTGATTCTGTAGCTGCTAATAAGCTGCTCAGTTGTAAGTCTATGCATTGAACTTGTATTTAGGGATAGTTGGGTTGTACATGGATTGGAGTGTGGATAAAAAGGCAATGTTGTATTGCTCCTTCTATAGAGGTTTATGTGTTATGTAGCTAAAGAAAACTCCTCTGCTATCTAAAAGTTGAGAAAGAAGGATGTCATATCGATTTGTTTATAATTTAAAACAATTGATTTGTTTATGAATTTCCAGAATGTACTTAAATAAGTACAAAATATCAGTAACTTGTTTCCTCTTTCCAGGGGTTCCTTACCAACTGGACCAGCATGCTAATAACCAACCAAGGTTGTCAGCCTTCTTTTCCCAGAAAAGCCCCCAAATCTCAGACGATTTCATGGCTGCAGCTTCTGAAGAAAACCTGAATCCATCTCTAAAGGGTGGAACACCACGAAATGGCAATTTGTCTCCCTCTCACGTTAAGAATCCCACAGATAACCAACTTGGTGAATCTGAGCCAAGCATTGAAGAGCCAAGTAGTAGTAATAGTGGGAGATGGTCAAAAGCAAGGATATCGGAAACAAGTGATAGTGAGATAGAAGATGGGAACATTATAAGAAAGAAACCTCAGGCTAGTCCTCATCCATCTGCTTCAACTAGCAGTTATAGCTTAGGCAAACAAACTGCAAAAGGGTCCTCGACTTTAGCATTGGTTGGGCCTTCGAATCAACGACATTCAACTCTTGAGGATCCCAATTTTGTGGAGAATTACTTTAAGGTGCATTACTACCTTAACTTGCAGTTCCATATTAGTTCACTAGATCGACCTCCTTTTGGTTTGTTTTTGAAATTTTTATTGTCCTTCATGTATTGTGGGTCCATGAAAATCACATGCCAAGCTGACATGTGTTTCTGTCTGACACAGTTCATCATAAATTGGTTTGGTCTGTTTCTTGGTTATTGCTTTGCCATATATTTATTTCACTGTTATTAGATTATGCTGAACATGGTGTTTTGCATGTTAATGTCCCAGATTTACTCGTCTTAGTTGCAACTGCTGTAGAAGTAAGCATACTGGATGCTACTCTCTTGATAAGTCAGTCTAGTTGTATGATTTCCTTCTGCATCAGTACTGGAGTCTAAAATTTTTCTAGATCATGCAGCAACATTGCTACAACATTCTGTTGAAGCTACTCCTTTGCTTGTTTCTGATTGGTGTGCTGACTGAGCTTTGGTTTGCAGAGTTCGAGACTGCATTTTATAGGAACCTGGAGGAATCGGTACCGTAAACGTTTTCCCAGCTTGTGTAGTGAGTCTAGATGCAGAAGTTCAAATCTTAATGATTCTGATAGCTCTCAAAAGAAAAAGATTATCCATGTTGACATGGTATTGCCATCGTCTACTTGTCCATCTTCATTTTTCAAGAGTAAGAGAGTTCAAGAGTATAAGCGGTCCTACATATTTGTAGATATGAGACACACGATCACTGGATTAGAACATAACACAGATGTGTCTCTTTAACTGTAGGATAATAACAAAACATTGTTTTATTGTACCTCATTCCTCATTTTAAGTTTTATATTTAACATTAGAGCAGATACATGATGTTAATTTGAAGTAGCAGTGATTCCATTGTACAACTAGAATACGAACTTAAATTCTTTCTGCTTGCCCTTTCTATTTCCTTTTTCTTTTGTCTTAATTTTTTTTCCTTCTTTTTGGTAGAGATAGTGAAAAACAAGTGTGACTGAAACTGAGAGAGAATTAGAGCATATCTTTCATAGGTAGCTCAGCACATGAATTTGCTCATTGAAATTAATTCCTTCTTTTGTAGTAGCATATAGATTCGGACATCTCTCCCTTCATTAGTTAATTTCCCAAAATACTGCACAGGACTGCTTTTTTGTCTCAGTAGTAATCAGACACCATCCTGAATTGCATGACAAGCCTGTAGCAGTGTGCCATTCTGATAACCCTAAAGGAACAGCTGAAATTTCATCCGCAAATTATCCTGCTCGGGATTATGGTAGATTTCGTGCAAACTAATATCTGTTTGTTCACCTCTACCAATTACCTTGGGCTGTTTACGCTCAAATGATATTGCACTCATTTTCCAGGAGTGAAAGCTGGAATTTTTGTTGGAGATGCAAAAGCTCTTTGTCCACATCTTATTATTTTCCCATACAATTTTCAAGCCTATGAAGAGGTAGTTTATAGATTTGAGAATTTCAATTGCCGCATTTGAATTTTTCATTGAGAAAAGAACATATGGATGCTGATTATTCTGTTCTCAAGTCCAGGGCCTTATGTTTTGTTACCTTGTCAGGTTGCTGATCAGTTTTATGATATCTTACACAAGCACTGCAACAAAGTACAGGTATGTCCCTGGAAGCATTCCTTTTCATCTTAATTGTTTTCTGTTCAGTTGCTTTCTTATTGATGTTTCTGTTCAACATAGGCTGTAAGTTGTGATGAAGCATTTTTAGATGTCACTGATGTGGAAGGAGTAGATGCTGAAAATTTAGCATCAACTATAAGAAAAGAGATTTTAGACACAACAGGATGCAGTGCAAGTGTGGGTATCGCTGGAAATATGCTCATGGCTCGTCTTGCCACTAGAGCAGCTAAGCCTGATGGTCAATGTTACATTGCTCCTGAAAAGGCATGCTTTTTTTTTTGTTCCATTATAAAGATTTTTGTTTTATATAGCCATTTATTTTAATGTAATTGCATCCCATTGACCACACTGTTTTACTAATTAGTGTCTCTGATTATAGTTGTTTTCTGATTATAGTTATCAGTCAGTGTTTCTTCCTTCTTCATTGTTGTCTTAACTAGCCATATTGATGACCGAAAAACAAGTTAGTTATAGTGAAGGTTCCTCATTTTCTATCTAGTAAATTCTGATCAGTGCTTTTCTCATCAGTCTTAATTGAAACCCATTCACAGTTGTCTCATATTCTATGACATAATTTTTGATTTGAGGATTTTATGAAATTGCTAAGGCTCACATCCGTGGTTATCTGTGCGTGCTTGTTAAAACATTTGTTTCTTTTGGAAACTTGATTAGAATCAACTTCATGGGTTGGTTGGATTCTTTCTGTTCAGCTCTATCTTTACACCTTTCTCTCTTGTTTGTCAATCAGTTCCTAGAGTGTTGTTGGACTTGCATCTAATTACTAATAGTTTGAGTTGTCTAGCACCTACTCTGTGTGCAACCTTTTAATTACTTAAGGTATCTATACTTACCTCCAAATTGACTTAAATGAGATGCAAGGATAACATAGATGTGCACATCTTATAGAAACTTTACTTCTTCTTTATTATTTCTTTATTGTGATCAGTCAATGCTCCTTGACAATATTGTATATTTTTTGTGTGTCGCCATCTGACTAACCTAACAGGTTTGACTTTGTTAGGTGGATGAGTATCTGCAGGAACTTCCAATTAAGACACTTCCAGGAATTGGGCATGTTTTAGAGGAGAAGCTGAGGAACCGAAATATTTGTACTTGTGGACAATTGCGTCTGATTTCCAAGGTTAAACTTTTATTTGTTGAGCTTTTTTTGTCTTTTCATTGATTGGTTTGCACTGTTGACTTCTTATGTTTGTAGGACACACTTCAAAGGGATTTTGGAACAAAAACTGGGGGGATGCTGTGGAATTATAGCAGAGGTCTAGATAGTCGACTGGTTGGTGTGATTCAGGTATGATTACGGATAAGACTTTGAGTAACTACCTGCTTTTAGCTGTCCGGTATAAGATTGGGTTCCCTGTATAGGTCATTACCTTTTCCATTTGTTCTCTGATTGCAAAACTAATTGTTCTTTTCCATTATTTGTCCATACTTACATTGCCTTTTGATTAACTGGCCCTTGTCTGAGCATTTGATATGGTGTTATATGCAGGAATCCAAGTCTGTAGGTGCTGAAGTTAATTGGGGTGTTCGATTCAAAGATTTGCAAGATGTTGGTATTCTTGTGCAGTGCAGGAGCTCATTGCTTTATTATTATTGATGTCTTTTAATTTCTAATGTGCTTAACAATAATGTATTCCAGGGTCACTATTTCCTTTCAAATCTTTGCAAGGAGGTTTCATTGCGTTTACAAGGATGTGGAGTTCACGGACGCTCCTTTACGCTTAAAGTACCTCACTCCCTTTTTGTTTATTTACCTATATTAGTAGGTTAAAAGCAGTTCATTTACTGGGCTGTCTTGATTATTATATTCAGCATGAATCCTTGATTATGGATTCGGGTGCTCTTAATCACATTTGGTGGCATGAATGGAATTTGAAAAACAATTTGGTCTTTGAAAATTTCTTTAGATAAAGAAGAGAAAAGAAGGCGCAGGGGAGCCTGTCAAGTTTATGGGGTGCGGGGACTGTGAGAATCTAAGCCACTCTATAACGGTAATAAAATTATTAATATTGATATCTGTCTATGAGGATGCATAGTTTGTCAGTTCATTGCCTTTTTGTTTAATTCTTTTGTACACCACTTTGATTGTGTTTAAGGTTCCAATTGCTACTGATGATAATGTGGTGATTGAAAGGATATCAAAGCAGCTCTTTGGGTCTTTCAATCTTGGTGAGTTAGGTGGATTTTCTTATTGCTTTCAGTTGAGGATCCATTAGTTTCTCTTTAGGCGACATGTTCTCTTGAGCATTTCAAAGTAGTTTAATAGTTGCAGAAGGTTTAATGCCTTGTTTACTTAGATGTTAAGGATATTCGAGGTGTTGGCTTGCAAGTCTCCAAGCTTGAAAATGCGGATGATCTGAGGCAAGGTATTTGTGCTATAACTTGATATCTAGTTGGAACATTTTTTGTTGTACGGTATGATTTTTCTGTTAAGACTAGCATAATGTTTATAATTCTGATCTTGTGCTTTTTTTTTCAAACTGACTATACTTATCTTGAGTTGGATGCAAAGCTCTCTTTTTTCCTATTGTATTTCTCCTGTTTCCTGATAGTCATTAATCATTTGCTGCCAATTACTTGCCTTTAGTGCGTGAAAGAAATGCTTTGAGATTATGGCTCACATCGGCTTCAACAGCTGGTGAAGAACAGTACAATAACAAGGTTGGAAACAAAGTGATGGCAGAAGCAGGTAAGTTAAAAAAGCATATATGTACCGACATGATTGAAACAATTACATATGTATTGCTATTGTGCATGCTCTTTATACAGTTAAATACCGATTCCAGTTTAGAAAGGAAAAATTTATATGGTAATGGCTATAGTTGTTGGTGCATTTTATGTGCTAATGTGCTTGCTTGTGGAAGTGCTTACTGAAGTTTCCATGCTTTATTATTTAACAGAAATTAGTTCCCTGATAATGACGGGGAACCAGAATTTGCTTCATTTTACATGATACCTGTTGATTTTATGATAATAGAAGAATTTTAAAATTGTTTTCCTTTCTAGATGTTGAAGTTCCCAGCGTCAACAGAAATTTAGGCCAATTTCCTGACCAGTCTGGCAGTTCTGTTGGAAGGAACAATAATCTTTCTGGTGGTGAAGCTTCTTCTAGCAATGCTTCAGCTCCACCCCCTTTATCTCATTTAGATGTGGGAGTTCTTGAGAGTCTTCCTTCTGAAGTCTTCTCTGAATTAAATGATATATATGGAGGAAAACTAGTGGATTTCATTGCTCAAAGAAAAGGCCATAGTGAAAATTGTATAAATTCTTCTCCTGTTGCTTCAAATGTTAGAGGTGAGTTTTCCTTTTTATGTATTTTATACATTGTTTGTGTCTTTTTACTAGTTCCTCATAGATTTGCCTCTTTGGCAAAATAGATGATGGTGGTGGTCTTCATGCATCTGATATGTCTCGCTTAAGTAGTGGAGTTGGAGAGAAGGTAAATTCTTTCTTTTCCTTCTAATTTCATCCTATGTTTTCACTTCGCTGCTGCTACCTTCCTATTAGGATAACTCTGTACGTATATTGTGCTGAATTTTGTAAAAGCAAAGTTGTTGGTATTCTGAAAGTGATTTGTGTACATAGTTGGAAAGGTAATCAGCTTTATCAGGAAACTAAATTTGTAACTTCTCTTTTCTTTCTTTAAATGTTGGGATGAATTATAATAAGTATAGCAGAATATATGGCTGCATTGATATCCTGTTACTACTAATTTTATTTGAGATACTAATGGGGTTGACAGCACTTTTAAAATTGCATTTGAGGTGGTGTATTTTCCAATTGAAACTGAGTGATGGATGTTTCTTCCATTAGATCGCCTTCAAACTGAAATGGATTAGAGCTAACCTCTAGCTTCATGCCTTAAAAATTTGATCTCTCTTGGCTGAAACGCCTCCTTTTGTTGGTTTTAATTATACAAAGCAGAATACAGGCGATGAAGCACAACCAGTCGCTGTTTCTGAGACTGGATTGTGCAATCAAGCCCTTGACAGGGTGGACCTTGGAGTCACTGATTTAATGCCTTCATCACTAAGTCAAATTGATGCCCTTGTATTACATCAGTTACCTGAGGAATTGAGAGTTGACATACTTCAACAACTTCCTGCACACCGGAGACAGGAGTTGACTTCAAATGCTGGCTTGGATTCTTCAACAGAAATTCCTCAGGGGTTAGATGTTAAGAGCACTGATATTAAATTGCCTATTGATGTTGTTGTGGAGAGTAATCTTTGGGTTGGAACTCCCCCGATGTGGGTTGAGAAGTTCAAACTCAGCAATTGCTTGCTGCTAAATAAACTGGCAGAGACATACTACGAATTGGGATCAAATGGAAATCTGTCTTCTATACTGCAGCGTACAATTTGCAAATGTCTGCCTCCTCAGGATGCAAGTGATGATGGTTGGATTGATGAAGCTATGTTGTACATGTGTGAACTTTTGAAACAGTATATTAATCTAAAGATCGAATTAGACCTAGAAGAGATTTATGTATGTTTTTGTCTTCTTAGAAGGTATCGTAAGCTTCTGATGGGCCATCTTTCTCTCTCTTATCCCTCTATATATATGTGTGTATGTGTGTCTATATGTTCTAATATGTTCATATGAAAACTCGCATACCTTGTTGCCTTTGCTTCCTTGTGAAAGTACTGATCCCTTTTGAGCATATTCCAACCACGCACATGAAATGAGATTCTCAAGTCCCTATACTTGTAAACTTGTGTTTCTCTGCTTTACCAATTTGTAATTGTATTGTTAAGCTATTATTCAGCATTTTAATGATACTTTGCTCCTATGCTTTATTCTCTTAGAAACATTTTCATCTTAAAATATTTCCTGTTCCTTAGTGTCAGTTGAGATACGGCGAAAATGTGCACTGGTGATTGTGGGTTGTCATTGCTACTCATTATATTATTTTTTTTGCTGTTTCATTCAATCTGCAATCATTCTGTGGTCTGGCTGTCTTGTGTTGCTGATGTGATTGCATCAATTAAATAGCATTCGATGTGCAAAAATCTTTTATATTACATTGCTGGGTGCATAGCATGTCTATGCTAATATGTTACTATAATCTACTTAAGGTTTGTTTTATCTATTCTTTTTACATGCTTTTAACTGAAATACGAACTTCAGGTTTACAACAAAATCGGAGTTCCTCTTACAGGTGTACAACAACGTCTTCTCGCACCTCCAGGTCTGTTTCTCCACTTTAACTATTTAGAGTTAAAAATATCTTAAAATAATCTCCTGTTCTCTTCTTTTATTTCTTGTCCTGCATCATCATCTTGTTTTTCTTTTTTAATTCTGAATCTCCTGTGTGTATCATGAGCTTATCCCAATATATTTCCTATTATATGAAGTGTCTGCTTCTGTCTTGATTTCGCAGGCATCTGTTGTGGAAACTTATGGTGGAAACTTGCACATTCCACTCCATGAGTAGTACCCTTTCATCAGGCAGTTTGTGCGGTTGTATTATGCCCTGAAGCATGAGTGGTGTATGCAGCTATCCATGGGAAGGAGTTGTCCAGCCATTTTTCTGGTGTTCATGCCAGTGCTAACCATTTGTAGAGGTATGATATCTGCCTCCTAAGAGTTTGGAATCTCTTTTGTTTTTTCAGGTTCTCTGTTTTTTTCTTCATGTTTTTTCATGATTGCATAATTAGCCTTTTTAAACTTTGTAGAATGTGAAACACGTTTGCGGGATTAATAATGGGTGTTATTGTTATTGTTGTAGAATGTGAACCAAAATCAATCATCTCCTAAATTCTGGGATGCCACGGTGAAGATGTTGTGTCAGATTCTCTAATGTTGCAAAGTGTGTGTTCTTGGAAGATGGCTTCATCTCATTTTTGTCAGGTTTACTAGTGTCTTTTCTTATTTTTTTGATCCACAGCACTATTGCCATTTTGAAATGTGATGGCTGCTACTTCGACAAATATGCACCTTGTGCCAGATCTAGACTAGAATTCTCCACTTGTCATTGGTCAACATTGAACAACTTTGAAAGTACATGAGGAAAAAAGATGTAATGAGTAAGAAAAAGATCCACCCCGGGCGTTGTGGTACTGCTGGGTTATAGATGCCTTTTGATTGTTTGGGCTACCAGTCATGAATGCCTGTTATCTGGCCACACTTTCCATTCCCCATGAACAATATTTGGGAGCACTCATATGAAGGTACCCTTGCACTTCTTGCCCCGAGCTTCTTAGATGGCAGTGTTTAATGAAAATTAGAATACTGCCCTGTAATTCTTTTGTAATGGTGAAATAGTGGCTCAAAAGCAGTGCATCCAGTTTTGGACGAGTACTATTTTTGATTGGAAGTGTAAATCCTCAAGATGGAAATTTGTCGCCATGATTATATTGATGCTGCAGTCACGATATTGTATGTCTGAGAGCAGTTTGCGCCTGTAATTTGAAACTGTGAGGCATATAATTGGTCACATTCTTTCATCTAGAAGAATAATAATGAAGCTTTTACTATATTAAGTTTAAAATACTAGCACTTTCACTAACACCGTAGCAATTATGAGGAAATAATTCACTTTGTCTGGGTCTGATTATAGTTAAGTTTTGTAATGTGATGACTAGTCCTTATATTTTCGTTAAACTCTTCCTGTTGATCGTTATTTCAGGGAAAGACACATTGTCGTAAGTGGAATGGGTATGACATTCTGGAAGGAAAATCTTTTGTCACGATAGAATCACAAGACTTCTGAAATGGTGACCAAGGACTGCACTGCAGGTAAATTAGTGTTGCTTAAAGACCACTCCGGCAATATGAAATCTCTACATTAATAGCCCGCCGAGTTCGACCCATATGCTTCAAAATGTGAGACCCATTGCAGGAGATTCAAACAATTGACAATCCAATCCATCCACAATAAGATAGTCGAAACAGGACTTGTTCAACCAAGTAGCTATTATTCTATGCACACGGCAGTTACACGTGGCCTAGAAAACTGTTGTAAAATCAGCCATTACTCGAGTAGTCTATCCGTTGTTAATGGGCATTTATTCTTGACCATTCATGTTAATTGTTTATTCAATCTCAGAATAAAGATTTTTTCATGTTATTTTTGGCAGCCTGACTAAAATTTAGTTATGGTCGTCTGGTTTGAACTTGCCAATTTTAAAGAATATATATCTATAGCTTATTCTCTTGACTTTTAACAGCAAGTGATAAGCTAGAGCATTTTGACTTTTTTCCTTCCTGGAGGCAAACATCGGGGACCTGATCCCTTTCCCTGTCCCTACCTTGTTCAGCCATCCATTTATGTGAGATTCATATAAATTGATGGCTGAGATACAATGAGACAGGGTAGAGACAGGGAAGGGGACAGAGGATTTGAGGGCCAAACATCGACCTTGCTAAATGAGTTTTCCTCTATTATGTGAAAGGAAGAAACAGGGGAACTGATTAGGTCAAAAGGGAACACGATATTGCAATTGCACTCCAACGAAGAACAATATCTAATTTAAAAAGAGAGCATGCATCAGAAATGTAAACGTTCTTTGTATTTATTTAATTAGATCTAGCCATACTCGGATTGCTATCACAAGTTGACCGATAGCCAAAAGTATTCTAAAGAAATGCAGAAAATATCCTGTATAATATATGTTATTGCATAGTCAAACCACGGCGTTCTGAGCTTTTGATCAAATTCCAAATTCAACCAACAAGAAAATCTTGCATTCCTCCTCATGCCAGCCCGCAACACTTGCCTGTCAACTACGCAATGTTCATATTCCAAGGACATGCATTGCACGTATGTATATATATAGTTATGAACATCGTGCCTCACCATTGTAACCATACCATCTCAAACCCACCAACCAGTGCCTGAAAATATACCCATAGTTACAGCTCCGAGTCGAGAACTGTAACTATCTATTTCCCTCTAGCGTTAAACCAGAAGGAAATCCTGATTGGAGCCACTAGCCTAGTTGCGAAAGAGAGAGAAGAAATATAATCATGTCGTATAAGTCACTTGTATTGATCTCCATATTCATTTTCTTCTTTTTGGTGACCTACAACTCCATGCCGGTTGATGGAATGAGGTCACTTAAAGACCGCCACGGTTCTTCTTCAATGCTCAACACTATGAGCATCATAAACAAGGCCTATTCCGGACCAAGCCGTAGGGGACGCGGTCATTAGTGGGGATATACGTTTTGAAGCACAGGAGGTTCAAGTACAGGCTTCAAGTAGCTGGGACTTCTCAGCGTTGGAAAATTAAATGACCCATGAAAGTGTGATGGGTTCTACACTTAGAAATTATACGTTGATTATACAGTAGTTATTTGTTTGTATGTCCCTTCTTCCATTAGTCTAAAGAAGGTATCAATGTCTCTTCTTACTAAACACCGTCCAATGAAGAAATTGCAAACTGGATCGATTAGTTCTCTTCCCAACGCGACACCGATTGCATTTTTGTTCCTTTTCTTTTCCATATTTCATAATTTTCTAATTCTTATTAAACTATCTCGATCTCAATTAAATATACAAATTATTTTATCTAGTTTTTAAGTCAAAATTTAACATACAACATGAATTTTAAAGTAAAATTGCACCATTTCAAGTTATTTCACATACACTCTGATCATTTATATAAAAGTATAGGATCAAGTGAGATTCTAATCCACGATTTTAATGATTAACATTATTATATATTTACTAATAATATTTTTACTTTTAGTGATATTAAATCAATATTTAAAAGATCAAATTTAGGAAAAGGAAAGTAAATGAATCAACAAATTGGATCAATTTAGCGATCAAAGGATATAGAAGAAGGAATCAAACGCATAAAAATCTAAGCAAATCATTGCAATCTTTCTTGTAACCTTATCTTTATCATTTCAATGAATCAAAGGCTCAATTATTGTATGATCATTTTGCACTTAGGGCATATTGCATATACTTCATCATAATCAAGATAAAATTTACCCTGTATTTTAAAGAAAACCTTCTTTGATTCATCAAAGTAATTTTTAGGAACTTTTGAAATGACTTATAGTCAAGTTTTTATTAAAAGAGTGTTGAATTGAAAGAAATTAATAAGTCTTGAAAAACTTATTTTCAAATACACTAGTAGACCAATCTAGGTCAGTGGTCAAATAATGTTAAAATTTTCAGCTATTTTGGTCGACAATACCTCTTAATAGAAGGAAATATTTATACCATGAGTTTGCCAACTAATATGATATAATGATCGACTAATGCTACTATTACCGGTTATTGTAATGATTAGTTTTTGTTTCCAACAATTTTAAAGGTTATTTTGAGTATAAATAGACCATATGAATTGTCAGAGGTTGGTTGTACATACTAGAGAGTTTTAACAGTCTTGAGATGTTAGAGAATTCATGTTTGTATGATCTAACACACAATGAGCCTTTAGTTTATTGGTGTGAGTAAGAGAAGTTTTTGAGTTGTATACTAGTTGTAATTGGGTAAATTATTTGGGATACACTTTGTAAAGGTTCCTTTTGACCTTGTACAATATATCACCCATGATGAAGCAAGATGTTTATAAAAGTTTCTTTTCACCTATGAAAAAGAAGATATTTTATGGAGGATTGCTCTTCACCCATTAAAAAAAGAAGATAGTGGATTCCTAAGTAGATATTGGGAAGCAGATATAGGCCAAAGGTTGTTCAGTTGAACCACTATAAATCATCTCGTCTTTCATTGCTTACATTGTTTTATTATTCTTGTGCTTATTTTTAATTGTTTTATGTGAAATTTGCCTTAATTATTCATTGGAGTAAGTGATTTATTAATTAGTTTCAAATAGGATAAAAAGTGAATACACATAAGTCACTCCCTCTTGTGCACCATCTAAGAATCAATAATTAGTATGAGATATAGTCTTGTTCATTACATATAGATTTCTACTGAAAATTTTAAGTACAAATCACTATGACGCAAATTTGATTATTTTTTTAACCAAAATACCCATCGTATAGGTAGACCCCTTTCTAAAGGTGACAATTGCATATATTGAAAAACTAGAACGAAAGACTTTCTTTTAGCTAAAAAGAGGTCGATCTTTAGGGAATTGTAGTAACTGGTCAGTAAGTTCTAATAAAAGTAATATATGCAGATAAAGTAAAGACTAATGTATCAAATGATAGAAATGTGTGGATCAGTAATGGGAAGGTATTTATTGTATTAAATATCAAATTGGTGCATAATTTATTTTGTAATCTTGATAAAAATGAATTCAATCGAGTGACTATTTATAAAACCACCTATAATATATGATATACACTTGAAATCACATATGAGGGTATTACTCACGTAAAGTAGAGAAAAGTGAGTTTATTAGTACATCAATACGAGTTATTTCATATGGAAAAAATGAATATATTTTTAACAGATACAGTCACTTTATTTATATCATTAATATTCTTAAAAGTCTTGGCAAGATTTACACTAATTTTGAATTAATGCAAAAATTACTTAGTCTTTACAAAATTTTTGGGAGGCAAAGGTAATGATCATATAAGAAGCTAAAGATTTAAACACCTTGCTATTGAAATAGCTAGTTAGACAGCTCCTTACCTATAACATGCAGATGAATGACTTGTATAAAGAGAAAGTCACTTAAATAAGATGATATTTCATGTTTAAAGTATCCAAGGATGAGATAGTAGATGATAAGGAAACCTCCACAAGTGACAGAGATGACGACAATACAAAGATCCTCAGAAAGAAATTTAAGTTCTTAAAGAAAAAAGGGAAAATAATTGAAGAATAAGAAGAAAGCAGTAAAGAATATATTGGATGATTAGTTTGGAGAAAGAGGAATTCAAATTCTCATGATAATAATGATAATTGTAATGTAATCTTTTAAATGATGAATTAGTTAAAAGTGTAGAGGTCATTAGTATGAAAAGGAACAAAGTATCTTTCAAGCATAAATAGGTTTGAAAACTCTTAGACACTTGCATGATTGAAAATGAGAAATTAAAATGTAATCTGTATGATATAATAAAATCTAAGAATGTGGTTGTTACTAGGTAATAAATTAGATGATTTGTGCATGAGAATGACGCATTGAAGTAGTAGGACCATTTCCTCAAATATTCATTATCTAATTTCACCATAGGAAGTGAAATTGAATATTATGCTTGGAGCTTAAAAGAGATCTAATGATAAGAATGGAATTTATTCAATTTATTAGAGAGCGAAATTTTTTCATTAATTTATTGACAATAATGCTGGGTACATATATACAAGAAGAAAGGCTGTGACTCAGCCAAGGAAGAAAAAAAAAACTATGCTACTCTAGAAATAACTGCTACTTTCTAACAAACTGTTAACGAATTCTAACAAACTAACTGGCCCTAGAAATGTATTTTCAATATCCCCCCCCCTCAAGTTGGATCACAAAGATGAATGTCTTTGAGATCTAACTTGGATCGCAATCGAGTAAAACGAGAAAATGGTAAAGACTTAGTAAACATATCTGCAACTTGGTCCTGAGAGGAAATAGGTAAAGCACATAAGAACCCTTTTTTTACTTCATTCCGTACAATATGGCAATCTATATCCAGATGTTTCGTTCGCTCATGAAACACTGGATTTGAAGCAATATGTAACGCGGCCTGGTTGTCACACCATAAAGGAATAGGAAGCTGTAGTTCAATCTGAAAATCTCGAAGAATGTAAGAGAGCCAAAGCAATTCAACTACGGTCGATGCCATTGAGCGATACTCTGCTTCAGCAGAACTTCTTGCCACCGTCGTCTATTTCTTTGTCTTCCACGATATCGGACTAGTGCCAAGAAAAATACAAAATCCAGTAAGTGACATGCGTGAATCAATGCACGATCCCCAGTCTGCATCACAATAAGCTCGAAGCTTCAAGTCATTGTGTACTGGAAAAAATATTCCAGTAGATGGCGTTCCCTTCAAATACCGTAACAGATGCAGCGCCAATTGCCAATGGGTATCAGTCGGAGTATTAACAAACTGGTTTAATTGTTGAACAACGTAGGCAATATCAGGCCTACTAAAACCTAGATATAAAAGCCTCCCAACCAACCTTCTATATCGTGTTCTATCTTCCAACAAGTTGCCTTGAGTTGCCGTAATCTTAACCCCGTCTGGCAATGGAGTTCTGACTGGTTTTGCCCCAACTAAACCAGTATCTTGAAGTAAATCTAAAACATATTTTCGTTGATTTACATAAATCCCTTCAGAAGATCTCGCAATTTCCAAACCCAGAAAATACTTAGCTTGGCCGAGATCTTTAATTGTGAACTTAACATCCAAAAACTGCTTAACCTTCAATATTTCCTCTTCAGAATTTCCACTGATGAGTAAATCATCGACATATACTAACAAGGCCAAAAACACGTCGTCTTGCTGAAAAATAAAAAGACAATGGTCATGGGATGATTGCTGAAACCCGTAAGACTCTAGACTTGAAGTAAGCTGCGAGTTCCATTGCCTTGATGCCTGCTTCAATCCGTATAATGATTTAACCAATTTACAAACTTGGTTTGGCTGCCCTTCATGATAGCCTTCTGGTGGTAACATATAAATGTCTTCCTCTAATGTTCCATGTAAAAAAGCGTTGTTAATATCCAGTTGATGAAGAGACCAACTTTTCGCTGCGACAATGCTCAAGAAGACCCTTACTGTCACTACCTTCGCCACAAGAGAAAAAACATCAGTGTAATCAACATTATGAATTTGGTCATATCCCTTGGCAACTAACCTTGCTTTGTATCTGTCGACACTGCCATCTGGATTAAGTTTAAGCTTAAACACCCATTTACAACCGATAGCTGTTTTATTCTCTGGAAGATCAGTCATATACCAAGTCCCATTTTTCTTCAGAGCTTCAATCTCAGCATTCATGACTGCTACCCGTTCAGGAGAAGTGCTTGCCTCCAAATAACTTCTTGGTTCCTTTTGAGAAGAGACTTGAGCCAAAAACGCCGTATGTTCAGAATTTAACTTTGTCTGCTGCACATAAGGAAAGGTTAAAGGTGTGTGATCATTTGGTACAATAACATTAGAGACCAAAGTGTGCTGATTGCATATCACGTTATTGGTGACAAATCATTCAGCCAAGCAGGTCGTCGCACTTGTCTGCGGCTCCTCACACTCACTTCTGCCTCACGTTCACTTTGATCTCCTGTAATGTTGATTGGTTCATCTATAGAGGACTGTGATACACTTGTATCCGCCCCTGCAAGATTGTTAGAAACAGAAGAAGCATGTGCCAAATCATTAGAGTTAGAATGAGATAATTGGATGGGGATGAGAGGTAAAGGCAAAGATGTGTGATCAGAAGGAGGAAAACTATGACTAACAGGATCTGTTGCTAAACAAGGAAAAATGGTTTCATGAAATACGATGTCCCTGCTTACTCTTATAACATGGGTGTCCAAATCATAAACTTTATAGCCTTTACTCCCTACCACAAACCCCAAAAATACTCCTTTATAGGCCCTCACATCCAATTTGTCTTTTCTCGGGAAAACATTAGAAATGTAGCATAAACAGCCAAACACTTTTAACATACTCAAATCTGGCTTTTTATCATATAACACCTCATAAGGTATTTTTCCTTGTAGAACCACTGAAGGTAATCTGTTGATGAGATGAGTAGCGTGTAGGAACGCTTCTCCCCAAAATTTTGAAGGTAACCCGGATTGAAAAAGCAAACCTCTAGCTATTTCTGCCAACTGTTTGTGTTTTCTTTCTACCCTACCATTCTGTTGTGGGGTATAGGTGCATGTCTTCTGGTGTATAATTCCCTCATCATCAAATATGCGTTGACAGTCAGAGCTTAAAAATTCGCTGCCATTGTTAGTTCTCACAAATATCACACGTCGATCATGCTGTGTTTTTATCTGGTTCAAGAATTTTCGAACCACAGCAGGAACTTGCACCTTATTCTTCAACAGAAAAGTCCAAAGACTTCTGCTATGATCATCAAAATAAACCTGTGACCTCTAATTGAGTATTCATGATAGGGACCCCAAACATCCATATGAAGTAACTCAAACAAATTTGCACTCTGTGATTCACTCAAAGGAAAAGGTTTCCTCGTTTGTTTGGACTTTGCACACACATCACATGCATTAATCTGGAAATCAGAAACTTTTATTAATGACTTCAATCTATTCATGACAGCTATACTCGGATGACCAAGCCTCATATGCCACAAGTGTACATCATCTAAAACCAGTTTAACAGAGTCTTCGTATACATGAATATCAGTATTTTTATTTCCTATAACATTGCAAACAAGATCATGCTTTATCAAAGGAATGAATGTCTTAATGGTTTCTGGTAAGAAAGAATGGTCATTGAGAATATAAAGATTGCCAATAGTCTTCCCAATGGCAAGTACTTCATCATTATTCGGGTCCTGTAATGCACAAAAATTTTTGTAAAATATGAAAAGAAGATTATGAGTCTTGGTTAGTTTACAAACAGAAAGTAAATTGTGTTGAAAAGTAGGGACATATAGCACATTTTTTAGAATAAGTCTAGAGGCCAGATTTACAATTCCATGAGATTTTACGATCGTGAACTTCCCATCTGGTAGGTGCACGGTGTTATGATATGTAATTGATTGGAGATTCGTTAAAAACTCTTCATTGGCACAAATGTGATTGCTTGCCCCTGTATCCACTATCCAGCATGACTTGGCATCACAATTTCTATAGAGAGAAGTAGCAAGATTACTTGAAAATTCCTTCACAAAATTTATTGAATCAACTTCTGTTTGTTTCCCTTTCAAGAGTCGAGAAACTTCCCTCTGAATCAAATCCTTCATGTCAAGCCTGCTCTCAACTTGTAAAGACTCATCATCATCAAATAGAGTATAAGCTGCGTTGGCTCTGTTAAACACCTTCTTTTTTTACTTTTTCTTCAAATCTTTATACCAGTCTGGATAGCCAACTATTTTAAAACACGTTTCCCTAGTATGGCCCGCAGACTTAAAGTGAGAGCAGAATTTATCTTCCTTCTTATCCTTCTGCTTCTTGAAGTCTTGCCTATTTTGCACCTTACTGTTTGCGTACATAGCACTACTTTCGATCCCTTCATTTGCCTTGATAACTATCTCCTTTTGTTTCTCAATTGTGAGTATCATCGAGTAAACCTTGTCAAGGTTCGGCATCGACTCTATGAGAGTGATTTGATTCACCACTGCTTCATATCCATCACTCAATCCGAAAAGAAACTGCAAAATCTTCTCTGATTCATTCAATTCTTCAATCTTCTTTATGGCACCACATGTACAACCACATGTGCATTGACGCATAGAAACAATTTCATTTAACGTGTCCCACAACTTGCTTAGTTTTGTAAAATAAACGGAGACTGAATCAGATCCTTGAGCCATCCCACTCATTTCTCTTTTAATTTGAAAACGTAGAGGGCCATTGGAAACTCCAAATCTCCTCTCTAATTTGTCCATAATTCTTTTGCAGACGTAGCATACACAAACGACTCTTGCAATTCTTTTGATAAAGAACTCAAGATCCAAGATATAACCATGGCGTTGGCCTCACACCAATCCTCAAAATCATCGTCATTCTCTAAAGGTTCTTTGATCTTTCCAGTCACAAAACTGAGTTTTCTTTTTGCTGCCAAAGCTATCTTTATAGCTCGACTCCACGTCATGTAATTCATTCCATTCAATGGAGCTGTAACTAAAGATGCTTCTGGATTATCCGATCCGGACTTCTATTTTGTCGTTGCTCATTTGCCATTAGCACGAGATCAATCAGACGTAAAATTGCTTCAAGAAGAAGGAAGAAAAAGATTCACGAGTAAACTTTCTTAGCTGTCTCTGATACCATATTCAAATTTATTTGAGAGCGAAATTTTTCATTACTATGACAATAATGCTGGGTATATATACAAGAAGAAAGGCTGCGATTCAGTGAAGAAAGAAAACTATGCTACTCTAGAAATAACTGCTACTTTCTAACAAACTGTTAACGAATTCTAACAAATTAACTGACCCTAGAAATGTATTTTTAATAACGTCTCCATCCAACAGAGAGCCCTTATGGTAAGTTAGAGACATAGGTGGAGGTTTGTATAGTGCATTAAGCTTTCTTGCACCAAGGCTCAAGTTGGCTAAGCTTGATAGGACAATGACAAAGAAAAGACAATTCGTTTTCGTATAGTTAAATGCATCCATTGCAAGAAATATATTGAAATGTCGGATTTTTCTTGATCAAAATTCTGAGGAGTTAGAACAGAAGAAGAGAGGTTACGGTTGAAGTTTTAGTGGTGTGAAGGAGAGTTTGAAATGCGAGCATTTATAAGTGAGGGGGGTGTGCATGCACCCACCTGGTGTGGTTTACCTTGCACTACCATTCACAAGCAACTTGACACTTAACAAAGGAAAAAAAAGGTCATGACGAGAACTGTGTACTAAAGATAAGATTAAAAGGAACGCACTAGGCAATTTCTCTACGTGCCTATCAATTTCAATGTATAAAAAGTTGTGGATATTATATATGGAGACCTGGGTAATGATAAAACTGAGCACTCCTGCTAAAGCCGAAGAGGCTTGCGAAGAAAGGTACAAAAGTGAATGTTAATAGCAGATGCATGTGTTTAAAAGCTCCTTCCAAGGCAGTTCGCATTTCCATGCCAAATATGTAGTCATAATTTTCTTGGAACGAAGTGTGCATGTTATTATAATTACTGTCTTAAAGCAACTAATGTGGGGGGTCGCTCTTAAGATTCCAATTAAGTAATGATATTTATTTCATCCGCTAGCTACAAATCTAGGTTACGATACTTTGGATGAGTCTTGCACCATTGGTTTAGACAATATGCTTCTGATTTCCCAATGGGGACCTGGCTCTTCTTCCTTATCCTCATATTTTAATTGTATTGGGTTCTGGGGGTTATAAATGTGGTGAAGAATCCATAATATGGGCATATGAAGTTTGGTTCATGCCTTCATTTGTATATTATTGCTGTCTGCTGCAAAAGTGCAGTGCACTTCCAATCTGCGATAAAAATGCAGTGCACTTGTACATCATGGGATTCCAAAACTTTGGTTCCTCTACTAAAGGAGAATATGTCCCATGTCCCTCCATACCTGTGGGGTTCACTTGCTATGCCCAGTTATCTGAGTTCATTATTTACAAGCTATTTTTTTTCAGAAATTAAACCAGAATTAGACGTTTCAGTTCCAATATGGACGGCTCTGATGCGTTGAATTGGCTAAGGATGTAAATATAGCTAATCAAAATCCATTTCTCAGTACAATTATTTAGAAGATTTGAGCTTTAACAATCATGGTTAACTAAAGCATGTAACTTTGTCGTTTAAGGCATATAATTAAATGGAAAAGGCAGATAATTATGTTCCAGTGTTTGCATGTAAAGATTAATTAATTAATTAATTAATGACTCCAGGAAACTTATAAATATACATGGCATATTAACTATTAAGAGACCCTCCAAATCCGATATCAGAACAATAAGAAATCCAGGAATAGTTTAGCAGACGATAGGAATCAATAGCGGATTGACGTATTTTATATTGAAGGTTGTATCTTGGGTTTTCTACATAGATGCAAACATTAACACTGTATAGCTCCACTATGATGCTAAAATTCTTGTTAGTGTTGGAGCTATACTAGACATAGCTTAAGCAGACGTCGATAAATATAATCGAAAGGATTCCTTGACTTCGACTGAACCTGTCTAAACCCATATCTGTCCACCCAATTACAAATAAGGATCGGAGCAGTAAGCATTGCAACCCCAACATGAAGAAACATGGTGCGACCGTGGGAGTTTATTTAATGTACTTGCATCTCACCGAGAACTTAGCGCACCGTAGGTGGACGCATCGCAGAACGTGTTTTCACCAGTAATTAACATATCCCCCAAAGTTTATAAGCATCTTTCGATCTTTAATTAATTAGTGCCTCGTGAATGCTAGGTAATGGATAATGTTTATATATGTGTGAAGCTTGTGATCGAGCTTTGGTATTAGATACGAGACGGCGATTGCTATTTGAATTGGGTTAACATTTTCATCTTTCTATGCGAAACATTGAGATATTCAAATTTGTTTTAACGGTGAATTGCCAATAAACAAAAAGGTTTAAGCAATCCATATAGGATGTTTAATTTTTTAAAGAATAACGAAACTACAAATTGATAAGGGGCAATTAACCCTAATTTTGGTAATCCATCAAACTTGTGTAGCTATCCATGATTAGACACAAGCAAGCTTGTACATTTTCTGTCTTACAAGAGCCACGTTAGAAGGAAAAAATGTCGAGAAATCTCGTGTGGTTGAAAAGTTTGGATAAACGAGTCGGGATCCGATTCCGATATAAACTTTGACGCATCCACCCAACAAAAACAGGTATAAAGATCAATTACTTTCTCATGCATGCACATTTTCGTATAACAACTATGTAGCAAGAAAGAGGACGACGATCTCTTGCCTTGTCTCGTTCAATTTGCATATCTAAAAAGAGTTTCTCCTTTTCAAGTAAAGCTTAGGTGATGCAATGCAATTAGTTATATTTATGTTGGGTAAAAGATTTTATTTTTTTTAAATTTAAAAATTTCTTGTAAAATTTTCGGTTAAACAATAATAAAACATTTATTGAAAATAAAATTAAAAAATAAATCTTTAAATTAAACAATATTTTTAGTTATAAAATTTATCGTATTTTCTATTTTGTATTATAAATTATTTTCTTTAAGAAATTCATTAGTTTTGTTGCCCAGTTAATCGTAGCTCTTGACTCCAAATCGGCCGTACCTGCCCAACTCATGACTCGAAACTGCTCTCACACATGCAACTTGGCGATTAACATGCATAATTATCAGGAAATCGCTCATAATATCGGATTTAGAGCAAAAGCTTAATTAAGAAAATTTGTTAGATCCATCGGGCATAGATAGACTCTCTGATAGCATGCTCCAGCTGCGACTTGTCGTTATTAGCTTTTACTAGTATTTTATATTTTTATTTCCCTATTTCACGATCACGAGGATTTGTCGTTTTGTGTGACGAATGCGTACATTGATATCAATCGGCGAGCGCGTCGACTCACGTTTCTCACTCCTAGGATACTCTTTGGTCCCAGCTGTATCACTCCACACTTCCCAACAAATATTACTTCCAGCCTGTCAGTTCATCCACTTTTTTCATCTTGGCTGCTTTGCCCTTCCAAGCAAGAGCTTCGACTGGCACAATGGATCAAATGGGTGAGGTCATTTACGGCATATCGACTCTATCTGGTCGTAAAGTTCTTAGCTTTGAGCTGCCATTGATTGGCGCGTGGACCCACAAACTTGGAGATCGGAGGCAGGAGGTAGGAGTTGGGTGTTTGTCCTTGACTCCTTCTGTTTTGAATACTAAAAGCGCTTCAGAGAGTCGTTGGAGCCTCTGCTCTTACGTACCAAGTAACTTCTCAGTTGGCAAAGCCCATCTTGACCTTTATTGTCTTCGAGTTCTCTTTGCCCTCTCCACTCCACCTCTTGTTGGACTACTATATATACCCTCCACCATCCACTACAATATCATTCACAAGATAAAGCTACCTCAGCTTTTCCCTCATTTACCTCTCGAGACCAATCAAGCTAACTTCGAAGATGGCTTCTTTAGTAAAAGTGCTTCTTGTAATTTCTCTCTTTCAATTCGCTTTTGCTGCTAGGAATCTCAATGAGGTAGTACAGGATCCGAACCAACTTTTGAGTTACCACCACGGTCCTCTTCTTTCAGGCAAAATCTCCATCAATCTTATCTGGTATGGCAAGTTCAAGCCATCCCAGAGAGCTATTGTCTCCGATTTCATTGCCTCTCTCTCTACTACCACAACTTCAATGCCATCACAAAATAATCACCCCTCAGTAGCCACATGGTGGAAAACTATAGAAAAGTACTATCTTTCCTCCAAAAGGTCGAGTCTTTCGCTTCTTCTGCACAAGCAAATACTCGATGAAGCTTATTCTCTGGGAAAGTCACTCACAAACGAACAAATTGTAAACTTGGCCTCAAAGGGCGATCAGAGGAATGCAGTCAATGTTGTGCTGACATCCTCTGATGTTACTGTTGAAGGGTTTTGCATGAACAGGTGTGGGACTCACGGATCTGCTTCGACGTCCAACACTAGTCATGCAACGGGCAAAAACTACAAGTTTGCTTATATATGGGTTGGCAACTCGGAGACTCAGTGCCCAGGTTACTGCGCTTGGCCATTTCACCAGCCAATCTATGGACCTCAGAGTCCACCTTTGATCGCACCCAACAACGATGTGGGCCTTGATGGCATGGTCATCAACCTAGCTAGTCTCTTGGCTGGAACTGCCACCAACCCATTTGGAAATGGCTACTTTCAGGGTCCCAAAGAGGCACCACTAGAAGCCGCGTCGGCTTGTCCTGGTGTTTATGGCAAAGGTGCTTATCCTGGTTATGCTGGTAATCTATTGTTCGATTCTACTACTGGTGCGAGCTACAATGCCATCGGTGACAATGGAAGGAAGTTTTTGCTTCCAGCATTATACGACCCTTACACATCTTCATGTTCGACTCTGGTCTAATGTTTAGGATTGGTAGTGATCCAGAAATTGCTTTACTAAATCAAGGGATTAGTATGTATACGCTTCATAATTGAGATTAGAATTCATTAATTTGTTTAATTTCTTTGTGCTTATTCAGATTTATAATATCAAAGCAAACTACTTTTGTTTGCCTTTTATCGGAAACGTCTTGTCTGATCTATCAATTTGCATATTTACTTGTCAGATTTCCTGCGCTAAAGTACTCAGTTGTTAAGGGTGTTAAATTTCTTTTAATCGATGGGTTGAGAGGTCGTAATGTGGCAGCATACGACCACGTTTCTTTTTAAACTTTTCTGCACATTTTTTTATAATTATAAAATACTTTAAAAACTAAAAAGCAAATATTGTCGAGCAATGTAACACGAACACAAGCACGTGAGGGCCTATAACAATGGTTTTTTTTTTTTTATCATTACGTTGGTGTTTAGATATATTTTAATTATTTTCATATTCTTAGCCATCAAACAAAGAAAATACATGTCTCGATTATTCCATGTCTATGGACTAATCAAAACTAAGGGGCTAAAAAGTTCATTTTGAAATTCAATTTTTATATCAGAATATAAAATATATCTTAAAATTTCGAAATGTTTAAATTAAACCTAAATATTTTTAAAATATTTAAAACAAATCTTAATTATGTGACATTAAGCTCTACTTTTTATTTAAAAAATATGAAAATGTTGTCATGTCTGTATTAACATAATATTTAATTGTTTGAGAGTTTATTTGTCAAATTTTCTATTTATTTAATGTTTATTCTAAACATTTTGAATACGTTATATTTCAATTCGAATGCTTCAAAGCATTAAGTTATATAAAATAAACTTTTGTCTAAAATTAAGGAATTACTTATTAAGGATGAAATAATAGGCATATGAAAAGAAAAGGCGGTTTGTCACAAACTCGAACCAGAAGGGCAAAGCCAATGGGTTGTCATGGTGGATCACATTTTAGGACGTACATAGCCTTCCCTAGTATTTCCTCACCAAGTACAACTAACTTCTGTCCCTTTCTGTCCCCGAAGGCTTGAAAATTCTAATGTCATTTTTCCTTTAGCTGGCACAGGACTGTTATTTGGTGTCTGCATGGGTAGGACTTTGATTAAATTAATAACGCGTTAATAGCTGTTACTTAACATTTTATCTACCAGAAATTTGCAATTTGCAACTGTCCCTTCTCAGCCTTTTCCTTCTAGTTTCCATGTCAGCTTAATTTCAAGATTTTTATGACCACTATAAAAACTTATCTTCTCCTTCTTTCTCTGATCACTCCGAAACTCACTATCTACTGTCTTTGCTTCCCTTGTGCTCCAGAATTAGCCAATTTGTGTCGGTTCATAGTCGCAAACTTTGTTCATCGCTTCTTCTGTTTCTTTCCTATTTCTTATTCCACTGGTTCTATTCGTGACGCTGATTCATCTCAGCTCAGCAGCAAGGAATGTCGCTGATTCCCAGGAATTCCCATTCCTATACCACAATGGTGTTCTTCTCAGCGGTAAAACCTCAATCAACTTGATATGGTACGGCAGGTTTAAGCCTTCTCAACGTGCTATTGTTACTGATTTCGTCGCATCCCTTTCTTCTTCCGAACCAACGACATCCCCCTCCGTCAACACATGGTGGAAAGCTACCGACAAGTTCTACCAGTCCAAAAAGTTCTCTTCTCCTGTGCTGTCTTTGGGATCGCAAATCCTTGACGAGGACTACTCACTAGGCAAGCACCTGACATCCAAGAAACTTGTGGAGTTGGCATCAAAGGGTGGTAAAGAAAACAATATAAACGTTGTTTTGAGATCATATGACGTCGGCGTTGAAGGATTTTGCTCCACCAAGTGTGGAACTCACGACTTCGCTTCAAGCGGCAAGAACTCCAACCCCAAGTTTGCATACATTTGGGTTGGAAACTCAGAGACTCAGTGTCCAGGTCACTGCGCATGGCCATTTCACACACCAATCTATGGTCCACAGAGCCCACCGGTTGTAGCACCCAATAATGACGTGGGTGTGGATGGCATGGTTATAAACTTGGCGAGTCTTTTGGCTGGGACTGTGACCAACCCTTTTGGAAATGGCTACTTTCAAGGTCAAAAGAACGCCCCACTTGAGGTTGCAACGGCTTGTTCAGGGGTATACGGTAAAGGTGCGTATCCTGGTTATGCCGGTGATCTACTTGTGGACACTACAACCGGTGCTAGCTTCAATGCACACGGTGTCAACGGCAGGAAATTCTTGCTTCCGGCTTTGTTTGACCCTTTAACCTCAAAATGTTCTCCTTTGATATGAGAAACGATCGTCGTATGTCAGGGTTCTTAGGCCTTTGTAAAATTGATTCTTTAATGTTCTTTCTTGTATTTTTGAACTTTGTAACAACTATTCATTTCCATCAATGCCACCCTAGAGTTCCAACAAGTTTCTGTTACATATTAATGTAAACTAATAAACAAAAATGTATGTACGTTGACTTAATTAACTACAAAAGAAATAATTAATTTTATATGAGGTAACTAATTACTGGTAATGTAAGATATCCTAACAAAAAAGAATAATCGCGTTATTAATTGCTTAATTAATTAATTAGCACAAGTTAATCGGTGAACTATTATAACATGTTGTTCATAATTGATTCAAATTGCATTTATGTAATGCATTTCTCTCTTTTTCATGCCTCTAATTAAGATGCTAATCCGCTGTCCAAATACAAAATTAAAAATGATAATGAGCTAACTTGTGGGTGTAAATTCAGGAGCTTTCAATAAGTTAGCTCATAGGTTAAACTAAATTAAGACCGATTTGAGATCTAATTTTTTAAACAAAATGATATTATTTTATTTAAACTAGTTAAATCTCAAAAAAGCTTGGATCTAGTTAACTCAAAATGGAGTATTCAAGTACAGGCGCGTGAACGTCAATGTCATGAATAGAAAAGGCGTCTAGGCACTCAAATTTCGAATTTACACTAAGCTTAAAGCATAAAGGTGCTCTTGGTAAGAACGGATATTGTGACAAAAGAAATTGTTTATTTTTTGTTGTAATAAGGCATTCTTAAAATTAAGATAATACAGCAAAAAGAATAACAATAATAACCTAATAAAAATTCTGCTGATATACGAAAAAGTTTAATAGTATACAACCTTACTCTAACTAATTGAGATGTTGTTTCTAAATAACTCACAAGAAGGAAAAATAAATAAAAAAATTAAACAACAACAAAACAAAATAAATAAATAATAAATAATTAATGAATAAAATATAAAATAAGTAATAAACTAAATAATACGGTAAAGATTGACAAGTAATAATAATAATAACAATAATAGAAAAATTGTAGAGGTTTAATTAATTCTTAATTTTCCGCAAATGTCTTTGGCGTCAATAGAATAAAACAAATAAAATCAATAAAACAAAAAGACACCAAAATTTGGTAACGCAGTTTGAAACACTTAGCCTACATCTGTGGGGCCTTCACCCAGCTTAATCACTTTTACAGGGGTTTAATAGAATTACACAGAATTGGTTCAACACAACTTCTCTCAATATCTGCAGCTCTCTCGCGACCTAACTACCCGTGAAAGATTTTCACGCCCGATAACACGACCGACTCGTGTTAACCTCAACAGAGGATTTTTCTTCCTACTTTCACTCAATATAATAACAAATAAAAATATCTCAAGTGTATAATCAACTGAAAATTAAATAACAATTACTTGAGATTAACAAAAACTTCCCTATGAATTTATCTCCACCAAACATCACGACTGTCACCAACTAAAGTATCTGCTACAATCAAGACTTACAACACAAATCCCATATTGCAATCAGCAACAAGTCAAGAGACAGAACAATCATGCCCTTACGTATAGGAGAGATTAACAGCCACCAAAATGAAACAGAATTTTCAAGAGCAACTCACTTCCAAAATAACGACTGTTACGTGGACCTCTGCTAAATCAAAAAAAAATTGCACCTCACACTGTAACATTACCCATATGATTTCGTAGCTAGTTGTCCTTCCAAAACTAAAACAAATACCAAAAAATGCAACACTTCCAAGAGGTCTTCAATACCAAAAATCCCACACCCAATACGCAACTCACTTGACATCCACTTCAGCCGGAAATCAACACCTGCATAATAGAGTCTACACCCACGCGTCTTCAACCAAGAAGACTTCTAAACCAACTAGGAAAATAACCTGATCTTTCATGAGAGAATCTGCACACACGTGGCTTCAATCAGGCTTCAATCAAGAGGACTTCCAAAACAACTAGGAAGATAATCTGCAGATCTCTTTTTATCCATTTAAAACACAATCATCTCAATAAACAATCCCACTTAAATCCAAATAAAAGTGTTCCACTTCA
>JANZXR010000002.1:4839623-4857189 GCA_027575705.1 Erythroxylum echinodendron | reverse complement strand
TTGCTTGTGAATTTCCCAATGCACTTTCCTCTTCTATTCTCGTCCATTCAGATGGGTCTTTCTTAACTGCATCTCCTTTATCATTTGTGATCAAGGATGTGTCCAACTGTATTCTAGTGACCGCCAGGCTCTCGTGCCCTCCGCTTGAATGAAGACTTTCATCTGGGATTTCCATGCTGGGTAATTAGAGCCATCCAATAGTGGCGGTCTAGTAATTGATGCACCCTCTCTCGTTGTTATGTCTGTGAGTCTAGGATCTCCACTAACTTGCTACCAAGTTCTGAATCGATGACCTTGCTCTGATACCAATTGAAATTTTGTAGAGGGTTAATTAATTCTTAATTTTTCGCAAATGTCTTTGGCATCAATAGAATAAAACAAATAAAATCAATAAAACAAAAAGACACCGAAATTTGATAACGCAGTTCTGCACACTTGGCCTACATCTGCAGGACCCTCACCCAGCTTAATCACTTTCGCAGGAGTTTAATAAAATTACACAGAATTGGTTCAACACAACTTCTCTCAATATCTGCAACTCTCTCGCGACCTAGATACCCGTGAAAGATTTTCACGCCCGATAACATGACCGACTCGGGTTAACGTCAACAAAGGATTTTTCTTCCTACTTTCACTCAATATAATAACAAATAAAAATATCTCAAGTGTATAATCAACTGAAAATTAAATAACAACTACTTGAGATTAACAAAAACTTCCCTATGAATTTGTCTCCATCAAATATCACGGCTGTCACCAACTAAAGTATCTGCTGCAATCAAGACTTCAACACAAATCCCATATTACAACCAGCAGCAAGTCAAGAGACAGAACAATCATGCCCTACGTATAGGAGAGATAAACAGCCACCAAAAGGAAACAGAATTTTCAAGAGCAACCCACTTCCAAAATAACGAATGTTACGTGGAACTCTGCTAATTCGAAAAAAAATTGCACCTCACACTGTAACACTACCCATATGATTTCGTAGCTAGCCACCCTTCCAAAACAAAAACAAAGACCAAAAAACACAACACTTCCAAGAGATCTTCAATACCAAAAATCCCACACCCAATACGCAACCCACTTAACTTCCACTTCAGCCGAAAATCAACACCTGCATAATAGAGTCTACACCCACGTGTCTTCAACTAAGAAGACTTATAAACCAACTAGGAAAGTAACCTGATACTTTAGGAGAGAATCTGCACACACGTGGCTTCATTCAGGCTTCAATCAAGAGGACTTCCAAACTAACTAGGAAGATAATCTGCAGATCTCTTTGTATCCATTTAAAACATAATCATCTCAATAAATAATCCCACTTAAATCCAAATACAAGTGTTCCACTTCAGTTTCAACATTTTAACAAAATAATGAATTTTGTATGTCCAATTAAAATAAATAAAATGCCAAAACAAAAGATATATATAAAATATATCCTAACAATAATAATAAGAATAAGAATAAGAAGGCTAAGCAAGAAAAATCTTAGGTTAAATCCCTTAAAGTTGAGTATTAAATATTAAAAAATTTAGGCTAAATATTAGAAGAAAGTGCTAAAAGACCCGAGAGAATAACATAAATTTATCTGTATCTTAGTACGTCAAAGTTCTCTATTGCAGGTCATGTTATCGGTAAGTTCTAGTAGTGCTATATCGTTCTTGATCACCTTCCCCAATTTTCCTTAGGCCCTCCTGTTTTTCATCTTACAGCCTCTAAGTACAATATTTTTGCACCTTCTTACTGAGTGTCTGAATGTCTCCTTTTAACATGTTTAAACTATTTAAAATTTTCTCTTTTAAATTTTCAATAATATTAGCTACATTTAATTTATTCCTTACCATTATATTCCTGATCTTATCTCTTCTAGTAAGGTTTTATCTCCAGCAAAACATCCTCATCTTTGTCACTATTAAGTTATATGACTATGCATATGTTTTATGGCCTAATACTCCACTTCATAAAACATGGGCAGCGTAATCGTTAAACGATAGAATTTACGTTTAAAGTTGAGTAGTATCTTCTTGTTATATAAAACTACTGATATACTTCTCCATTTAAGTCATCTTGAACTAATTCGATGAATTTTTTCTTTATCAATCTCTTCAGTAAAATAATACGAGAGGCATAAATTTTATAAATCTTGCTCTTAACAATTTACGTGGACCAAAACAAATCTTGTATATGATCTTTAATGTGCTAATGAGTACAAATAATTTTGACTGTGGTAAGTCTATTTATATATGAATTTCTAGAAAAAAAATGGTAGTTTTGATTGGTATCAATTTGATTATGATAACTATTCTTATTATGAAACATAACAAGCATTAGCACTTTATTTAATTTAGATGCCCTTTAAGTTTTGTTGGAGGTTTTGAGTTCGAGTCATCAAAAAGGAGGGGAGAAGGGAAAATTTCCCTGTTGATGATCCTCTACCCCCTGGGCATGCTCCTTGATCGATTCAATTACGGACGTGTCGCTTCCAACAGTAATGTGGGAGTTGGAAATACTAGGAAACTTGTGTTGGTAACGAGTATATAAAAAGGCAAATAAAAAAAATTCCGAGGCTTGTAGAAACGATTTCCTTAAAACAGATTTGCCCCCTTAACGAATTTGCTTAGAGGATTTAACGAGCAATTGTTTCCCAGGATACAACGAAAACGTGAATTCTTCTTAGCACTAAAAAATTCATTAGCGAACGGGACCAAAAAAATATGATAAACACCAAGAGTTGGAAGGTCAGGAAAAAGAAATGAAAGAGTTTAAGAGAAAGTCTCCTCGATTTTCGTGTGCCTTGTTGGAAGAAATGAGCATTATTTATACATATATGGAGTGGAGAATTCATCAAATCCGGTCAAACGGTTTGTCTTTGAATATATGAATATATTTCCACCTTAACCATTTGCAGTACAATGCATCACATTCATGCATTACATTTATGCACCATTCATGCATTACCGTTGCACCACAATGCAATATATTTATGCATTAAATGAATTCAAGCGTTTCCTGTCAAATGCATGTATAAAATGCATTGTTTTAATTCATGAAACGAAACGATAGACATATAACGTATATGACTACATTACATTTGACCAAACGTTTCAACCAATGAATTAATTTACTAATTCGAATTAATTCCCATATGAAACAACAAATGTTTTCAAATGAATTAATTCTTCAATGCTGAAATTAAATTATGCGTAATTCTCTCAGTCCATTTTATTTGGAATAAGTGAATTCGGAAAATATTAAAAAGGTGGGTTGATCAAGCCCTCGATTCCGATTCGGCATTCGTGTCCGCAAGTCGGAAGTCGCAAGTCGTAAGCACCTGCGTCCCAAACATTAGTCATTCACCCAATACTTCCAACAATCCCCCACATGAATGAGATATTGTTTTAAATTGAAGATGGTGTTCATCAATCGATCCCTGCATAGAGAAAGTAGGTGTTACCCTTTGAACTCTCCCCTTGTAAAGTACGTTGGTTTTACTAGCTGTCCAGTAGACATGATGTCCTTGAACTGTCCTGCTTTCTTGTGTAAAGAACCCACATACAGTATACAGGAACCTTTTCCATTTTGGTCCGTTCTCATGATTTTGTCCATTTTGGCCATGAACACATCCTGGTTCTGCAAGAGTTTCTAAAAAATTGAGCCTTAACAGTTCTCCTTTGAAGCATCCCCACTTCTCTCTCACATAAGTGACTTCTTAAGTCTAGAGCAAATGATATTACTCACTCAATAGTCATTAAAGCAACCTTATTGCTATCCTTATCCATTATATCACTGTTTGAATGAGTTGACTTTACCCCCACAGGGACCCATTAAGTCTTAAAAGTAGGTTGTCCCTTTGAACCTAGATCTTGGGATCTCCAGTCAACTAGGTTGGGTTTTCCTTCATAAAACTTTTATCGTTCCAAAGGCTTTAACCCCATTCCTTTTGTCAATCTCTCAATTGTTTCTCTGTTTAACCCTTTGGTTAGTGGATCCGCTATGTTATCTTTTGATTTTACGTAATCAATAGATATAACTCTAGTTGAGAGTAACTGTATAATGGTATTATGCCGACGACGAATGTGTCTCGACTTACCATTGTACATAGTACTCTGTGCTCTTCCAATCGCCGATTGACTATCACAATGTATGCTAATAGGTAGCATAGGTTTTTCCCACATTGGAATATCCTCCAGAAAATGGTGTAGCCATTCAGCCTCTTCACCACACTTATCCAAAGCAATGAACTCGGATTCCATTGTGGATCTAGCTATTATAGTTTGTTTTGAGGATTTCCATGACACCGCTGCTCCAGCTAGTGTATACACATACCCGCTAGTGCAGTTTGAATCCTTTATATTAGATATCCAATTCGCATCCGTGTAACCTTCTAGCACAAATGGATATCTGGTGTAAAGAAATCCATAGTCACAAGTATGCCTTAGGTACCTCAGTACTCTAGTCAGAGCATTCCAATGTTCAACACTGGGATTACTCGTGTATGAACTCAACTTGCTTACAGCATAAGCAATATCTGGTCTAGTGCAACTCATTAGATACATTAGACTCCCAATAACCCGTGAATACTCAACTTAAGATACACCACTTCCACAATTTTTGGACAAATAGAGACTGTTATCTAATGGTGTTCTAGCAACGCCCGAATCATTCTTGTTAAATTTATCAAGAATTTTGTCCAGATAATGAGCTTGACTCAAAACTAGACCATCTGCTGTTCTTATGATCTTAACACCTAAAATCACATTAGCAAGTCCCTTATCCTTCATGTCAAATTTTGAAGTTAACATATGCTTGGTAGATTTGACCAACTTGTCAGTACTACCAATAATGAGTACCTATAAACATAAACATATTCATTTCCTGTTTCTTTCAAATAGACACACTTGTCACACTCATTTATTCTAAATCCACTAGTAATCATTGCATGATTGAACTTCTCATGCCACTTCTTAGGTGCTTGTTTCAAACCATACAATGACTTTACTAGTTTACAGACTTTCTTTTCAGTACCTGGAGCTTGAAAGCCCTTTGGTTGTTCCATGTTGATTTTTTCATTTAAATCTCCATTTAAGAAAGCTGTTTTAATATCCATTTGATGTATTTCCAAATTCCTTAAGGCTATGATAGCAAGTATCACCCTTATAGAATTTATTCTTGTCACAGGAGAATATGTATCAAAGTAACTAAGCCTTCTCGTTGCTTATATCCTTTGATTACAAGTCTGGCTTTATACTTGTCAATTGAACCATCTGGTTTCATTTTCCTCTTAAAGATCCATTTAGATCCTAAAGGTTTACTTCCAGATGGGAGATCCACTAACTCCCATGTATGATTCTGTAGAATAGAATCAATTTCATTTTTACAGCTTCTTTCTATAAAGGTCCTTCAGAGGAACTCATTGCCTCAGCATATGTTAGTGGTTCCTTCTCCAGCAAGTAAGCCTCAAAATCATCTCCAAATGATTTTTTTTACCCTTTTGCTTCATCTTAGTTCGTCATTTTGAACAAGATCTGGATTCTGAGCTTCTTCATTTGGTCATTTCAGTAAATCAGATCCACCACCAAACTTACAAGGAAATACATTCTCAAAGAAAAAATGCATTTCTTAATTCCATAATCGTGTTCTTTTGTATGTCCGATATCTTTGAATCATGCACAAGGAATCGATATGCATTGCTGTTATGTGCGTAGCCTATGAAAATACAGTCCACCGTTTTGGGACCAATTTTCACTACTTTTGGCATAGGTACAGCTACCTTTGCAAGACACCCCCACACTCTCAAGTATTTGTAAGATGATCTATTTCCCTTCCATAACTCATATGAAGTCTTGTCTTCCTTTTTCCGTGGCACCCTATTTAAAAGGTAATTAATCGACAAGATAGCCTCCCCCCATATATTTGAGGGTAGTCCTGAACTTAACAACATCGCATTCATCATTTCTTTCAATGTGCGATTTTTCCTTTCAACGACTCCATTAGATTGAGGTGAACATGGTGCTGTCACTTCATGGACAATTCCATATTGTGCGCAGAAGCCACCAATTGGTGCTTCATATTCTCCACCTCTATCACTTCTCAATCTTTTAATCTTTTTACGGAGTTGATTTTAAACTTTGGTCTTGTAGAAAATAAACTTCTTTTTTACCATCATGTGTTTGAACAGATTTCAAATTCTTCTTTTTACCATCACGTGTTTGAACAGATTTCAAATCACAAACATCACTATGAATCAATTCAAGTGGTTCGGTGCTCTTTTCCACTGTTTGGAAAGATGACCTTGTTAGTTTTGCTTCAACGCAAATTTCGCATTTTTGTTCTAAGTCGATTGGAAATGTTGGTATATGGCTCGAGTTAGTTAATCGACGCATCAAATTAAGATTAACATGACCTAGTCTACCATGCCATAAATTAGAAGACTCAAGCAAATAAGCAGAAGAGGTACTTGCATTCATTTCGTTAACAATAGTCATTACATTCATTTTGAACAACCCATCGGTTGCATACCCCTTCCCTACAAACATTCCTGCCTTAGACATAATAGCTTTATCAGATTCAAATACAATGCGAAAACCATTCTTGTTCAGCATGAAACCAGACACAAGGTTCTTGTGAACTTCTGGCACATACAATACATCTTTTAGCGTCTGTATCTTGCTTGAGGTCATCTTTAGCAGCACCTTTCCTTTTCCTTCAACCGTAGCAGCGGCTAAGTTCCCCATGTAGATCTTCTTCCCTTGAACTGGTTAAAATGAGAAAAAATGGCCCCTGTTGGTGCAGATATGCCTGGAGACGCCAGTATCAACCCACCACTCCTTTGGATTTGATTCTACCATGTTCACTTCGGACACCACGATCACCAGGTTCAAATCTTCCATATCCTTTGTGACCTTTTCGACTATGTTAGCTTCATGATCCTCTTAGGGTGACGACAATTCGAAGACTTGTGACCCTATTTACCATAATTGAAGCACTTGCCTTTGAACTTGTATTTCTTCTTTGAGACAGCACCAGTTGTCCCAAGCTTCCCTTTGCCCTTGGCAGTTGTTTTAGTCTTGGAGTTATGGCCTTTCCCATGCTCCACCATGTTAACCTTAGCACCATTCGATGCTATAGCCTGTTTGTTTCTGTTGTTTTCTTTAATGTGAAGTCTGATAACCAGATCCTCCAAGGTCATTTCCTTGCGTTTTTGCTTGAGGTAATTCTTGAAATCATTCCAGCCTGGAGGCAATTTCTCAATGGCGAATGCCACTTGGAATGTCTCACTCAAAACCATTCCCTCAGCTTGGATCTCGTGCAGAATAAGCTGAAATTCTTGCACTTGACTAGCAGTAGTCTTGGAATCAACTATCATATAATCAAGGAACCGTCCGACTACAAATTTCTTTGAGCCGGCATCCTCTAATTGATATTTCCGGTCCATTGACTCCCACAATTCTTTAGTCGTTTTAAACTTAGAATAAATACCATACAATGAATCATGAATATTATTCAAAATATAATTACGGCATAAGTAATTTGAATGTTTCCAAGACTCAATAGCATTAAAGGTGTTAGCGTCAACTTCACCTTCCGGCACAGTTGGTGCCACTTCCTTCAGCAGCCTTGCCAGATTGAGAGTAGTAAGGTAAAAAAGCATCTTTTGCTACCATCTCTTGAATGTCGCAACAACTCCAATAATTTTCTCCGGCTTCTCCACATGACTGGTCGGAACATTTGGAGCAGCAACAGTAGTGTTGACACCAGGAATAACAACGGGAGGAATAGGAATGAAAGTACCCACACTGGGAACCAGTAGAGGTACCTCAGTGCCAGAAACAACGAGAACGTTTTCACCACCAGTAGCCATGAGAAATACTCGAACAATATAAAGAAAATATGTTTTATGATTGTTGGTAACGAGTATATAAAAAGGCAAATAAAAAAATTCCGAGGCTCGTGGAAACGATTTCGTTAAAACAGATTTGCCCCCTCAACAAATGTGCTTAGAGGATGTAACGAGCAATTGTTTCCCATGATACAACAGAAACGTGAATTCTTCTTAGCACTAGAAAATTCACCAGTGAACGGAACCAAAAAAAATATAATAAACACCAAGATTTGGAAGGTCAGGAAAAAGAAATGAATGAGTTTAAGAAAAAATTTCCTCGATTTTCGTGTATCTTGTTGGAAGATATGAGCAATATTTATACATATATGGAGTTGAGAATTCATCATAGCAGTCAAACGGTTTGTCTTTGAATATATTAATATATTTCCAGCCTAACCGTTTGCAGTACAATGCATCACATTCATGCAATACATTTATGCACCATTCATGCATTAACGTTGCACCACAATGCAATATATTTATGCATTAAATGAATTCAAGCGTTTCTTGTCAAATGCATGTATAAAATGCATTGTTTTAATGCATTACATTTGACCAAACGTTTCAACCAATGAATTAATTTACTAATTCGAATTAATTCCTATATGAAACAACAAATGTTTTCCAATGAATTAATTCTTCAATGCTGGAATTAAATATTGTACGTAATTCTCTCAATCCATTTTATTTGGAATAAGTGAATCCGAAAAATATTAAAGAGGTGGGTTGATCAAGCCCCCGATTCCGATCTGGCATTCGTGTCCGTAAGTCTCGGGCACCGGCGTCCCAAACATTACTCATTCACCCAATACTTCCAAGAACCTAGAGCTGGCAGGAACTTGATATTGAACAGGACTAATGATTAATCAGCAGCTGACCAATCAGTATGTAACGGCTCTTTGTGCGCAGAAGTGCATAGGTTACGTAAGAACCTCAAAGATCTTGGAGTTCCAGATTTATCTCCTCTAGGCTCTTAGGGTGAGATCTTAGGAGCTTAAAATTAATCCGACAAAATTAAAATACCTAATATATATAAAAGAAAATAAGAATGATATGAAACTATCGACTCCAGTGGGGTCGACACCACTTTCCTTTGTTTGCGTAGACGGTCTGCTTTGCTAAGAGAAGAGAAAGAAGGGAAAGACACAGACTCCATGGACTAGTTAAACATGCCAAATCACTTGCAAACATCAATGCATGTCACCAACTTTTGCGCTACATCAACCAGCTCGATTAAAAAGACGGTGCATCGCATTTGAAGAATGTCAGAAATAACCACCGACCAGGATTTTGCCATTTACTTCTTGTCTTAGAACCCTACATACATATGAGAATATATAAATATAGTTCCCACTAGTAAACACAAACTTGCAGAAAAGAGACCTTGCCACACCTTAAGCTGTCTAATGTTGGTCATTTGTGGGTCGAAGTGCAAGTTAAAGGCGGGGGAGATTTTCCTTCACTACGGTTCTAGCCAGCCAACGAAGTAAAAACCGTCCCCAAGAGGATGAGAAAGAACCTTCAGGCTAAGCTTCCTCCTCACATATATCTCCCAAGTCAAAATGTGAGTCATGATTCCCTTGTCTAATTAGTGATAGTGTGAATATTGTAACCCTTTTTATCCATCTGTAAGTTGACTGTAGCAGAACAACATCATGGTTTCCACGTTTCTACTATTTCTTATACATGTGGAATATGCAACCCTTAATTGCACTAACCAAAATTTTAACCTATTGAAGTAGATTCTTTTTTTAAAAAACCATAATGTCCATATACTAATGAATTTGTGGTCTATTGCATGCAGCTAGATTGCAGCTAACGAAGAAAAGAATCGCGGCCATGTGACATAAGCAGCAAGCACTTTATTGTAAAAAGCTTGCACCCCAGGCTCCTGACCAAATGGCACTAACTTTTGTCCTCTTTCTCTCTGACCGTCAAAAGTATGACTATCTCATTGTCTCTCTCCTGTTCTGTTCTCCTTAGCTGGCTAAGCGCTGGAACTTAAACACAGGTTCGGTTGAAACCGGACGTAGCCTCACAATGACACTTTTAATTTAAGAAACAACGCGTTATTTATCTGGCAAGTCACAGTGTCACACCCGACTTGCAATTTCCTTTTCCTGGCAACTTCCCTTCCAGTCCTTCGAGACTTCCACACTATATATAGCCATCTTTCAGGCTCTGTATAATCATTCCAAACTCAAAAACAGATACATATTAGATTGAAAGCTTCAATCTTTCACCACTACTTCAAAGTAAAAGTCTTCAATTTAGCCATGAGCTTTTCTGTTTCCTTCCATTCTCTTCTCCAGCTCCTTCTTCTTGTCTCTGTGCTTCACTCAAGCACAGCAGCCAGGAGACTCGCAGAGTCTGATGAACCTATGTTGTTTCAGTACCACAAAGGCCCTCTTCTCTCTGGAAAAATTTCTATCAATCTGATTTGGTACGGCCAATTCAAACCTTCTCAACGTGCGATCCTCTCAGATTTCATTTCTTCCCTCTCTTCCACCATCAAACCGGTGTCAGCCCAACCTTCTGTCGCTAATTGGTGGAAGGCTACTGAGAAATACTATTCCCTAATCAAATCCAAGAAAACGTCTTTTCTTGCTCTCTCCTTAGGGTCACAAATCCTAGACGAGAGCTATTCCTTGGGCAAATCTCTCTCTAACAAGCAAATCTTGCAGTTGGCATCAAAGGGTGGTCAACAAGATGCAATCAATGTGGTTTTCACATCGGCAGACGTAACTGTAGAAGGGTTTTGTTCAAGCAGATGTGGCACACATGGCTCTGCGTTCGGTGCTCAGAAACTCAAAGCTAAAGCCTCCAAGTTCGCTTACATATGGGTCGGCAACTCGGAGACGCAATGCCCAGGTCAATGCGCGTGGCCATTTCACCAGCCAATCTATGGACCACAGAGTTCTCCTCTGGTTGCACCAAACAACGATGTGGGTCTAGATGGTATGGTCATCAATTTGGCTGGTCTTCTGGCTGGGACAGCGACGAACCCTTTTGGAAATGGCTACTTTCAAGGTCCCAAAGATGCTCCTCTTGAAGCTGCATCGGCTTGTCCTGGAATTTACGGCAAAGGAGCCTATCCAGGTTATGCCGGTGATCTCTTGGTTGATTCTACGACTGGTGCTAGCTACAATGCACATGGCGTCAATGACAGGAAATACTTGCTTCCTGCTTTATTTGACCCTTTCACATCAACTTGCTCTACTCTTGTTTGAGCCCGATCACGCCAAAAATTTGTGCGTTTAGGTGAACGTGGAGGGATTCTTTGATTTAGTTAATTATTCGTTCATTCGTTGTACTAAGGTTACATAATGAAAACGATAACACTCATCGACGAGACTCATTCCATAGTACCTTTAATTATTTTATGACTGAAACATTATAAGCAACAATTTGCCAGCTGATTAGCTCATTAAGTTCATCTGTAAACTTAAATTTAGCAACGATAACGATAACGATAACGATAACTCACGCTACTTATGTCATTTCCCTCTTAGAATGGATTTGTGAAACGCCTCGGGAAGGTGGTGAATTGCTCAATAATACGAAATTCACAGACGTGAACTCCTTTCCCTAATCTATTTCTTTTCTAACCTTCTCCTCTCAATTACGTACTTGACGACATATGGTGAGAAAAACTCAACAAGTAGAGACAGAACCCAAAAACTTCACTTATAACTGATATCCACCAATCAGATTTAGAGACTTCCCATCCTAATAATCAAAAGGCTTTCTAATAAGACATGAATCAGCTTAAAAGATTAATTTACAGCAAAGTTAACAAATTCTCTTTTTTCCTCTTGATTCCAGGTCGCAAATAAAGAAAGTATTGCAACTATGAGCAAAATCACAAGTTAATGAATGGTATAGTGTTGCTTATATATGATTGTGCGGACTTCCTGGTCTTTTATAAGCCACACGAATAATGAGTATCAAATGTATAAAATGAAATCAATAGCTAGCAAAATTGCTAGTTAACCTTAAACAGTTTCCGAGTTGAGTTAATGTACTACACTCTAAAATGATATCATCGCAAATGAAGGAGATTGGAGGGGAAGAACCTGACGTGTCACGATGTTTTTCTTCTTAATTATGCGAACTTATCGAATAACTAAACATGCCTCCTTTGCCAACACCATTACTGCTTTAAGGGAAAAAAAGAAAGTAGAAACAAAATCATTTGATATTCTATAGGTTCATTATAGAGGACCGAACCAACCAAATGTTTATTGAAAAAATTAGTTAGCTACTCCACCAACTCTACCAATATGATGTAAATGCCTACTCTAATTTCCAGCACTTGATCTTCAATGTAGCCCAGTTGCCTTTACTAGCAACATTATCTTATCATAAACCTATAATTTTATTGTTATTGTTGCATTGTTAAACACTTTTTTTTATAGATTCTTCCCTTAAACCAATCTAACCCATTATACAGAAAAGAGGGGATATAATACAATTTCGAGGTTTTGTTTATTACTCAGTGGAGTTAGGCAGAACTTCATAATTGATGTTGTGTCTCCGAACTGTAACACCGCCGTCTATGTTTTTGGGTTCGTGTGAACTCGTTAACATTATGTTTTCGGCTTCTAACAGTAGCACTTTAGCGTTGAATTTGATATTCAATTAAAGAAATTGAGAGAAAACAAAAGAAAACTTAGTACGTAGTATTCAAATGTCATTTTCGGAATTGTCATATACAAATAAGCGCAAACCTTAACAGCACGCCGCAATTGTCAATGATTCAAATGGACCGAAAGGAATATGAAATGGAGTGGTGACCCGCCCGCCACTAACTTGAAAATGGGCCACCCTTCCTTCCACTGTTATCTGCCACGCCCAAAGGACCCCCCAAAGCATGCACCTGCCGCCTCACACGGTGAGGTTCATCTTCGTCTGCCTCTTACTATCGTTCCTTACTTCCTTAGAATCTGGCAAAAGTTGGCACCGTCCATCACCATCTTCGACACTCGCGAAAACTCCGTTTACATCACCTCTCTGCCAACACTTTTCTTTGGTCATACAACTTATCTTTGCCTCCTAGCCAGGCATTGCGTGTCCAATGAATACTCGTTAATGTTCAACATGGAAGTATAAGGTTAGACAAGTGTACCGATGATTTAACTTGCTTTTCACAGCAACAACTGTAACATTAACAATATTAACAATAATAAGTAAAAGTTTTTGTATTAAGAGTCGTGCTTTTTATAAGTTTCAACAGAGTTATCATTATTGCTTTCGAGATTAATATTTTAAGCCTAACTTAAGCTAACTTTAGACTCGTAAAATATCCTCATCCACGATCCACATTCAACGGTTGTTTCGATTCAGTGGTTTTGAATAAGAGAAACATGATAAGTCATGTTAAATACTACAGGGAAGTCGGATCCAAGTGCGTGCAAGACTAGAGCGCACCACTCCTAAAAGGGCAACTACTCCAACAAACACTGTACAGACTATATGAGTTTCTTTGTTTTCATCTCTAACAGCTTATTTTTTATAAAACCTATCTTGATCAGTATCGTAATGATTGAATTGAATTTCGTTTCTTCATAAAACGTTAGTGCTGGTATTTCTTCATTACTCAAATCAGGCGAGTTCACTAAGAATTGAACATGGCTCATTAAATTGGAACGGAATCGACCTATTTATCCAAACTTGATTTCAGTCCAATCTTACTTACCAAAAGTTTAATTCGGTGCCACCGCTACATGTAATACACGCTCACTCGTTAGATCTTATCAAACATTGCCAGGTCCAATTATGTTATTAATAGGTGAGGCAAAAACAGTTGATAAAATGAATGAGATAAGAACAAGTCAATTTCGGATCGTAATTAAGGGGACTGTTCTATTCAAATACGCTGTATTGCAATTAGTATCCTTATAAACGTAAGTTAATTGCAATTTGGTCATGTCGTAGTTAATTTCACAGCTAGAAACTTTAACGCCATCCCTGAGTCGCCGTGGATTTGGCTCACTAAAGTTGCAAGAATGAAGAACACATAATGGTCGAAATCTAGCGAAGTCTTTAGTTGTAAGCTTTCTTTATAAAAAAACAGGTAAAGTTAAAAAAAAGTTCAGTCAAGGTCACCAAAAGCGAATCTGACAGGAAGTTGCCTGTCCAAATACATCATCAATATATGACCTGACATTAAAAAAAAATCTCAGCGTTAAAAAGTCCAAAAATTTAGAAGAAATGAACTATTAATTTTAGCTCTTTATACAGCTCTCCAAGACGAATTGAACAATCACTAGGAACATAAATGCAAATTTTTGTATAATCGATCATGGCTCTGTACAGGAACGTTCCAAGAGCTAAGAGGTTATCTATTATGGATCAGATGAACGCGCAAAAAGCAAATTCCTTCCCAAGTCACTGCCTCCCCTTCATTCGTGAAGTCTCCAGCGTATTTAACACTCACCGGGTCAACCCCACGCGGCGCTGGCACACCCTGACAGCTGTGTCCACTATACCCACCCTATCTTTCTCACTATAAATATCATTTACAAACACTTTGTCGTTCATCACTTCGAAAATCGAAGTCCAGTTCTCTCGCTTCACTTACCGTCTAACTGTCATTTACCTTGATAGCTTTCATGTTGATGGCTTCCGTTCATCCTTTCACTGCCTTCACTTGCCTTCTTGTGCTCTTCTTCACCCTCGATCCTACACTTGCAACAACAAGAAAGCTTGCAGCTTTAGTTAAAGAACAACCTCTTGTTCTCAAGTACCACAACGGTCCTCTTCTTAAGGGAAACATCACCGTCAATCTCCTCTGGTACGGCAAGTTCTCTCCAAGCCAGCGCTCCGTAATCGTTGACTTCCTCAACTCTCTCAGTTCCAGTAAAACCCCGATGAAGCCTTCTGTCTCGTCGTGGTGGCAGACCACCGGGAGGTACAGGGGTGGACCTTCCGTCGTAGTTGTGGGAAATCAAGTCCTCGACGGTGAATATTCCGTCAGAAAATCGCTGACTGCCCAGCAGCTCGAGGCTTTGTCCTTAAAAGCCGGTGACGTCCAAAACGCGGTCAACGTTGTTTTGACTTCTGCTGATGTGGCAGTTGGCGGATTCTGCATGAGTAGGTGTGGGACCCATGCGTCTGTCAAGCTTAAGAGCGGCAAGTTGGCGTACGCTTGGGTTGGCAACTCCGTGAGCCAGTGTCCCGGGCAGTGCGCGTGGCCTTTCCACCAACCGATTTACGGCCCACAGACGCCGCCGTTAGTGCCACCCAACGGCGACGTCGGTATCGATGGGATAATCATAAATCTGGCCACGGTTTTGGCGGGAACGGTGACCAATCCTTTTAACAATGGATACTTTCAAGGTCCAGCAAACGCGCCGCTGGAGGCAGTGAGCGCTTGCACCGGCATATTCGGAAAAGGATCGTACCCGGGATACCCAGGACAGGTTTTGGTGGACAAAAGCACAGGAGCAAGCTACAATGCCCATGGAGTCAACGGGCGCAAGTTTCTTCTCCCTGCAATGTGGAACCCCCAAACTTCCTCCTGCACTACCCTCGTCTGAGGAGCAAATGGATCGAAACTTTTAATTTTATTTTTGTAAATATATAAGAAATTGTTGTGAAATTATGTTTGTTATATCGTTCATGTTTGTTATTAAAAAAATAAGATGCAAGAGAAGTTAAAGAGTAAAAGCGTCAAATTCATTTGCTGTATATAAATATCAGAAAAGCTATCGTATCGATCCTTGCACTTCACATTTCCTCCCGCCAAATGGAAGACCCCGATGGCCACCTGCTAACACATCAACCCCACCAGCATCCAAATTCTCCGGCGACCTCTTCAACTCGATGCACCGCCAACACTTGCGTCAAGTGTGGTGGCCCAACATCCTACCCTCCACCGCCACAGGATTCCTTGTCGGCAACCTCTCCACCCCCAATCTACCGCCCAATTCGCGCTCCGGCCGTCAACCTCCCTCCTAACAACAACTCTCAGGCTATAATCCTCGCTCCCGTCCCAAAGTCCCGAAAGGTCCCCACAATTTCCCCGCCTTACAACTTCCAATCTCCCTCTAAAAGAATCTATTCTCCCGACGACATCCTCTGCTTTCACGACTCCGATTCCGGCAAAAATTTTCTCGGCTTCGTCGTCGCTCTCTCTGAGGCCATTCGTAGCCACAAAATCTCCGACCCTTGCCTAGAATCCCCCATTGTAAAGTCTATAGTCTCAATAATCGAAACCCTAGCTCAATGGGTTGACGAAATCCCTCCGGTTGAACAAGCTACTCGCTATGGCAACGTTTCGTACAGAACCTGGCAGGAACGTCTTGTAGAAAAGAGTGAATCTTTAATGCTTCGGTTTTTGCCTGATGATCTTAAAGCTTCAACGGTTGAAATTGTTCCTTATTTCATCGATAGTTTTGGTAATTCGAGTCGGATTGATTATGGTACGGGTCACGAGACCAATTTTGCTGCTTGGCTTTACTGTCTTGCGAGGATGGGAGTTATTAAGGAAGAGGATTATCATGCTGTTGTGGCCAGGGTTTTTGTGAAGTATCTTGATTTAATGAGGAAATTGCAACTGGTTTATTGCTTGGAGCCTGCAGGGTCTCATGGGGTCTGGGGTCTCGATGATTACCACTTCTTGCCATTTATATTTGGATCGTCCCAGTTGATTGATCACAAGTATATGAAGCCCAAGTCGATTCATAATGAGGATATATTGGATAATTTCTCGAATGAGTACATGTATTTGTCGTGCATTGCGTATATTAAGAAAGTTAAGAAGGGTTTCTTCGCGGAGCATTCACCTATGTTGGATGATATCAGTGGAATCCATACTTGGAACAAGGTTAATAGTGGAATGCTTAAGATGTACAAGGCAGAGGTTCTGGAGAAAGTGCCAATTATGCAGCATTTCCTGTTTGGTTGGCTCATTAAGTGGTACGTCTTTTGTTGTCTTCCATTATCAGTTGAGTGTTATCACAGTATACTTTTGGTGGATTTAGGAACTTTCTTGAAGCTTCTAAACTAAGATTAATGTGGAATAAATTGATGATGATTTCTATGTGAAAGAAATTGCTGAGTTTTTTTACATGTACGTTGGATGAATTGTTGATATGTGGCAACTGTCAAGCTAAAGTATGTTGTTGGAGGTGAAACTAGGAATTGCTAGTGGATACTGGTGCTTTTGAAGTTGGATTGAGAATGATTTTCTCCTGTCCTCAGTCATTGCTGATGTGTTTCCTTTTAGTGCTACAAAATTTTCTTGTCTTATATTTAATATTAAATCTCCCCTACTATGTGGACAGTACTGCTCTGCATTATAAGTCACTTGTATGTGAAATTAAAAGGGCTTGATGGAAAATTACTAGTTCTGTTCAATTGGGAAAATTGGGAAGCATGGGATTTGACTATGGAGCATATTCCCTCGCCCTTTATCTCGTGCCCTAGTGCTCAATCTTTTGTATATTTTTTATTGGATTTTGATTGCAAAGGATTCATGTCTTTAGTTTGGACCCATTTTTATGTTTTGTTAATTCGAAAACGTGTGTATCTGTGGTAATTGCTGAGTCCATGATGCATTTTTGTTACATTGTCTTATGATTTACAATTTCTTAGCATGGACTGATTGTATTGTTCTTAGAAATGTTATTTATGCAGAATTTCTTTTGTTTTGACAACATGTCTTATGATCCCAGG
>JANZXR010000002.1:4824595-4838944 GCA_027575705.1 Erythroxylum echinodendron | reverse complement strand
ACGTATAGTTGTACTTAACAACTTGGAATTTTAGTTTAAAGATACAGTCATTCCTGAGCCGTTTTTATAACATGATAGTTGTGGCAGAAAAGGCAAAAATGACGTTAACATAGCAGGTCTCAGCAACCTTGCATCTGTTGCGTAGAAATTTCATAATTTGTTATATGTTTGAGTAGAATCTACCGGCGTATAAAGTTATTATTGTTTGCAAAACAAACGGATTGAAACAAGAAGGGTTTGGATTGATATCTCAGTTTTTACTTGTGGATATCGTTTTATATTTGTTTCTTTTCTATAATCTTGTTCTTCTCTTTGTTTTAGGTATTTGCTAAGAATCAATTCAAAATGAATTTAGCTTCCAAGGCTTTTCTTGGAATTCATCTTATCTGTTTCAGTTTCATTTTATGAAATAGCACTTGATAACTTGTAGCTTGGACTAAAGAGTAATTATTTGGCTTTAAAGCTGATTGCTGGATATAAGCTACTTTTCATTTGCTTGCTCAATTTTATTTGTGTGGGTAGACCCATTGCATCGACCCATACATGCAGGAAAGATTCTTGGTATCCACTCCCTCCAGCAGTAACATACGAAGTAATTGATCGGAAAGGCAGCACTGATTGCTTGTCAAAAAAGCCCCGTGAATTGATTGATGGACACTAATTAACTACGACCGTAACATTCAAAAACTGAATCCACCTTCGGATTGAGTTTTTTACCTCGTGACGGTGAATTCTCACTGCCTTGATAGAGGAAAAGAATTGGAATAAAAAGGACTGTCCCAACTGTCGCCCTTTTGCTCTGAACAAGTATACTGCTGACTCTCTTTTCACGTTGTCAGAAGCAACCACTCTTTTAAGATTCTGAGCGTCTTGACGTCACTGTAGTCTTCTGCTCATATCATTTATTTGGTACTGTATTATACTGTCTTATAAAAATTGCAGTACGTCGGTAAAAGTATGATAATAATGTACCAATGAATAGAAGAGAGGGAACGTCAGGTTGACAATAATGACGCCATGCCTAGCACTAGTTATTGACGCAAGATCACCTGTTCTCAATTTTCGTGGTGCTCACTGTGTTTTGGTGTAATCTTAGTCTCAGTTGATCAATTTTTGTGGGGTTTATTTATTAAATGAATGGATTTTTATGAAATAAAATTAGAATAGAGTAATCGAAATAGGTGATTTGGTTCCTAATTATTACGTTCCTGACAACTGTGATAAATGTTTCTACCTAACGGAGATTATGATCATTCAGCCCCAGATGCTGAGATCCTCGTCGCATCGCTGACTCTCCATTCTCCATATGTTTCTTCACTTTTCCAGGTTGCCCCTAAACTGATTTCTTGTAAAACTTATATTTTTGCCATATCCCAGCAAACTCATCTTCATTTCTATTTATCCATTTATAATTCCTTAGTTTGATCTCATTTTAAAATAATAAATTGATCGAATGCTTTTCCCAATATAAAGTTTTACAAACATCTTCATCGTATTTAGTATTTACGCAACAAGTAGCAGATAAGGTCAATTAAGTTTTTCTTTTCAATTTTAATTTTCCAATGAACTTGTGTAAAAATTAGATATAGGTAAACGTAGCCAAATGTGGTAAATTGCAAATTCTCAGAATAATCGGTCTCTGGAATTTGGAACTGTAAAAGAAGACAAATTTCTGAGCACAAACTCAATGGCAGTCAACTAAATACTGTTCCTAACAAAAACCCAACCCACTCAACCTGGGCCTTAGAACCACTTTCTTCCTCGGTCTCTTGTCGGTGCAAGTACCACCACCAAACACACATAATGCTCTGTTTCGAACTTGTAGCCATTGCCACCAACTCCCACATACTCTCTTACTCTCTCTCTCTCTCTCTATATATATATGTATATATGTATATGTATACATGTACATGTATATACACTGTAGTTCAACAATTGGTCACAAATATCTAGGCAGTATCTCGGTGACACAGTCACATTCAAACTAATTTTCCTCGTATCCGTAAGTGTTCTGATAACTAGAAGATTTAATTAAATACAATAATTTACCACGAGCTTGGCATTTCTCGCGGTGTTGTGTTACAAATGAAAACTACACACACACACTATAAAAGCCACTCTCTTTTTGTCACTCTTTACATTTTCTTTAAACAATTATGTGCTGGAGTTTTACACATACGTATCCGCTTCTTGCTTTCCACTCTTTTGTTTGGTTTTTTACTCTCTCTCTCTGTTTTTCTTTCGGTCTCGTATCGACAATGGATGGCCCTGTTTAAATAGGTGGGTAATGGGTCTATTTTTGTAGCTTTCTCTTCTCTTTCTCTTTGTTTACCTGATTCTCACAAAACACAAGTGTGTTATCTGCTTCTTTCTTCTCCTGTGTTTCTGGCGTTTAAATCGGTGACTTTGTTTCAGAATCCGAGTCCAGAAAAAATTTAGCTGAAGTTCTTAAGGTAAAGCTCTCAGTTTCCTCCATGTGGGTATCTGATAATTGCTCTCTTTTATTTTGCTGTTTTATTCTCTGTTTGCGGTTTCGTTGCCGAGCTAAAGAGCGCTTGAAAAGAAAAGACGCAATTTTTTTGTTGTTAGTTCTGTTAGTCTCCGTACAGTTTTGTATTTTGTTTGTTATCTTTGATAGCCAAATGGGGTTTCAGGTTAATTGGCATCTATGTGCGTGACCATGCAATTTGATTGGCTTTTCTTTAACTTCTGTACATTTTGAGTATCTTCTTCGTGTGGGTTCCTTTAGCCGGGTAGATCCTTGGAGGTGGCTTTCCTAGACCTCATTCATGCATCGATCTCTGGATTATTGGCAGATATTTTTTATCCAGATTAGTTGCTCTATTGTCATCTTTCGATTACACCAATTTTGGTCTTTGCCTTGTTATAATCGGAATACCTTCGTTTTGTTTAGTACTTTTATTTTTTGGGTTACAATTATTTTGTTTAGTCCACGTTAACACCCTCTTCACCCTACTTTTTTAATCACTTGTTTCTGGCCGCTTTTTCTTTTGTTCATTGATTTTCTCTCTAAGATCGCGATTCCCATCTGTTTCTTTGAGGGTATTTGGCTATTGTGGAAAGGAAATACCTTCATGATGTAATTACGGACGTGATGCAGATCTTCAGGCCCTGTTACTGGTTATATCCGCTTGTTACATTTTTGTACATTTTCTATGGCAATTATCCTAAATCAGCAAATTTTGTATCTTTTTATTTATTTGATCCCATATAAGATGGGATTCATGATGTCTCTTACGGGATTCAGGTTGTCTTTTGGTTAAAAAAGCTCTGTTTCTAACCTTATTATTAATTTTTAAGCAGATTCCATGGAGGATGAATGTGTGTACCGGCGATGGGATGAGCTGATACCTGATGCCCTTGGCCTAATCTTCACCAATCTTTCGCTACAAGAGAAGCTTACAGTGGTCCCAAGAGTTTGTAAATCATGGTGTAGAGCTGTTTCAGATCCTTATTGTTGGCAAGAGATTGATATAGAGGAATGGAGTAACCAGTGCCATCCAGACTACATTGATCGCATGCTTCGCATGTTAATTAGGAGAAGCTCCGGATCAATTCGCAAACTTTGTGTCTCAGGCCTCCATAATGATTCCATTTTCTTATTCCTGGCGGAGCAGTAAGCTGAACTATTCTTTTCTTTCAAATCCCTCTTTCAATTGCCTAGCTTTTATTGGACCCCCAGTTGTGCTTGCATTTCAATGTGAAGAAATAATTGCATTCGTATTTCTTCATTTCATATAAATCTTTATTAATTTTGATGGGCTAAACTGATCAGAACCTCTTTTTACGTTGTTTCTATATTGTCATGCTTGCAATTCTCAGTTGTCCATGATAGTCTTCGTCTACTAGTTAATAAACACCTGCATTTTGAGTAACACTAGTCTTGGTGGGGTGATCTAGTTTGACAGACATTATATGACAAAGGCCTCTTCTGTTTTCTTGATTTTGCAAGTGCTGGATCTCTTCAAACATTGCGATTGCCTAGGAGTGAGATTAGTGATTCAATAGTTGAACAAATTGCTGGAAGGCTTTCAATGATCAAATTCTTGGATTTGAGCTACTGTGGTAAAATTGGTGCTTGTGCTTTAGAGGCCATTGGAGAACATTGTACATCACTTGTGGGTCTGTGCCGGAATATGCACCCGTTAGATACTTATGACAAGATCACTCAGGATGATGAGGCTTATGCCATTGCCAATACGATGCCCAAGTTGAAACGTTTAGAGATAGCTTATCTTCTTATCAGCTCAGATGTTGTCGCAAAAATTCTTTTAGGCTGTCCAGAACTTGAATATTTGGATCTGAGAGGATGCTGGGAAGTAAAACTCGATGTTAGCTTCCTCAAGAAGTTCCCGAAGTTGAAAACATTGGGACCTTTTGTAATGGACTACTATGGAATGGATGATTGGGAAGACGATTGCTCTGGATATTCAGACTCTTCAGAGTACTTGCCCTGGGAATTTTTTGCTGGTGATGTTGCGGATTATTATGACGATGATAGTTATGATGAGATGTGGGATGACGAGCAAAGGCTGGAGGAGCTTGAGCTGAGGTTCTATGAAGGAACTGAAGATGCTGGATTCTATGGTTGGCCTCCATCTCCATAACTTCTTGTTTCCTTCCTTCTCTTCAAATACTGAATGCATCTTGCTGGACCCTCTTAATAGTGTATGGATGCATGTGTTTCAATAGGTTTCGAGCTTATGTGCCTTCATGTCTCTCGATGTTTGTATAACTTATCACTAAATAAAAATACCTTGCGTTGAAACGAGTCAAGCACAGGATCAGGTAAACCCTCCAAAATCATCTCTTTTTTGATAACTTAAGTCAGACTCCCGTAGGTGGGGAGACTGGTTATCCACCTTTTATCCCTTAACCAAAAGTTACGCAACCATATTTTGAATAAGAGAAGCGATGGTGATGGAGTAATTGATGACTTTATTCTCAGTCTGCTAGCCACCTAGCTAACAAGTCGCAGAACCCTTCGATTTCAATGTAGTATCCCACAAGCGTGTTGCCTCTCTTTTTCTTTTGTTTATTCTCCTGACCACTTACGGATTCCTTTCCAACCCAATCCATAAAGGCCCATGACTTTGATGCTTTCTTTTTCAGTCCTTGAGGTTTTTCTCGTACGCTTATCTCTGCTCTTTTCTTCTTTATTTCAACTTCTTTTGCACTTTACATGACCTTATTTTACTATAAATGTATAATTCACTGGTTAGGAAGTACAAGGTGAAAATTGATACTCAAAAGGTGCAAGTACCTAAAATCTATTTTCGGGCAAAAAGCCATATTATGGATAACAAGGCTCTGCTGCTCGGTTGAGTTGGTGCCTTGTTTAATTACTCGTCATGGTCGATTGAAAACATAAAAGAGAGAAAAGGGTCTCATAAGCATTAAGAGCTCAAGTTACTGAGTGCTCGTCTTTTTCCAAGGACCCACTAAAGGACTACATATCTTGGCTGGCATGTGGAAAATTTTGACATTCCGGGAATGGCTCCCACAAGGCTTCCATGAAAAACAAACTGTGGTCCCCAATCCCTACATTTCAATCACTACGTGCTTCCAAATTCACCTGCATATACTGTTGTTTTATCCGACCAAGTTGAAAGAGCAAAACAAATTCAATGTACATGCGCAGTGAAGAAGGATAAAAGAAGAGAGTCGCTAGACTTAACGAGGCTTCTGTATAACTATAATCCCTTTCCTTTTATGGGTATTTCGTGTTTAGAAGGGAAGGGGTCCATCTTGAGCTTATGAAGCGGTGGTCCTCTCTTTAAAGTTTAAAGACAAAAATAGATGCAATCATTTCAATTCAAAGAGAAGGTTCGCTTGCCCTTTTCATTTCTTTCCCCGGGACATATCTGGTCTGCCTATTTCAGTTCAGAATGAACGGTTAAACTGATAGCTTTTCCATTTTGATAATTACGGTTCCATTTTTCATAGGCTAAGATTTAAGGGGCTGCCTGGTTAATTGATTTGGAAAGATGTCAATACGTAAGGAATAAAAAATAATTCGTTGTTAGTATATTATTATTGAATGAATAGTATTTTTATCCAAGTTTGGGCCATTACTTCATACTTGTGAGAAGAATGAAAGTCATTCCAGTGTTACACGCAAGTCTTACAGGCATGACAGATCGTTGGTAAGCTAGTGAGAATAGTGTTACAAGCCTGACACTTCTCCATGACATTTCCTTTTTTCTTTTTATTAATTAAATTAAATTAATTAATTAAAAATTAATTAAAATGTATTAAAATTTGATGAAAATAAAATTTTGAACAATTTTTTATTTCTTTTTTAGCAAAACAATATTATGATTAAACTATAATTTGAAGACATTATTTGACTGAAGATGTGTTAATGCAAGCAAATGGTAAAACATTTTTTTCTTCAAGAGTTATTGGAAATAAAAAACTGTAAGATAATTAATTTTAAATATTTTGTCATCATAAATGGTGCATAAATTAAATATAATTAATTAAAATATGTTAAATTTTAGTGTAAAATAAAAATTTAACAAAATTTTATTTCTCAAAATTTTTAACAAACTAATCACTGTCAATAGTAATAGTAATCATCCCTTCGTCCTAACCAATCATCATAATTAGATTAATTATATTTATTACCATTCATATTATCATTATCCAATGTTAACCAAACACACCGTAATGTAATATCTAAATACCATAAAATAGTGAACTAATATTTATTTGCATATTATTTTAATATGTTTGTACTTTGTTTTTATAACATTCGAAAATCATCTGATATGAAATCAGGAATTTGGTGAAGAGCAAGAGGGAGAGAATGCTTATTAGAATGAGGAATTTCCAGTGGGCCAACCTCAAAATTGGGTACAGCTAGGCCGGCTTGAGCCATGTGAGTTTCAGGACCCAGAGGACAAAATCCTGTGATCTTGCAAATGACAGCGTTGTTTCATCTGAATTCTAAAAGAAAGCAAAAACTTACTCCATTATGAGTGAGCAAAGGGAAAGAGGGACAAGTAACTCATGTTAGGGTTTTGATAGGAACAGTTGAACAACCAGAGTGAGAAGAAACTTGATCTGTTTCGTGGAATAGACATTGAAATTAACAAGAGTGGTCTATCTTCATTTTGATGTCTGTAATTATACATTCCTTCTGTGTTATTTGCATCGTTAAGCTCTAGTATCGAACAGAAACTTATAAGATTAATGGTGCTGCTTAGCTTTCTTTTTGTATTATTAAGTACATAATACTAAGGAAGAACGGGATGGACGAACATGCGATTCCATCCCGCCGTCCATTTTATCAAACGGCTATCTTAATTTCTTTTCTTTTCCTTTTTTCTATCCATTTCTATGTCGTGATGTCACGCTTGTGACTTATTGGTCATAGGCGTGACTTCTTATTTTTCATTTTCGTTTTTCACTCAACATTCCACTAACCACTTCATGCATGCATTTTTTTGTTGGAATTATGCCCATGACCTAATCGTTATGTAATTGATTGAAGACATATATTTTGTAATTATTAACTTTGTTTACTGACATGGCAAATCGTTATATTATCATATTATGTTTATTGCTTTTATCTTAATTAATATGATAAGTCCTTGATTAAATTTATACACTTGCCATCATAATGGAGATTATGATAATGAGAGTTAAGTCTTGAGGGTTTAATCTAAATTGTTTTTGATTATAAGATCATCAAATAAGGGCTTTAATGATCCGGTTAGATCAATATATATGTAATGGTACTATTAGATGGATATATATATGTAATAGTATCTATTAGATGGATATTAGTAGAACTCATTTACTAAGTTCCATATATAGATGATGCATACAGAGATATGATCATTAAACTGACCAAACTAAAAATTCCCAATAGTTAATATTACCTATGAACTGTCAAGTGGGATATTCTCATAAGAATTTAAATATATATTTTTTTCCTTTGACCTGAGATCATCATAGTAATCAATAGGTCACTTATTATGTTTTGATGTAGGATACCTAGTGTGTAAAAATGCTAGTTGAATGATTATTGGATACAATTAAGTACCTATCTAATTCGTGGTGAGCCAAGATGGGATCCATTGATTCTAGGTAATGAGTTTAAATTCTATGTTGTCATTGATCTTAATGGTTGTTTCAAGACCTTGGCCAGGGCGATTAAATGAGTGAAGAAAAGGGGTTTTTTAAGTCATTCACCAATCATTAATAATCGACATATAACATAGTTAGTTATCTAATAGCGTTTGAAAGTTAAATCATACCTTAGGATAATCTGGAGTTGTAATGATAGAAGGTAATAATGCATTATCCTTAACTAGGTTCTGTCTTTGTAAGGATGTTACTTCACACTATCTGGTCGTTGAGGAGTATTGTTGGACGTCAATCTTGATTAGTAGTTAATTGAATTAATTACTACCGGCTTAGTAATGAACCTATGTGGTCACACACTTATGAGTGTAATATTTCTTGTTTATGATTATTTAATTTATTATGAGATAATTTATTAAATGATCTATATGGCATATTATTATATTTTTTCTAGCACATAAAATATAATTAATATTGGAAATTCTCTTATATAAAATAAATGAATAAATAAAATAGTTTTATTTTATTTCACTTATAAATAATAATAATTATTATTAAAACAAAAATTAATGAAAATGAAAAAGAAAGCATCGGTTGAGACCTTGCCATGGTTTGTTTTTTGGTTTTACATTTAAAACCAAAAACGAAACAATGAGAAAGGTTGCGTCTCTCCTTCTCTTATAGTTGTAACGTTTTAAATGAAAACGTATAAAGAAAAAAAAAATATCATTATTCTGTACGTTTAAGACACAGAGTGTAAAAGTTGATTTTTTCAAGTGTTTCAACGTTAAAACAAAACGCTTACGAAGCAAAGAGAGATAATATATATTTCTCATCTTTACGTTGAAAAAAACAAGAGAAAAAGAAAAGAAAATTATTTTCTCCATTCTTGAAGAAAGAGTTCTTCAATTTAACTATAGTCATATCAAGTGTTGAAAGTAGGATGTATTTCTCGGTGTAAAATGCATAAAAACTTCATATTTTCGAAGTTTATTACCGATTAATTCTTACAAATTCTAAATATTTATTTTTGCCTATTCTTGTTATTAATATGAACATTAGATGCAATAGATCTATACAGGGTTGTATTTTTTTTCCATTGCATATGCAATCCTTCAATTGGGATCAAAGATAATTTTGCATTCACATCATACTTGAAAAATGGCCAATGATTTGCTTATTTTATTGTGTTCTTTGTTTTAACACATGAAAGATGTTCATTTAATATGCATGCGAAAATCTTGGTTGTATTGTAAAATGTGTTTCACCGAAACCGAAACTTAAACACATCTTCTGTAAGCATATAATTTCTTTCATCATTTGACGTTGAAATAACGAAAATGAAGAATCAGTAGTATAGATATATAGATATCGTGCGAAGGCATTACCTAGCATTGGACAAATGTTGTTCATGCGCAATAAACCCATTAAAGACATTTAATTGTTGTTGTGTTTTTTATGACAAACTCATTTAATGCGTTTAATGAATGTTGTACGATGGTTAATGCAAAAGGTATTTAAAAAAAGGTTTTAGTTAAAAGGTTCAAAAGGTATTTAAAAAAAGGTTTTAGTTAAAAGGTTTGACAGAGAATGCATGGTTTTGGTTAAAAGGTTTAACAGAAAATGCATGGTTTGAAAACCAATAACCGTGGATGGTCTTACGAAGACAAGGGTTAACAATGAAAGATACTATTTCAATTTTAACGTTGAATGAACATGTGAAGATATAAGATGAGTACATTAAGACTCTTTCATTTTTTCTGTACGTGTAGGAAATAAATACAAATTTCTTATATGAATGTTGTCTAAATATGTGATAAGATCAGTAATGTTATTAAAATTGTTTTAATAACATGAAATCTTGACCTTTAAAATTATTGAATTTATTTTGATATAATATATGATATTTTATCCAAAAAAAAATTCCATCAAGTAGATCATAATATTTATTTTTGTTTACAAGGAATGACCTAATAACCAGGTGACTTCTGGTTCATGGATAAATAATATTTTCTATTGCATATGATGCATATGTGAGGAAATTTACTTAATTTTATACTTTTGGCCTAGATTACCTAGGGAGGATAATATTAATTAATTCTCTGTCACTTGGATGGATAAACTCAACTATACTAATAGGAACGACCTGACAATTAGGGGACTATATAGTACTAATCCTACTATAAGTTTTACATGATAAAATAGGTAATTTATTACTTTTTAACTATTCATGAGTAATGACTTGACAACTAAGGGGCTCATTCATGTTTTAAAGATTTTATATCATTTAGATAAAAGTCCATGTCTTAATGATATATGATTGTGCTTTCTTTATTAGATTTCTTAAAATATCCACTATATCACTGCGAAGCATTCTTGATGCTAACAAGCTAGCAAGTAATAATTTTGATGATTGGTACCACAATTTGAGAATTGTTCTCATGCATGAGAAACTTATTGACGTGATCGATAAACCTATAAAGGAAGCGCCTCCTGAGGGAATTGATGATGCTAATACATTAGACGCATATTTTAAGTACAATGAACAAAGTACTAATGCCAAGTGCATTATTCTGGCATCAATGAGTTCTGAACTCCAAAGGCAACATAAAGGTATGAATGCTCCACAGATCATCGAGCATCTTAAGAAGATGTATGGGTCACAAAGTAGGACTGCTAGATACCAGTTATCTAACTCCCTATTCAAGTATGAACTGAAGCCCAAATCTCTTGTGAAATCCCATGTTCTTAAGATGATTGATCTTATAGAACAACTTGAGAACTTAAGGTGTTCACTAGGGAAAGAGCTGTCACAAGATTTGGTCTTACAGTCTCTTACTGATATTTTTCACTGTTCATTGTTAACTTTAACATGAACAAGATGGACTGTGATCTTCATGAAATGCTCAACTTGTTGATCGATTATGAAAATCAAGTAGCATCGTCTGAGAAGGTGAAAGTACAGGGTCTGTGAACTTGGTTGGTAACTCTTCTAAGTGCAAGTGGAAGGGCAAAAAGAAGCCTAAGAAAAATCATCTTGCACCCAAGGGTGTTTGGAACAAATCCAACGGTAAGGAGAAGAAAGTTGACCAAAAGGATGTTGAATGTTTCTTCTGTACAAAGAAGGGACACTGAAAGTCAAGAAACTAGGTGGGACATTTATGAAAAATGTTTTCATGATTTCTTTAACTACTATTAATTCTACTAAACGGGTATTAGATACTGGTAGCAGCTTTAACATCTACAATATATTGTAGGATCTAAGGATCAGTAGGAGATTGAAGAAGGGAGAAGTTAAGCTACAAGTTGGGAATGGAGCAAATGTTACTGCCCTAGCTCTAGGAACTATTTCTCTTATTATACCTACGAGAAAGACTTTATTGTTAGAAGATTGTTATTATGTTTCTAAATTTGTTTCGAACATTGTTTCCATTTCTTCACTAAACAAATGTGGATTTCATACAATCTTTAGGAATAACCAATGTAATATATTTCATGGTGATGAATTATATGTAAGTGGTTATTTACAATATGGTCTTTATGTCTTACCTGAAATAGTTGTTTATCCAATTATGATTGTTTCTGGTCAAAAAAGGAAGAGAGGTAATCAAGCAAATCAAACTTACCTTTGGCATTGTAGAGTTGTTCATATTGGTGAGAGAAGAGTAAACAAGTTGCACAAGGAAGGATGCCTTGGTCAATATGATTATGAATCATATGAAACATATGATTCTTGTCTCAAAGGCAAAATAATCAAATCTCCTTTTATTGGAACTGGAGAGAGAGCTAGTGAACTTTTAGAACTCATATATACTGATGTATGTGGGCCTATGAAAGTTCAAGCTAAAGGTGGATATTCTTATTTTATCACCTTCACTAATGATATGTCAAGATATGGATTTATGTATCTTATGAAACACAAGTCTGAATCATTTGAAATGTTCAAAAGATTCCGTAGTGAAGTTGAAAAACAAACTGGTAAGAGTATAAAGGCACTAAGATCTGACCGTGGCGGTAAGTATCTTAGTGATGATTTTGTTGATTTTCTAAGGCAAGATGGAATCTTGTCTCAGTGGACTTCTCTAGGAACACCATAACACAATGGTGTTTCAGAAAGGAGAAATCAAACTTTATTGGATATGGTGAGATCCATGATGGGATTCACTGATATTCCTATCTTCCTATAGGGATATGCTTTATAAGCCGCTGCCTATTTATTAAACAAAGTTCCCACTAAAGCAGTCACTAAAACTCCATATGAGATGTGGAAAAGATATAAGCCTAACCTAAAGCACTTGAAGGTTTGGGGTTATCCAGCTTATGTCAAGAGACTGTTGTTAGACAAGCTTGAAACTAGGTCTAACAAGTGTAGATTTGTTGGCTATCCTAAGGAAACTATAGGGTACTATTTCTATTACCCTTCTGAACACAAAGTTTTTATGATCAGAAATGCAATCTTTTTAGAAAGGGAGTTCCTTAATGGAGGAAGTCACGGTGTAGAAATAGATGTTGACGAAATTCAAGATTCTGACGAATCAACACAAGCTTAAGAGCATCATATGCATGTTGAGTAGCCTTTACTTGATGTCTTGAAATTGACACAAAGAGTACAAGCCTCAATCGTTGAGGAGAATTGACCAGTTAATGAACCTGTCCAAGAATCAGTGTAACAACAAGATCAAGTAGAGAAAGAATTTATTGAACATGAGCCTCTTAGAAGGTCTATTAGGGATCGTCGTGCACCAAATAGATTAAACTTAATGGTGTAAGTTGACGAAGATAATCATATTGATGATATCCCACATATTGATGATGACCTTAAGACTTACGAAGAGGCTATGACAAGTCCAAATCGTGAGAAGTTGTTTAAGGCCATGAAATCCGAGTTAGAATTCATGAGAATTAACAAAGTATGGGTTGATCCTTCAAAGGATATAAAACCCATAGGATGTAAATAGGTATTTAAGAAAAAGATTGGAGCAGACGGGAAGGTTGAAACCTATAAAGCCCGTCTTGTTGCTAAGAGATATAATCAAAAGAAAGAAATTGATTATGATAAAACTTTTTTCCCTGTGGCAGTGCTCAAATCTATTCAGATTCTACTTGCTATAGCTGCATATTATAATTATGAGATACGAAAAATGAATGTGAAAATAACGTTTCTTAACGGAGAGCTCAAGGAAGATATCTATATGACGCACCCTGAAGGTTTCACATTGTCATCTGCTCCTAATAAAATATGTAAGCTAAAAAGATCCATTTATGGATTGAAGCAAGTTTCACAAAGTTGGAATATTTGATTCAATACAACAATCGTAAAGTTCGATTTTGTTAGATACGAAGAAGAGCCATATGTGTACAAGAAGGTTAGTGGGAGCATATATTATTTTCCTAGTGCTATATGTAGATGACATATTATTAATAGGAAATGATGTACTAGACATTCAAAAGACAAAGATTTGGCTATCTGAATAGTTTTCCATGAAGGATTTGGGAGAAGTAGCTTACATTCTTGGAATCAAGATCTATAGAGATAGATCAAGGAAGCTGTTAGGGGTCTCTTAATCCATGTACATTGATACTATCTTAAAAAGGTATCATATGGAAAATTCCAGAAAAGGCTATCTATCGATAGACACTAAAATTTCTCTTAATAGCGAGAATTGTCCTAAAACCTTAGAAGAAAGAGAGCGCATAAGTAGGGTCCCATATGCCAGCGCAGTGGGAGCTATCATGTATACCATGACATGTACAAGGCCCGATGTAGCCTACGCGCTAGGAATAGTGAGTAGGTATCAAGGTAACCCAGGTGAGGAACATTAAAAAGTAGTTAAAATCATCCTTAAGTACTTAAGAAAAACTAAGGACCAATTCCTCACATACAAAGACTATGAATTAAAGCTAATAGGTTATACTTCAGATAAGGATGATAGCAAATCTACCTTTAGTTATGTTTTCATCTTGAATAGAGGAGCAGTGAGTTGGAAAAGTTCCAAGCAAGCCTGTAGCTGATTCAATTACTGAAGCAGAATACATAGCTGCATGCGATGCAGCTAAGGAAGTTGTTTGGATGAAAAAGTTCTTAACTGAACTTAGTGTGGTTCCTTTGATAAAGGAAGTTGTTCCTTTATTGTGTGACAATATCGGTGCTATTGCATATGTAACACCCCATCACCCTGGGATACGCATCGGGACGCCCGTAGGTCATTCCGACACATAACCTAAGATAATAGA
>JANZXR010000002.1:4811855-4824495 GCA_027575705.1 Erythroxylum echinodendron | reverse complement strand
ATGAAAGTGGCGATTGTGTCCAAATACGATAGCGACATTCCCACACAATGACTCCCCTTTTATTATTATTATTATTATTATTATTAGATTCTTTATTATTATTATTATTATTATTATTATTATTATTATTATTATTAATTATTTTTATTTCTATTATTATTTAATTCCTTATTATTATTATTTAATTCCTTATTATTTTTATTTTTCTTCTTCTTCTTTTTCTTCTTCTTATTATTAATAATTTTCTACTTGAGTATATCTACTTAGTTTTGTTAATTTCTTTATTATTATTAATTTTATAATTTAATAAAATTAATAATGATAAGTATAATAATCAGTATAATAATAATAATAATAATAATAATAATAATAATATCTAATAATAATAATAATAAGTCATGCCTGAGTTTTTCGTTTTAGTTTATTTACAACTAAATAAATCAACTTAAATCAACGAATAAATAAATTTGTTTATTCATCATAAAAGAAAGTTTTAATATTATATACGATTTAATTATTTCTACATAAATAAAACCTTCTCAAATATATATAACAAACTTAAATTGTTTTTTCAAAACTATAATCAATTAGTTTTAGAAATATGTTATTTTATATTCACAAATAATAACTTCATCAAATGCACATTTTTCACACAAAAGAAAAGAAGAAACTAAACATGGTTGGTGTGAATGGTTCGACACTCTCATCCCTTAATCAGATGTCTCGAGTTCAAGTCTTGATAATGAAGCGACCTATTTGGCCAGCATTTTACCCCTTACGGGCTGATCCGGTGCGAGCAAGGATTAGTTTGAGTGTGGATGACTTAAAAGAGCCTTATCATAATGAGACCCTCCTAGAATACCTCGTAGGCTAACAAAAAAAAAAAGAAAAGAAGAATAGCAAAGAACATTTTTAGCCTAACCAAATAGGTATATTACACAACTGACTAAAAAAGTAAATATTTTCAAACTATTTAAAAAAATTTATCTATTTGTGACGCCCTGTTTAAATAAGATAAATGGGAGAACATATATGAATATAATTAATAATAATAATAATAATAATAATAATTAAAAAATTGTAAAAGTAAATAGAAAAAGATTAATAATAATAATTATTAATAATAAGAATAATTAAATTATGAAGAAAATTAGTAATGATAAAATTTAATAATAACAATCAAGATAAAAAGAACTGATGCTGGGAATAAAAATAAATTTACAAACAAATAAAATAAAATAGCATATAAAAAGATAGACATGAAAAAGTTGAACAAATAAACAAAAACACATGTATAACTAAAATAAAAGAGAAGAAGTGCATAACAAATAATTAAACTATACATTTCCTTAATTTTTAAAATTTTCATCCCAACTTTTTACTGCATAATTTTACTTATTCATTTATGATATTCTAACTTATATATTTTTAATATAACAAATTAAAACCTTTTTAATAAAATTTACATTATAAATTTTAAATATTTATAATTTGATTACAAGTTTTTAAATTACCTATATTTATTTATTTATACATTAAAATTATAAAATAATATAACAAATTAAATTTAAAGGACATTATTAGTATGCATTTGCGCAGTATGTATAATGTATCTGCTAGTTAACAAATAAAATATGATTATCTTTTCTTTTTTAATAATAACTTAAGCACAATAAATTCAAGACACTGGCCTTTGTTTGGTGAAGATTTGACCAGATGAAAAGCTTCGTTGGTGGGATGTTAGACTTTTATTAGAAAATGCCTCTTCTCTAATTTCCATGTTTACTTAATATTCAGACCAACTTCTCAGCTACATGTGTGAGAGGACGCTGAGACTTCACCAACTCTCTTTATATGGTCAGTCAGTCCATGTAATCCTACGAGGAGCATGTAAGCTCATAATTTACAAAAAGCTGTAGTAATAGAACATGGACAACTAAATTTAATTCCTTCCATTTGGTAAAGTTTTCAAGATATCATCAACCAAAAGGGTGATATTAAGAATATGCAAAGGGTGATGTAGTGATGAGATAGGCACTCCTCTGAAAGAGAAGAGATGGTGGATGGAGGTAGGAGGGTTCTGGAAGTGGAAAATGGAGGAGGAAAGGGTAGGTGGAGGTGGTCAATTTGGGCTTTTCCCCTTTTTATCTTATTATTATTAAGTCATTGAGATGCCAAGGGGCCTGCTTGTAAATTCCTCCTTCTTTTTTTTATTTTTACTTTTTTAAAAATACAAGCCAAATGTCATGGCTTAGGTTCGCTCTTCCAGTCGCAGCCAAGGAACTATCTTATTTCAGTACATGGAAGTTGAATCAAATCAGCAGGACTTTTCGTCAGATTTCTTCACCGACCTGTTTATGTGCCGCTAACTATAATTACAATACGTCTTGTCATTTATACATAAAATACTCACCCACGTATGAATTTCCATTTCTTGGTTATTGACAAACGAGTCGAAAAGTCTGTAACTCAGTTATAAACCGTTGATTTTAAAGTTGTATGGTTGAATTATAAACTATGCCCCTACGTTATCGTCTCGTGAACTACGAATAGATTAAGGATCAACTAGAGGATTAATCCGACCGTCAAAAAAAAAAAAAACTAGAGGATTAATCCATATTTGTTGACTAATAGAGAAGCTCCGAGTCCGACTTGACAATACAACTGATGATAATTGATAAACAATCTACTTACAGGAAATACCTAATACTCAAATGCAAGTTTTATTAAAACCGTAAAAACTATAAAATTATATTTTTGATATAATTCAGTTTACTGTTAATTATATATGTATATATATTTATTTAAAATGAATTATTAATTCTTTTAAAAATTTATTTTTTTACCCTCTTAGCATTATCTTTTATTAAAAAATGTAATTGCAATATTGGTATCATAGTTTTTCTAACATGTAATAATATTTTAAAATTAGAGAATAAAGTGAAAAAGTTTCGAATATTGTAAAACCTGAGCCAAAGATTTATATGGCTGTGTAGTCTTGTAAGTAGTAAAGGATATTCCAGCATAAACATATTTTGCTATCTTCTTTCTTTGAATCTTTTCAGCATATGCTGGTCTGATGCCAGACGCCGAACATCAAGTCAAAGAAGCACAGATCATTCTATTAACTCGTTAGGCCTGAACCCAGATTGCATTGCATGAAACTATCGTCTCCTTCAGTTCTTGTCCCTTGTGTATGAACGTTCGTATCTGCTCACTTTGAATTCGAAAGTCTTTGCCAAGACCAAGTGCGTGAAGGCTGTTCTTCATAATTAGATACGAGAAAACTTTTGACTGAGCTCGCGGATTAACTAAGTCTATCATTTATTGCATTTGGATTTTGCCTAGGTTCATGGAACTGGACTTGAATTCAAACCAAACTAACCCCTAATAAGATGGTAAAAAGTTGTATTTAAAATGAGTTGGTCACGACTGGTAAGCTACACCAGCCAAGCCGCTAGGTGACTCTGATGATGCGTAATACGCATCAGCAGCACACTAATCGTAATTAATAGCATTATAAAAAGAAAAATAAAACCAACGAATTCCCAAATTTACCCCTGTGTCTCACCTACCGTTACCACACCACGTCGCTCTACCAGACACGCATCGTCAGAGTCATGTTTCTCCCTCATCAAAATCTTACGTTATAAAAAATAAAACCCCTCTCTCCTCTGTAACTCCTCGCTCTTTTTCAGGGAACTTTACATTCAATCAAATTGTTTCCATTTCTCTGAAGAAGATCAAACTTCACTCACGCAATGTCTCTCCCTGGTAGCTCCATGGTTCCCGCCAAATCCTTCGTTTCCAACAAACCCCACCAACCTTCCTTCCTCACAACCACCAACCACAGATCCCTACTCCGTGTCGCCGCCGTGCATTCCGCTGAGCCGGCCAAGAACCCCATTGTCTCTGGCAAACAGTCGCAACAACCGCAGCCGGCTAAAGCTGTAACTGCACCGAAACCGACGACTATGCCGTCGAAGACCAATGTGGGTTCTGATGAATGGAGCTTGGAGAGCTGGAAATTGAAGAAGGCGCTACAGTTACCGGAATATCCAGATAAGGAGGAGCTTGAATCGGTTCTCAGGACGCTCGATGCGTTCCCCCCCATTGTATTCGCCGGTGAGGCGCGGAAATTGGAGGAGAGGCTCGCTGAAGCTGCAATGGGAAAGGCTTTTCTGCTGCAAGGTGGTGATTGTGCGGAGAGTTTCAAAGAGTTCAACGCTAACAACATTCGTGACACTTTCAGGATTCTACTTCAGATGGGTGCTGTTTTGATGTTTGGTGGTCAAATGCCCGTTGTCAAGGTGAGTGTAATTGCTTTCACTCCTCTGCTCTGCATGCGTGTTTAGTCATTGCTGTAGCACAAACCAATTGAGACCTGGTAAAGAAAGAACCATTATGTTTTGTACTTTGTTTATTATTTACTTCGTGTGGTGATTAACTGCATAAGTTATTATATCAGAAATTTGGATAAAAGGATGGTTTTACTTGGCCTTGTAGGTGGGGAGGATGGCAGGTCAGTTTGCGAAACCAAGATCAGATCCTTTTGAGGAAAAGAATGGAGTGAAGTTGCCGAGTTACAGAGGAGACAACATCAACGGCGATGCTTTTGAAGAAAAGGCAAGGATACCAGACCCACAGAGGATGATCAGAGCTTATTGTCAGTCAGCAGCGACATTAAATCTTCTCAGGGCGTTTGCTACTGGTGGTTATGCAGCTATGCAGAGGGTTACACAGTGGAATCTGGATTTCACCGAGCATAGTGAACAGGGTGATAGGTAAATTCAAATCAAGTAACTGTCTTTCTTTTCTTTCCTTTTGTGTTTGAGATACCTTGCATTGTTAATAAGTTTTCAGGTGGAGAAGTGTAAGATGTTTTGAACAAAAGTTTCGTGTCTTGTTTTACATGGCTGTCTCCTTTTTATAAATTTGTTGGGTAAAAGATTCTGAATTGTGCAAGTTACTCCATAAATCTTGGCAAGTTACACGTTCAAGATTGTATCCCTGACTTATGCTTATAACAAATTGACAATCATTTGCTTGTCGTGTTTCGGTTGGCCTTATGGAATATACGTAGGGTCATCTCTTGTTTAATACACTTCATACATTCTCTTTTTGACACTTGGTCCAGTTTTGGCATACAATGTTATGAATGTCCTTGTTCCCATCCAATTACATTTAGGGAAAAAAGATAAATTATGGAGATATCAATGGATCGAGTGTGGTGGTTTCGCGTGTGTCACGTTTTGGTTATGTGAGAACTTGGACAGCAACGCATAGGCAACACTCAAACTCTGGTTAACGACTGGACATATAGAAACTTGAACACCAAAATAACCATTTAGTTGGTCACAATATTATTATAGAATCATGTATCTGAATCTTGTATAGAAATTATATGTAATAAAGTTTACGAAAGCACGAGTGATGAAGGTTTTTCCTGCATTTGACAAAGGTAGTTTAATCTGACTTGCTCTCCATTTTTCTTGTTGTGGTAGATATTTGGAACTTGCTCACAGGGTTGATGAGGCTCTTGGATTCATGGCTGCAGCCGGCCTTACCGTTGACCATCCAATCATGACAACTACTGAATTCTGGACATCTCATGAGTGCTTGCTTTTGCCATATGAGCAATCACTTACTAGGCTGGATTCAACTTCTGGCCTCTACTATGATTGCTCAGCCCATTTTCTGTGGGCTGGGGAACGCACCAGACAGCTTGATGGTGCTCATGTCGACTTTCTGAGAGGGGTTGCAAATCCTCTAGGCATAAAGGTAAGTTGCGTTTATCTTCTCAAATTCAACCTGTTTTGTTAAATAACATGTAGTTTGGCTGATTTTCATGTTTGGCAAAAAGGACAAGAATCCCCAAAGCAGTGAAACTTAATCTTTTGCAGTCTTTGGCCACAGTTGTCTTAATGCATTCTTTTCGGTTGAAAATATGTTCATGATACCTCCTTCGTGTTCTATTGAAACTGATAACAACTAATGACTGGCCCCTGATTTACCAGTGATCAAGAACTTGAACTGACATATGATCAATTCTTGCAAGCAATTTATTTCTGAAAGAAGTTCTTGCCTATGTTTTGTAATTTAAATTTGGACATGGATATAGCCTGAATGTTGATGTAATGAACAGAATATTGTTATACCAATATTTCTAGTTTTGCAACGTTAATGACCTTTAGTTCTTGAGGTTTTCTTACATGTCTCTGTTTGTTTTGCTGCAGGTGAGTGATAAGATGGATCCCAGTGAGCTAGTTAAGCTCATAGAGATTTTGAATCCTCAGAATAAACCAGGGAGAATAACCATTATCACAAGAATGGGTGCGGAGAATATGCGAGTGAAGCTTCCTCATCTCATAAGGGCAGTCCGCAGGGCTGGACTAATTGTCACATGGGTCAGTGATCCTATGCATGGAAATACAATAAAGGCTCCTTGTGGTCTGAAAACTCGTCCATTTGATGCCATCAGGGTATGTATACTCGTATATTTACTTCTTGTTATTGTTCCTATAGTTGTTAGGCAATCACAGACATCGAAAGGCAGCAATTTCTGAGGTTAGCTTTTGTTTGCCTCGTGATCCTGTCTAATATTAATTGATATGCCACTTAACAATTAGTGCTTGGTAGGATAACATCCGGTGGTTCCATTATCTGGTACTATTGGTGGGTTTAGTAAGAGATCTTAATGATTCAAAACTTGGCACGCTAGAGCTCCGTTGGCCAAGATGGAAATTTGGGTAGCTTTGAAGAGTAGCAAAATTGATTTCTTTTAAATTGACTAAGGTGAAGGCAACAAAATATAGGTGACATGCCAACAAGTTTTAGGTGTGGTAGGTGAGAAATTGACTTGTTCTCAGTATTGAATCTTCCCAGCATGATAATCATGATATGCTCTTAGTTGTTTGTTGGTTATCAAATAAAATATTTGACAATTGTGGTTGTAAGTTCATCGCCGGTACTGCTGCTGCGCTTACCCCTTTCAGATTCTATAACCTATATTAGCGAACCTCGTTGACAATATTTATGCTTTTTGCATCAAAAAACAAGTTTCTGTCGCTCCAGAGCAATATCGTGACAAGTGTTATGATACTTATTACTTGTATTGAGGCAGGCTGAGGTGAGAGCATTCTTTGATGTACATGAACAAGAAGGAAGCCATCCAGGTGGAGTTCATCTGGAGATGACTGGACAGAATGTTACAGAGTGCATTGGTGGATCACGGACGGTGACGTTTGATGATCTGAGCTCGCGCTATCACACTCATTGTGACCCTAGGCTCAATGCTTCACAATCTCTGGAGCTCACCTTCATCATTGCCGAGCGCCTCAGAAAGAGGAGGATTGGATCGCAACCCATAATTCCTGATGTAGGGTTTTAGAAAGCTGCAAAAGAATATGTTTGTTATTTTCGACTAAGTTTTTAGTCTCTGCTTGAAATACTGCTCCTGTAATATTTGCTTTAATCATGGCACATGTGTGCTTATACAGCTTGGTTTGAGACTTGTGAAGAAACAAAAAGGAATAAAGACTTGGTTTTTAAAATGAGTTATGTTCAGGAAAGAGTTGGGTGAGATGGGTTTTAACAATACTCAGTACCTAGTTTGATTCTTTTTCTTTTAGTACATAAGCAACTTCTTTTGATATTATGCCCGTTATGCAAGTGGACTTGGGTTAACAAAGTCCATGGAGTCCTTTTTCTAGCCCAATGCCCGTTCTTTTCAGTTTGCAGTTTGATGGCGATTTTATGCTTGAGAGAGTTTATTAGCTTTTAGGCCGACGGAGTTTTCAAGGGATTTCGCCTCAATCCTTTGCCTCTTTATTTGTTATCTTTGAACCTTATAAATAGGTTTTTCTATTGCAAACTTTTGGGTAGTGGATCCAATTCTAAATTGCTTGGCCCTTAAACAGCATACTTTCTCTTTCCAAGATAATTTGTGGCTCCTAGAACTCAAAATGAGTGAAACCAGAAAAGCTATTACTAAAACTCTACTAAACTCCACGTTGGTTAATATCAGTAGTAGCTACTTAAAGCAAAAGAGCACGATTGCGACACAGAGGCCACAAAGATAATTTTCGTCACGTATATGTTACTAAAACATCAGACCTAGGGTTAAACCCTCCTATGAACAGGGTTCCAAGATCTCAGGTGCGTCAAGTACCTCGATCCCCTTACTCGGGATAACTTTCAGCTGATGAATAGAAACATCAAGTATCTCCAAATCAATACAGACGTTCCAAAAATGCACCATTTGTAAACAACAATTTAGCATGCCAATTTCAAAGTTCTGCCCCACTTGCCAAAGGACAATCTCAGAAAGAATAAGAAGCAAACTATCTATTAGCTCAATAATTCATGATTAATTAGGAACAGAAAAACATTGAACATATGTCAAAACATCAAAAAAGTTGGACCCAAAGTTAACAATAAAACAAACTAGTGTTTCCGAGTATTTCCAGAACTTCACATAACACCTCAATATACTTCAAGATAACTCCATGAAATACATCTTAAATACCAAAACTCAATGGATTGGAGGAAGAAACCTAAGCTGCGATTGATGGTTTAGAAGCAGCAGAGAGCCTGGATCTTTTCTTGGCTAAGCTCTCACTCCGGCGTTCCCTCTGCTCCTTCAATCTTGTTGCGAGGAGCTTCTGGTACTCAGCAGCCTCTGCCTTAGCCTTCGCAATTCTCTTCTTTTTGTCAGCAATTCTTGCTCGCTTCCTTTGCAGAGTCAGGGGGGTCACCAATCTCTGAATTTTAGGAGCTTTACTAACCTTCTTTCCTGTAGCAGTAAAAAAACAAAATGAATATCTGACATAAAAAGATGCACAATTACCGTTCTCAAAGCAGCTACGTCATACACAAAAAATGATTATGGCCAGCATCATCGAAATGCTTACCAGATTTAGTTGTGAATGATCTTCGGTAGGTGTTAACGTACTTTCGAACATCATCCTCCTTTGAGAGATTGAAGAGTTTCCGGATCTTAGATGCCCTCTTAGGACCTCTCATTCTTGGCTTCTCTGTGTCAGTCAATCCAGGAAGATCATTATCACCCTTCTTCACAATTACCAAGTTCAAAACAGAGAGGTCTGGGCTGACAATACACCCACGAACAGACTTCCTCCTTCGCTCTCCGTTACGCCTTCCATATCCACGGAAACAGGGGGTTCCTGTACAAATAACAGTAAAAATTAGTACAATTCATCAAGGACAACTTTTGAATTAGCAACTTAAACTATCATAGCTTTCTCTGATATAATAAAAATAAGCACTTGCCTCGGTGAAGTAAGAGACGAACACGGCCAGGGGTTAACACTCCCTGCTTCATGGGAAATCCTTGCTTGTCACAGCCACCCATAATCTTGAAAACATAGCCCTTGAATTCCTGTGGAGTATTTAGAGTAACAATGAGTAGCTGAAAAACAAATAAAAGAGTACTGGCTGCTGGACATTATACAAGAAAGCAGAGTGAAACCTAACCCGCTTGGGGACTTAAATGCATACCTCTCCAAGAGCATCTCCACTGACCTCCTGTGAGATTCTCTTATCAAAAAATGCCCGGCTGCAGGTTTCCAAAAGGATAAGAGATGAGGAATGTTGTAGCATTGGTAATATTTGTTGAAAACAATTAACAAACGATAAGGGCTGTGACAGCAAGATTAGTGAGCTAACAATCAGAAAGGATCATATTTGACATTTGACACAAAGCCAACAGATCACTATAAAATTCAAAAGTAGGTCAACAATAAACATGAAGATAAATTGTTTCGTGTTAAAAACTAAGAAAAAATGAACAAAGAAACATAACCACTTTCCTTTAATCAAATTGCTAATCACAGAAGGAAGCCTCGGCAGTTTATATCTCAATTTTATATTAACATTTGCATATCCAAGTATTTAAAATAAAATAGCATAACTAAAATTTAACTGTCTGCTGTGGCGGCAAATAAAGCCTCTCATCAAAGTAAATATCGGATTCTCACAAAAATCTCGGTGCAAAAGCACATAGCAGATATTTTCTCTAATTGCATCCCAAAAGCAACTAGCAATTTTACGGTCTATCCTCAAAAGCAATTTCTCCAATACTTGTCCAATAACATTGCCTCGGACTGAAGTTTTACAACCAATTGCATCGTATAGAGCCTAAGTATCGCGTTCATTAAAATTTGAAGCTAAAAGCTTGCATAGGTTCGAACTCTCCACTAAGCAAATCTAAACCAAAAACAAACAAATTACAGCAAGAAAAACATTGACTTAAGGCAAGATCTTACAGCTTCTGGTCATCGTCGATTTCAAGCTTCTTTTGGCATCCCGTAGTGGGATTAGCGATATTGAACTGTCAACAGAGAAAAGTGAAAACAAAGAATGAGATCAACCCAATCACGAAAAATCGACACTTGGGTATTGGTTTTGATAGTAAACTAGATTGGTTACGATAAAAAACGACGAACCTTCATGCTTAGGGTCAAAAAACGAGCAGAGGCGGCTAAGAGATGCTCAAGTATGTTCGGCCCTTGCCTTCTGCTTAGGGTTTTTGAGTGGGTGACCCTTGCAACGCAGTATTTATATAAAGAAATATGATCGGGCCGGGCATAGATTAACAAATGTTCTGCTTCATTAACCGGTCTGGCCCAATAACATGACCAATTTGTCCCAACAAAAATATGAGCCCGAAATTAGAGCACCAAACAATATTTTACATGTAATTAGCAATAAAAATTGTCACCCGTCGTTCGCTGTAAGAAAAACTTTTTTTTTAATAAATGATTCATTATAAAACGATTTTTTTAAGCAAACGTGTCACATTTAATTTCTCTTTTTTTTTTAAGACAAAGAAATAAATTGTATTCTCTCCCCTATTTACTGCGATGACAAAGAATTAATTATCACTATATCTATTTCTTTTTCTTCTTCTTCTTTTAAATGCAGTGCGAGTTTTTTTCTACTAATTAAGAACGGAAGCTCGTAGCTTACTTATTTACCTATAATTAGAACTGTAGGACTCTATCTATTTATTTCACTCGACCTACGCTTAAATTTATTTTTTAATATTACGCACCAAGAATTCAACCAAAGTTGAGGGCTAATCTACTAAGAATGAAATATTCTCAAAAATCTCGATTGATACGACATGTTGTTTTTTCCGTTCATTCCTTTTAGGACTAGTCATAGTCGTACAAACTATACCAATGGTATGGACGAATTAGCAACATAAATTGTCATTTAAACCAACAAATTAATCATTTTCCAATCCCTAAAAGCAATGTTGCAAATATCGTACCAAACTTGGTATTAGATTGAGTTCTGGTATAGTACTGTATCGATACCATTCAATACCTGATACCGTTTTTGGTAATTTTTTAAATTTATAAAATAGTCGCTTAATTTTTTTAAATTACAAAATAATCCATTGTTATATTTTACAATTGTACTTTATACTTTATAAGTTTAATTCAACCTTGTCTCCAAAAATTATAATAATAAATAATAATCACAATTAATATGAAATAACAATAATTTTTAAATATTTCACATATAAATAATAACTACAATTAATATGAAAAAAGATAATTGTCATAATACAAATATAAAATTAAGAATAATACAAAGTATTTAAAATATTACAATTTCATGATATAATAAATAATAATTACATCAAAACATTAAATAAAAAGAGCAATAAATATTCTTAACTCTCAAACTATTACAATTTACAACAAGAATTCGTGATGTGGAAACCATCAACTAAAAGTTAAATATGAAACAAAAACATTTACAATTACATTACATATATAGAATTTAACATATACATCAAATATAAGTAAAATTAAAAGAAGAGAAAAAACAAAAACCTGAAACGAAATTCAATCGTCTACAAAAGGATAACCTCTATAACTACACTGACCCTAATTATCATTTGGTACAAAATTCTCATTATTGAGAGGAGCTTCATCATTATTATCATTCAAATTTAATGCACTAAATGATGTGTCAATGCTTTCTCATATAAGATTATCTTTCAAGCATTAACATATACCAAATTCAGTTCTTCAAAAACCTAATCCACCAAAAGAACAATATTATCAATAGAAATTGGATCAGTTGAACTACTTATGTTATTAAAACTCCTAATAAGCAATAAAATTTAATTATTATAAAATTAAAAAAATATATCAAAATTAATAATGATAATAACATACATTTCCCGAAGCTTTAAATTATAACGAACAAAAATTAAGTCATTCAACATCTTATGCTCCAACTTATTCCTTTTCTTAGAGTAGATAAATTCAAATGTACTCCAGTTTTGTTCACAGCTTATTGCAGTCACATATTGACTTACAAACCTTTTCAATTGTTGAACACTATTTCCAAATTGATCCCACCAAGAAACTGTAAGTCGTAAGATAACAAAACTAGCATTATAAACAAAACAAGGTGATAATTAATTTTCAACAAATAAGAAAAAGGAAACAACTAATACCCGGAGAAAGTTTTCTTCTTTGTCGAATAGCAATCGGCATTCCAAATGTAACACCCCCTTACTATAGGGTACGCACCGGGACGCCCGTAGGTCATTTCGATACATATCCTATGATAAGGGAGCGCTACGTGCGATCACTAC
>JANZXR010000002.1:4786275-4803716 GCA_027575705.1 Erythroxylum echinodendron | reverse complement strand
TTTTTTAATTATGCTTAAATAACAATTAATTAAGATTTTTCAGTTCATAATAAACCGTCAATGTTTTTAACTATCTAGTCAATTTTTATTCACCTGTCATATTAATTATAATCTTATATTATTTTAATAAATCTCCCATATTAAAATTTTCTATTATTCTATAACTATTCTTTCCTTACATTATAACTCACTAAATTAAATTGGCATTATTACTGCGCATCGTGCAGTAATCCTCTGCTAGTATATATAACATAGGAACATAAGACGACTTTAGTTCACATGTTCCGAAAATTCCTATGCTCGCAGTTTCTCGTAACATCCAACCATTCAATACTTGTGCGAGAGAGAAAAATAGACGGGTTAGATGTTAGTGGGAACAAGGGACAAAGAGATTTTCGGAACAGGAGATTTGAAGCCACATAAGACCACACAAATAATGGGAGATGCAGAATTCCAAATTCCAATATCCATAAAGATCTTTGAGCAAGTGAATCTGTTGAAAAGTTAGCAACTCTACTTGCCCAAACATGCTACTGCAGGCTCGGCTCTTTTTAGGTTACTGAATTTATAAATAATTGTTATTTAGATTGATTATGTAATAATTTATAAATTATTTATTTTAAATAACTTATTTGACGAGTTCATAATGCGAAATTAAAAAATAGGTTCTGGACTTTAAAATATTTTGGTTCTTAATCGATCACTTTGTTCAACATTAAAATAAATTATAGCTTATCATTTACAGTAATTTAAACTTCTCAACCTTTAAAATTAGAAGACTCAGCTTAATACTGTGTTTAGACCAGTCCTTGGACTATTCATTAGTTTTATGTGTTGTATTGTATTCCAAAGGGCCAATTGAGAGTTGCCAGGAGCTGTGTATAGTGCGATAGGCATCAGAATCCCACACTTAATTCATAGCACTTCCTTCACATGGTTTGGTAGGGCAACATTTGCACTTACCCCTTGATAGTGTTGTCCCTCACTAAGCCGGATCATCGGATCCCACCCGAACTTGGACCGTCTCAAAGGCATAAAGTTCTAAAGTAATGTTGGTCTCATCGACTATAATGAAATGAGTTATCGTGCCAAAACACACATCTTTGACCCGTCAAAATTCAATATTTGATTGTTCTTATTATGTACATAGAAAGGTCTTCTTGTTCAAGCCCCTGAATTCCCTCAAAGATTGGACGTTTAATCCCACAAAGTGTTCATCGTCCAAAACATTTAAAACATAGCATTTAATGATTTGAGCATGGAAGGCCCAGGCGTGTGCCTTCTTGTCTGGTGGAATTTAAAGAATCTTGGCCCGAGGAAGCACCTGACTAGTGGTACAACATCGTACATGTTTCGCAGTTGTCGGTCACTAATTATTCATCAACTTGTCTCAATTTTCTGCGGTTCAACTCGTAAGTAGGTTCTTCGAATTTGACTTTTTACATTGACATTAAGGGTAGGTACTGATCGGTTCAGTTAATTTTTGACTGTTGAACTAAATCAAACCGAATAATCAGTCTTATCACATAAAAAAATCGAACCGATCTGAATGTCAGATAAAACCGAAAATTCGGTTTATCTTGCGGTTCAATTTGGTTCAGTTACTTCAATCAGTTTGAGCCATAATCTTAGGCCTTAAAATTTAGGTCAATTCTAGTACATGTCCAACATTTTTATTTCATTTTAGGATTTATTAGTTGATTGTCATACTTACAAAGTTGCAAACTTACCTTATATATCTAGAGTTAGAAGTATAAAAAAATATAAACTTTTTTTGTTTTTAGTTGATCAGTTTGGTTCGGGTTGGTTCGGAAAAAATTTTACCTACACTATACCCAAACCGATATAGTTAATTTTTCAATATCTAAAACTAGTTGATGCACGCGACGGGAGGAGTCTCCAAGAATTAACTCATAAATTTGCCAATTGGTATTGGTTGAAGCAAAATTTATTATTCTTTAATTTAAAAATATTTATTCACTTTAAATCATACACTCAAAAAATAATTTATATTATAATTTATGATCAGCAAAATTAATTAGATTCTATTTAAAATTAATAAATTAAATTAAACTAATAATATTATTTCAGTATTAATTTAAATTCAAACTATTCAAATCAAATAATGTTATCGAATTGCTGCTATTTCCCTGTGAATAATGCCAAAAGAAACAATATTGCGAATGTCTATATGGGCCCAACCGCCCCTCTGATCCAGATAAGAAACAGCTTCTCATTTACTTTCTTTGACCCGCACTCGGCAGCTCTTCATTTTTTAAAACACACCTTCTAGAATCCAACGGCTCACAATCCATATTCACCAGGGATCCCCTTCTCCAGCAACGCAATCACCGCACCCAATATTAGCCTTTCCACACCCTCGCTGCTATTTAACCTCTCTCGCTCCCCCCGTCGCCCTCGCCCTCTCTGTCTCTCGGTATCACCAAAAGAAAATTAGATCTATTCTTTCTCTCTCTCTCTCTCTCTGTTTGTGCTTACAATGGCGGTGGCTCGCGAGGAGAACGTCTACATGGCGAAGCTGGCCGAGCAGGCGGAACGCTACGAGGAGATGGTTGAGTTCATGGAGAAGGTGTCGGCTTCCATTGAGAACGAGGAGCTCACCGTGGAGGAGCGGAATCTCCTATCCGTCGCCTACAAGAACGTGATAGGAGCTCGACGCGCCTCGTGGCGGATCATCTCGTCCATCGAGCAAAAGGAGGAGAGCCGCGGGAACGACGACCACGTGTCCGTGATCCGCGAATACAGGGCCAAGATCGAGAAGGAGCTGTCCAATATCTGCGACGGGATATTGAAGCTGCTCGACACCAGATTGATTCCCTCTGCGACATCCGCTGATTCCAAGGTTTTCTATTTGAAGATGAAAGGCGATTACCACAGGTATCTTGCCGAGTTCAAGCTTGGCGCTGAGAGGAAGGAGGCTGCTGAGAGTACCCTCTCTGCTTACAAATCGGCTCAGGTTTTTCTCAGTTAGATTTCTGTTTGAAAGCCGTTGTCGATTCGAGTTTGGATCGCACGTGCTTGGACTCGTTTGTAATAATTGATTTTGTGGTTGCTACAGGATATTGCTAACGGAGAGCTGGCTCCGACCCATCCCATCCGTCTGGGATTGGCTCTTAATTTCTCTGTGTTTTATTATGAGATTCTCAACTCTCCTGATCGTGCTTGCAATCTTGCTAAACAGGTTCGCGATTCACTTTTTTATGCGTGTCTTTGAAGCAATTCACTACTAGGAATGACATTTTGATTTAAAAAGTTTAACAATGTGTATGTTTTCTATTCCCTCGTTGATTGATGAGAAAATCTACGCAAAGAATGAAACTTTAATGTGAATTTGGAATTATTTCCATTTTATGTATTCGAAATGCTAAAGGGTTGGTTTGGTTATATTAGCTTTTACTGAAATGTTGTGAGAATTGACTAGTGTTCATTGCGTTGTTGCTGTTTACTCGTGAATTTTAAGGGTTGGTTTGTATATAATTGCTTTTACTGAACTGTTGTGAGAATTGACTAGTGTTTAATGGGTTATCGTTGTTTACTCCTGAATTTTCAGGCTTTTGATGAAGCAATAGCCGAGTTGGATACCCTGGGCGAGGAGTCATACAAGGACAGTACTTTGATCATGCAACTTCTTCGTGACAATCTCACACTGTGGACCTCTGACATCCAGGTTCGTCTTCTGTTTTACCATTGTATATTACTCTTCACGTTTAGTACTTAAATTCTTTTCTTTTAGTTTACAAGTCGAAATTCTGGTTTTTGGTTAACCTAAATTCAAAATACTGATGTTTGATTAATGTGTATCTTAGGATGATGGAGCTGACGAGATTAAAGAAGCACCCAAGCCTAGCGAGGAACAGCAGTGAGCGGGTTGCCCTAATGCAAATTAGGGTCTGAACTTCTCCTCTATATGTTTTTAATAGGAGAAAGTGCTTGTTGCTAATTTGCCAGTTATTCTGAGTTTTATTTTCTTCTTCTAGATATTCATATCTTGATTATGATTTCCGAACGTATTAAGCGTGCATTACTTTTAGTTTGTCATATCAAGCTGTGTTTTTGAATTAGCCCCTATTTCCTTGAAATCAAGCATTTTCATATATGCACTCTCTTTTGACCCTCTTGTATAGTTGAATTACCTGCACATGTTGCGTTGTGGTAAATATGAAATCTCACCTCTGGTTATTTCCCCCCCTTCTCCTACGATTTCTTCCATCTTTACAAGTATCGGAATGTATGCATTTTCCGTAATCATGTGCTTTAATTTGGTTGGATTGTATTTTTGCAAGTGCACGCTCTTGAACGTTTGTGTGGATAACGAATTTAGTGACTGATGCTTGGCTGGATTCTGTATTATTATCTTTATCATTTAGCTTGTGTTCGCTAGTTACGCTTGTCAGTGAATTTTTCCATTTGCTACTTGTTGGATGGCTTTTAGCTTTATGATTCGTCTCTCTCATGCGTTGGATAGCACAATATAATGCCATTGCAGCCATTTACGTGGAACTAGGGATGGAAAACCGCTAGGTCCGAAGTTAATGAAAATTTTGAGTTGGACTCAAAACTTTTTTGTAGGCTTTGAATCCGGGTTAAGCGTCTTTGACTTTTAATCTTTGGGTTGGGTACGCGTTCGAGCTTTATGACCTACGGCCGAACTTCTTTTCCTTACAAAGTGACAAGTTAGTTTTTTATTTTTTGGGCTTATGAAGTCAGATAAGGTTTAGGTAAATGTTTCAAATTTGATTAAACTTTGGATTAAATCTAAGCTAAATTGGGCCTTAAGTCCCAATCCAATTCAGGTGTCATCTCTACTCAAAACTGGTAATTGACCATTTAACTAGGCAATACGATGTATGCGTAATTAAGATTGGCTTCAACGTGAGATTGGCTTATCCATCATTCAGAACCCTTTTCCCTTTTTATGATTTGCCTCATGTTTTTCACCAAAAGATTAGTTTAAAATCCTCGCATCTCATACTCCCTCTTTCGAGCTTCAACGTGTTTTACTCCTGAGATTGCCGGGGAAGTGACAATCTGGGCCGATATGGTTATTTGTGCAACATTTATCATACCGATATAACATGAGCCAACTCGTTAACGGTTTATTGCAGAGATTTTTTTTGGTTCACTTCAAGTCTGGATGACAACCAACTTCACGGATTTTCTTGTGAGACTATTTTTCTTTTGTGTTAGTAATACGTAAAGGTTTCCATAGATTTAAGTTTGCGTTTATAAACCTACATTAAGAAAAATATTTATATGTTTCATGTTTAAGTCCACTCTCTTCAAAGACTCTTTTAAGTTCTAGTTCATTTGAATCTATTGAACGGAAGCCCCTAATAATCCAAGAACACTAAAGATCGATTACCTAGAACCTAAAGGTTCAATTCTAACTTTGTTAACAATCTCTAGCTGAATTCTTATGACCAACAGACGACTTCATGCATGTGGATTAATCACAAGCCTTGAACCGTCCTTGTATGTATCATCAAGAAGTCTCTTTCCCTATCGCGGCATTCACATTTACCGTATTGTGTGAAGCTAGAAACCTTTGCATAAATTTTACGCAGGTATCATTGGCATCTCTTCACGTCTAATAATCCTAAGACTATGCCGCTTTGAAACAGTAATGAAGTGACTACTGACGAGGTCGTACCATGTGTCACTAATCCAAGCTAAAACTCGAACATCTAAAAACCATTGCCCAATACCGATAATAACCCCTACCCATCACCCCAAAATGATTGAAACAGAGAAAGATCGAGACTATTCTATGACACCTATTAGGGACCACCAATGCCATAAGCTACTGGGAAGAGCTAAGAATACATTCAGCAATTTAGTCACGTGGAAGCATTTTTAATATCTCGCATTGATTCCCTCCATTGGCCCCAGTTTAACGCATCTATTCAATGGATACTACCAGGTCAAAAGTTTTTCTGTCTCGCCTTCGTAACATACAGTAACAGCTGTATCTATCAAATTTCGGCGGTCTATCACAATTTTTCTTCACACTTGCCCGCCTGACTATTCATAAAATACTAACACCATAGCAAATCCAAGTTACAGATCAGAATGTCAACCAAGGGGAAGTGCCAAACAATAATAGCCTTCTGTGGTACTGGCAATTGCACAGTCCCTGAAAATCAAAGCAAGGTAAGACTAATTTATATCACCAAGCTCTAGCTTGGATGGTATGCCCCAATCTTCCCCACCAACCAATCTAATTGTCTCCGATTCAGAACCCCTTAGAAGGAGACTAGAAGATTTATGACAATCTGTGACCGGTTCAATACAAATTCATCTACATAACAAGGTTCAAACCCGAAGCAACACAAGTGCTGAAAGAAGAAGAATAACAAGTTGCAGTAGAAAAATCTTTCCAAAGAATAGTCTTTGAGGTTCCTCCACCACCTCTGCTTTTAGAAGCATAAGCTCATCTAGCTGACTCACTGTTGTACTACAAGATCTGTGTCCGAGGACATTAACTAGGAACCTAAGCATCCATGATTTTCCGGAACTTGGACTAAATAAGCATGACTTCACCCTTCAAATTAATGATATTTAATAATGCCTTAATAAAACTTCCAACCCTAAGCTATCTTTGACATGTTCTAACGCAATAATTCCTAGAATAAAGCATGGAAGATGATGTTGATATAAATATATATATATATATATATACACACACACACACACCCACTAAATTTTGAACGTGGAAAATTATCACTCAAGAGTCCACACATAAATAGTTTGTCAAGGCTCCTCAGCTAAGAAAAAGCCAAAGCGCAATGATGTATGAAGACCATTCAGAATGGTTAGTAAGTGTAGCCAATTCTGATTCACTAGCATCCAGGTAAATCACCAATGACTATAGCCAAAACAGATTGAAAATTCAGAACTAACACTTAAACAAGCTGTAACACCAGCAAGCAACTTCCATTACGTTTATATCCTCAAACAAGATGCTTGCAAAGCTTTTCAAAATGATGCAGTCCAAATAGAAATCCTTTCCTAGCAAGAAATTAAGAATGCATTTATAAGATTGTTCCGAGTTTTACACGAAAGCATTGACTAGCAAATAGAGTTTTCCATTTCAACATCAAAATTCAAGTAATCAATTTTTATCTCTGACCGGTCAACTCAGAAGTCTCTCAAACGTGCTCCAACGTGATTAAAGCTGTCCCCGTAACTTGGAAAAAAACAAGCAAGTTTCCAACAATACAATTGAAAAATCTTTGGTCATTTTAAAGGAATTGACAAGAGCATTGCAAAATTGGCTACAGACCGTGCATGAGCACGAGGAAAGCTATCAAAGCCATAACGTTAAATTGGAGAATATAACATCAAATATTGCAGTAACACAATTTGAACAAACAAATATAATGAATGGCTAAATCAAATTGGTACACACATAAGAACAAAAGAGGTTCGTGTGCCTTTCTGAAACGTAAATGACAACTAAAAAACAGCAAGAATGTCAGTAGCATCCATCTACAACTCAGTAAATTAAACCGTCTGATCTAAGATATCCAACAGAACAACAAAAGAAAGTCTGGAGTTTCCTATTTCACATGTTTTCTTGATAACCCCATATACAACACCAAGTAAACATCTCTTTCAAATTAACCAGTGCCACTCGAATCCCAAAATATCTACAAAAACTGTGTTTACCCTAATCCTACGGCTAGCACTGGAACGATAGCGTTTCTGTCGCACTTACCTGAAGAAAGGGAAGGGAGAGAATCTTCAAAGGCCTCTCCAAGTTGGGCTTGGCACAGGCAGCGTAGGAGAGAGCGGGAACGAAGAAGGTGAAAGCAACAAATTTGGTGAAAGTAAAGGATAGGGTGACCGAGGTGAGTTCAAGCAACCGAATGGTAACGGTGGAGACGGTAACTGTAACGGCGGCTGTGACGTAACCATCCCTGAAGTCTGTGACGGAGCTAACTCCTGCGTAGGAGGAACTAGATTGTTCCAGCGAGGAGACGCTAGAGGAGCCAACGGCGAGAAGCCGGCGAACTGTTTGCTTGAATCGGCAGCAGAGAATGAGTTTTGGAGGTAACGCATGTAGGCAGAAACCGGCGATTCGGCCGCCGCGTGGACGGCCGGGAATGGAGGCAGTGGGGAGAGAGGCGCTGCAGGGCGGTGGATAAAACCGCTGGCGGAAGTAGAAGCTCCGTGGATGAGCGGTGGTTGGTGAGGAGGGGGGACGGCGCTGTTTAGCAAGGGAGGAGGGCGGTTGCTAACGTGCTCGAGGGGAGGAGGGCGGATACGCTGCAGGCGTGAGCTCGGAGGCTTGGGTGGTTGAATAGGCGGAGGGTTAGAGATCCTCTCGTGAGCCGGTGATCCGGTAAGTTTCTGGACCACGTCTCTAAAATCATTCTTATTGATGTTGTACACCGGCGGCTGATGTTGCTGCGGCTGCAGATTTTGCTGGTGCTGCGTCGCTTGTGGCTGCGATAGTTCTAGTGGTGGCTGATTAAGGGTTGTGGTCTCATCAAAAGGTGGCCTTTTTGTGATGATGGGTTTGGAAATCTTATGGGAGAGTTTGTTCAAGTGCTTGAGGTACTGATCCCTGTTGTTATTGTTGGCACTACTACTGGTGGTGATGGAAGAGTCTCCAGAGGATTGACAGCTTTTATCCATTATACACACACATAAACACACACCACTCAAGTCTCTCTCTCTCTTTATTCTATAGATCTAATCTAAATGATCTAACTAAATCAATGGAGTTCTGTAAAATAGCAAAGAAAAGCCGAGTCCTGGATGCTTTGTATAGGCAGTATTTGCGGTCTCTATTAGGGGTTGGCGAGTAGTAGAGTAGGGTCACATTCATATAGGGATTGGATAGAGAGAGAGAGATTGGACTTGATTTCAAACTATATTACCTATGAATAATAGAGAAGTAAGCTTTCGATTTCGGGGGAAAGAAGAGAGACGACATCAGTACATCACAGTGTCCTGTTAAAGATGGCGCGTAAGTACTACGTACCACTCTTCCCACTTGTATTTAGATTAATTTTTTTAAGGAAACATTAATATTTGCTCTGCTCTCTCTCTACTCTCTAGGTCAAGTTTGTTGACTAATTAGTGTGGCTCTTGGTTTAGAGAGCTGGAGTAATTATTATAACTTGGTTAGGAGGACGAAAAATGTTAAGATGGCAACATGATTAAGAGGCAATGGAATTGGAATCAAAAGATAGGTTTGTGGGGGATTGTGAAGCCATTTAATTAATGGTGTTTTTCTTTAATGGGGGCTTATCATTTTTATAATCCAACACTAATTATACTTTAAAGCTGCGTTCCGGTCCAAGTCCAACCTCCGTTGCAGTCCCTCCATGGTATAAAACTTGAAACGCAAGTACTGACGTACTTTCTGTCCTTCTGCTATGTGTATTTATCTATCTGCCTATCTTCCAGTCAATGAGACGGTGTCCGCCTCTCCCCTCTCCACTCTGAGTGTAGTCAGGTTGGACTGTAGTGAAGTGACTAGTTTTCAATTAATTAATAATCGAGGGGAGGGCATATGAATATGATATTTTTGGGATACTATTTCAGTCAACAAAATGATTGCTTTAAACTTAATCCCGATGGTTTCTCCTTTTGCTTCTTCCTAAATGTTAATGTGCAATTTTGCCAAAACAAGTAATAAAGTAAGAAAACAGACTGGAGCTTCTTTGTAATTTAAATAATTTTTATTTTTCTTTATATTTTAAATTTTGAAATAATTTTCTTAATAATAATAATAATAAAATACAATTAATGTGAATATTACACATAAATTAATTAAATAATTTTTCAACTTTTAAATTTAACATTGATTCAAAACGAATTTAAGAATTAATTAAATCACTGTGTTAATAATATTTAATTAATTCAAGTATAGCAAAAATTAAAATTATTTATTTAAAATTACTTCAATTATAAAGAACTCACCCAAATAAAGTGTGTGAACCAATGATTAAGGGCGGGGTCGCTTTTGCAGATTTACACTTTTCTCTATTTTCCATATTCCATACATGCTTATTAAAGAAATAAAGCAAAAGAGATTTGCAAGTACCGGAGAATTCGACGGTGGCTATGTTCATGCAGTGCATATGCCTCAAAAGTCCCAAAAAATAAAAAATGAAAAAGAAAAAGGAAAAATAACTACTTGCAATGCATGCCTCAGAATAAAATCAAAAGCACTTGCTTTCCTTTTATCGGAATCGCAGCAGTTGCTAATATAACCTCTTTAAATTGGTGATTTCTCCAGATTTTCTCATTAAAGTTTTCGTGGGAACTTCGATACTGTTTTCTGGGAAAAGTGGCAGGCACTATGTTGATTTGCTTTTTTATAAAAAGAGAAAAAAAAAAAAAGTGTTTCATACAGCCAATTTGGCAACAAATCCAAGTAAGAGAAAAACAACGAAACGACTCTTTGTCAAATACGCCTAGCTCTTGATTTGTTGTCGTGTTTTGGAAAATGAAAGAGGAACACAAATACATCCAACAAGTTCGTCATCAGTTGAATAAGACGTGGTAATAGTTTCAGCTCTTGTCTTTGACTACTGGAATATAATATAGTAAGGAATTGGTGTGGATCGTCAACTCATCAGCGTCTTATACAACTTTTTACGGTGATAATTAATCTTCAATTACATCAATTACTAATATTGATTTTGCCGCAATTCCTTTTGTTCACCCAGTAACTAATTGAATTGTTGTTATAATTGATGACCTAAGCCTAACATAAGTTCAATTATCCATTTGTATTATTTATGATATAATTAATGACCTAAATGTGTTTCGAATTTTTATGTGAATTTTAAGTACCTAATAGTTTTATATAATTTAAACTTCATTAATATAATAGCGACAACACATTCAATTACATCAAAATTTTAATTATTATTTAATAATATAACATAATTTTTATTTAAAATTTAGGAGTGATCGTATTCTTAACAAAATAAGATAATTGAAATACATTTGGAGTGTAAGTTTATTATAATTACATATAGTTTAGCGGATCATTAATCACAAGTTTCAATCTTATTAGATTCTAATTATTATATTAGTAATGTAATATGATATTTATTTAAGATTTTAAGGGTCATTTTTAGTAAAAACTTACTAAGACAACTTTAATTATATGTAGTACAGCTTTCGATCAAGATTTTAAGAGTATTTTACCTAATTAAAGACAATATTTAGCTCTTTTTCTTGTTAAAGATATTAAGGTATAGTAACCTAAGAAAGTTGAACCCATCACGACTCTAAAACCTCACTCCAAACTACAACTTAAAAAAAAGGGAATAATTAATTAAATATTTATTTTTAAAAAAATTAAATATATCAACTAAAAAAATTTAAATATCTTATTGATATGATTAACTAATCAAAGTAAATGCTGATATTTGAAGAAGTTATTTAGCTTTCTGTCATTTTTAATGTGATTTTTTTTTAGTTTCTTAAGTTTGGCACATTAATAATAATGTATTCTAAATATAATAATTTATTTGATGTTCAAAAATTATGTAGAAAAGAATATATCATGTAGTCTCTCTAAATGTTAATTTTGACATTAGCCATATCAATAAAATATTATTGAACTGAATTATCAAAATTTTACAATGTTAAAGTAATTAAAAAAAGATGAACTCGTAGTTTAATAATTCTAGCTAATTAGTTTTTTAATGGCAATCATTTGATTTAATTTTTCGAGGAATATTAATATTCTTATTGTACAATTTTACCTTTATAAGCTATTTTAATACAATTAACAATGTTACTAACAGTTCACATATAAATAATATGGATTGCATAGGTCAATCTTCTAATCTCTTTGATCCGTTTAGTAGTAATAGGTTTAAAGATAAACTGTATCACAAGAACTTTTAATTACCAACACGATAAATTTCTATAAGAATTCTTAATGACGTACCAAACTTGAGAATTTGGAAGTGTGGCATAAATGTAGTTATATTAAATTCATATTAGGTACTTCCTATCCTTTTCATGGCATGCTGTCACTGTTAGAAGGAAAGACTTGCCAACTATTCAATTACGACAAGTGTTATCATAATTCATTTAGTAATGATCTTCTTCAATATAATCGCAAATCGTGCAAAAACCATAGCTGGTGGTGGTAAAGGACGACTGCTCGATACCTTGAAATGGACACTTGTCGTTATGTTTGATAATAGAATACTTCAAATTTAACTCAAAATTCTTTTACGGAACTGTTTTTGTAGTCTTAAAAATCCTTTAGACCAAAATTAAAAATTTTCAACTCTTTCTTTTTTGTAAATTGTTCAAGTACTTATAACATCAGTTTTCTTGTGATCAAGCAGATGCAAGATGTTAAAAAGAGTCCTTGGAGAGCCACCGGTAACAGACATCTTCGTCTAATAGGAAATAGTTCAATGATCACTTCCGATACCACCTCCAAACATATAATACATAGGTACTTAATAATATCACTTGTCAAGCTAATCACATTTTCAGATATGCAATCACAATAACAAATCAACTTAATCTTGAGAACTTCTACTTATATCGTTATTATTTGTTTCTTCTCTCCGTTATCATTTATTTCATCTTATATATGTATGTTCTCAATCAATTCAAAGTTATAGATGCATAATCACCATGAAGTTCTAATCTCAAATTTACTGACATATTCTTATGTTAAATCATAACTTTTACCATATTAATCAGACAACCATTTCAATTCCAAGTTCAATCTTTCAATGTCAAAGTAAATTTTGTTTTCTTTCAACTTAGCTTGTAAACTTTAAATTTTATCATTTCTATCTATTTCTATGCTCTTTTCAGTCAATCCACGAAAATATTTCCACATCCATATCAATTCTAAGATATATAACCATAATATAATACTGATATCATATTTGCTGATATAACCACAAATACAAATATACTGAATCTTTGTCTATCATATCGAACTATGTAGTATTTCCTATTTTTAGATATCCAAAAACCTCATTTTCTTTCACTCTGGCAGATCATCCTTCTCATTGTTTCTAACAGCTCAGACTCTTAACGAATGTTCATGCGCGTAACTTATATAAATGTGACTCAGACCGGGGACCAGTTGTCATTGCATATTATGACATGTTTAAGACACATGTAACTTGACATATACTTTGACAAATGCCCATGTAAGATGCTAAGCATGAGCTCTAATACCCATGTAAGATGCGTGTGACAAATGCCCATGTAAGATGCTAAGCCCGCCCTACTCTCACAAGGCATATTCCCGAACATACCGATAGTATTCGAGAATAGACTCTACCAGAGTGGCACATTAAGATAGTCAATCAAACCCATTGCAAATTTTCACACATCACATACATTTTCAGAAAGCTAATAATTATTTTCGTCCAACTTATTCGTAAACATCACTGGTCACAATTGTTATTACAATTACTGATCCATTTTATTTACAAGTATATCCAGTCAGAAAAGTCGTTACATTTCATAATTCACCAATTCATTGTAAAATATTTGCGGAATACAATTCAAATATAAAAATCACTAAAGACATATGCAGATGCAAACTGATCCCAACCTTTAACTCTTATCCGATTGCAGTGGCTATACTCCAATTTTATCTAACTGGATATGCCCTGAACCTGAAAGATAACGTTGCAATTTTAGTGAGTTTTCGAACTCAGTAAGCGAACTATCCTCGACGGGCTTACTCATATCAAACACAATGGCAGTTCACATATTCAGATTAAAAAACAATTCACATATTCAGATTTTACACATCATTTCATATTTCAGTTTCGGAACAATACATATAACTCATTTCAATCATTTATTTAATACACATCAATTTATATATATGCAATGCACATATGACTCGCTTTTAGTTGGTATTTTGTTGTAACCGAATGCCTGTTAACTGTCCCGTATCTATTGTAAAAATTGGGCTCATTGATAACTATCCCATATCTGTTAGAGATACCAGGCTCATTTTACATAGTGAACCTGTGGCTCTTTACATATTCTAAGCTTTAAGCTCTTTTTTAATGACTACTCCGGTCACAGTTACCTTTATCTGATCATGCATACCATGTAATGAAATGCATCAATTATCATGTCATATGCGATCATTCACCTTCATTTATCATGTACAATCGCTTTCACATTTCAATTTCATCGGACCTAAGTCCGGCATTCAACAATCATGTTGAGTACTCGTATTTCTTTCTCATTCACATTCAATGAGCACTTCCAATGTTAATCTCATTCATCAAACGCCTCGGACTATTAATGTCCAAAATCAACACATTGACATCAATAATAATTCAATACAAAAATTTAAACGAAACAATCAATCAATGCGAATTCATCTAGGTTGACTTACGGTATGCTTCATATTACCATTTGCCTTCATGATCCAAAAACGTCTAGACGGTGAAGTTCAATCTTGTGTATCTATGTTCAAGCAATACACACGCATTTCACACATTACTAATTTTAATCAGTCACATTAGTATTTAATCATACACACACAGATATATATGTGTTATGTACAATGCATGCTTAATTTGACTATTTTGGGTATTTATCCTTAATCACATCTCTTGATTATTTAAACATCATCATTTATGTATGCCTAGCTTGTACTTTGGTTCATAGCTCAATTATACTTGATTATTTTAAACTCATTAATCCATCATTCACCAATATTATTCTAGCATTATAAGATCACATAATATCCAAGTTCTCATTCATTCATACTTAATATACATTACTAACCTCCTTTGAATCACATTAACATTCATAAAACCACTTTCTTTTATATAACACATCTAATTTTTTAGATTTTTGATACATTTATATCATCAATCTATTCCCTAGTTTTAACCTCAATTATCACCCTAAACATTTCACACATTTAATCACTTAATCTATCAACAACTAATTCATTCTAAGCCTTATTCAAGTTTAAATGCATCATAAGGGAAGTATCTTATCATTTGTTGATTCAAACATCACTTAAAGAAGAGAACTCATGTTTATGGCCATTCCCAAACCTTGCCCGTGATCGTGACAGAAGTCAATACATCTGTCCACGATCATGGGATGTGTAACATCCCATTATCCCATTATCAGGGTTAGGACCCTAGGATTCTTTTCACTTACATTTTATGCATCATTTGGCATACTCATACATGTGAATAATGTTGACCCTCATTAAAATAATTGTACATGCATCATTGACATTTTTCGGGTATAATGAATTTATAAAAGTGATTTTTTTAATGAATTGTGGTTTTTATATATTGAAAATTGAATTGGTTTGTATAAGTATTGATTTACAATTTTTAGAGAATTTTAGGAAATTTTCTAAAATTTGGGGTATTTTTGAACTAGAAAAATGCCAAGTGGCAGAACAATTGATAAATGGCAGTAGAAATTATTGACAAGTGACATTAAGATTTAATGACATTGGGTACAAATTTAGAACATATTTATTGGTTAATCAAGTGGTAAGTATCATGACATGTGTCATGACACTCACCAAGCCTTTTAAAACTCACGAATTTAACTCCTTACAAGACATCTTTATTTTTGTCTTTCATTTGTATTAAACACTCTCATCTTCTTCATTCTTTTCTCTCCATGTACGAAAATCTCACCAACCTCCACCATTTTGAAGTTGCTATCATCCAACAACCTACTACTTCAACAAGATCCGATCATCATCATCTTGTTACTATAAAACCTAACCTATTTCTCCTTAAATGATGAAGATCGTGTAAGCCTTGGAAAAGCTAGGTCAAGTGATTTTTGATGAAGTTTTGAGTTAAGCAAGTAACTAAATGATAGTTTTTTATGATTTTCTTTAATAGCAATGTTTTGATGATAGATAAAGATTGATTGAAAGTGTTAATTGGAGTTGAGTATATGTGAAACATGGATGAGAAAATAGATGTAAAAATGTCTTGTTTTTGGGGATATTGTGATGTGGAAGAGAAATGAAATGAAGTTAAACATGCATATGTATTTTGGAAATATATTGATCTGTATATATCCAAATCGGATGGATTTTGATTTAGGGTAAACTAGAGACATATGGCTACAATTTTCATAAAGGAATTGAATTTGAATTATGTCCTTATGGGTCTTGAAATTTATCTTGAAGTTGAGTTTTGGCATAGGCTACAACACTATCTTTGACAGAAATCGTGTCTTATTTTGATTGAATAAACTGTATTGATGTAGGCCGAATCAAACAAATCTTATTCTCTTAACTTTCTATTGGTATAAAGTTTGTAATTTTTGGATATCAGAATTGAGAGATATGATTTTTACAAATTTTAGTGCACTAATTCTTCAATCATGCACTAACCAAAATTTCGAACATGCATAGTCTGTGGTCATTTGAGCATAACTCATGAAATCATGAACCAAATTGAACGATTTTTGTTTTCTTTGAAACTTAAGACATAGAAGAATATTTGATTAGAAGAAATTATTGTCTCAAAGTGTCAGTTTCTAGGTTAAAATGGCCATACAAATTTGACCCAAAATTTACCTGAGAAAATCTAAAAAAAGTTGGTTAAATGTGTGATAAGTTTGTTTGATGCATTTTGAATGAGGTAGGCAATGTTAAATTAAACGAGTAGTGGTTTAAGAGTTAAAATGCAATCAATTTGGTCATTGAATTTACTTGATGTTGAATGAAAGGGTTAAGGAGAGTAAAGTGTATTCAAGAGTAAAGAATGTTTGGAAGGAGTTGTAAATTGTTTATAAAGTATATCAAAGAAACATACCCGAGAATTTGTCATCGAACATGCATAATACATGATACATTTATAGATGTGCTTATTATTCTAAATGTGCAATGTCGTAATGTGAAAATGTATGTGATTGCATATAGAAGAACACATTGAGTGTAACATCTCGTTACTTGACTTAAGATTAAAATGGCGTTTATTAGAGATTAATAAGAAATTAGGAAGCATAATTTATGCTCATGCATCATTGTATGTTCACATATATGTGAATATTCAACATAATTGGTCCATATTTCTACTTTTTTTAATCCAAAAATACTCCAATTTTTTCCAAAAATTTTCTAAATTCACCAAAAATTTCGAAATAATACTAAATAACTCACAATTCACATTTTAATCATATTTATAAATCAATTATACTTGAAAAATGTCAATGAATGCATGTACATTTTTTATATCAAAATAATAAATAAATTGGAGTTAATATCATTCCAACTGCTATTACAAAAGTAATTAGTATTTTTAGTATTAAAAGAAATTTTTGGTCAATAATTATTCCAAAAAAAACTATCAATTCAGCAAAAAAGCTGCCCATGCCCGGCAATGCAAGGGAGGCTAATGATAAGATACTGAACATCATGAATATTTTTGGCATTGGGGTAGCCA